>CANSGD010000620.1:0-409153 GCA_947645195.1 Patellifolia procumbens | reverse complement strand
AAGGAGAGTAGATTTCTGATGCAAAATTACAGCAATGAGTGAGGTTTTGAGGAGAATATTAAGAGGGTTATAATGGTGCATATAAGTAGATTGTATTGCACAATCTAGAGGTTTATGGAGGCAAGGCAAGAGACAACCTTCGTGTTTAACGTTACACAAGCTCAAGCCAAACTTGACTAATGCCCTTTATATTCTCCACCTTTTACAAGGATTTTCGGACATAATAACGCTTAAACAAAGTTCGTACACTAAACTATCCGTAAAGGTACGCTTAAAAATAAAATCATATGCTACGCAAATCTATAAAATAAAAAATACTATGAACATCGGAAAATAGTTACGCATCCATCGACTCATACACATTTTCCATTTCGACCCCAACAACACACCACATTATACTCATTTGCATTTTCGAACATAATTATATATTTTAGTTATAAATAAAAATTAATAAACATATCATATCATATATGTATACATCACAACTATACACATTTTGGATTTAAAGCACATATGCACATCACATTATCCACCTAGATATTTTCCGATTTCAAATACAACTATTAATTTAATAAATTATAGTTTTTATCTACGAAATTATATTTAGATCTATAAATAACAATGTAAACCATATAAATTAACACGCGAAATTTCTAGTGAAATTACAGGGTGTTACAGATATGTCGGTAGGAGACCGTCCAACCAGGAGTGTTAGCTGACACGCTCGTTATATGCATCAAAATAATTCCTAAACTTAACCTATAATAGGGTAAGCTGTAAGCAAGGATGAAATCCAGCAGGAAGCTCGATTAATCATCAATGAAACTTTGATTAGGATGAGCTAAATCTATGTTTGAAAGTGATGATAGAAACGTTAGGGACTTGACTGCCTACACTACCATCCTTGGTCGTCCAACTCTTCGTCATGTCAAGATTGTAGTTGCTACGTATTTGATCCTCATGAAGTTTGAAAGTGATGATAGAAAAGTTTGTGGTGTGCGTTTTTTTATTATAAAAGTCGTTTCAAAGGTATAAGTGTTATTTAAGATCGCCTCGAAGTACGTGTCAAAAAATGTGGTACTCACTTTGACCGAGTTCTCAACATCTATGCGCACTCGGTGATGTCCGTTTTTCATAGAAAAGTCATTTCAAAGGTCAAAAGTCTCATTTGAGATCTCCCTCGAAACCCATGCCCCCAAAATGACTTTTCAGAACTTCATTTTGACTGGGTTCTCAAAGTCATGCCCAATAACGGCGTTAAGTGACATTTGTTTTTTTTAAAAAATTATTTCATAGGTAAAAGAACATAAACTAAGATTCCCTCACCATACCGTCTCTAGAAGCGTGGAATACAGGACCCAAATGAAAAAAAAAATTGCAATTGAAAAATATTAGATTAATTTGAATAGTGGAATAAAATGAAATTTAATTTTTAAGTGAAAACATAAAATAAGCAAACTAAAAAAATGAACATGTATAACAGGCTGTAGGTTACCCTACTATTTTGAAGACAGTGGGGCAATAGTTAGAATTATTAAAAGATGGAATTATTTTGAAAGATGGCCACTAGTTGAAATTTTCCTAATAATTTGTCCTCTAATAGTTGTTCCAAAGTTATTCTAAAAAGTCCATTTGAAATTAAAACTTAATTTTCACATAACAGACTCACAAGTATATGGTAAAGAAAGAGAGTTTGTTGAATCTGGATACGCTGATGCAAGCTTCCAGTGTAAAAAAGATAATTTTCTATAACAATTTGGTTTCATTTATTGTCTCAATGGAGGAGCTGTGAGCTAGAAGAGTTTTAAGCAGATTACCATCACAGATTTTATAAAAGAGGCAAAGTAGATTGCAGGAGTTGATACATCAAAGGAAGGGGTTTCGATCAAGAAATTTGTTGGAGAACTTGGTGTAGTTCCTAGAATTGAGAATTTTGTTGTGTTATTTTGCGACAACAATGGTGCCATTGCTCAATTCAAGGAATAAAGATCACCCTAAAGATCCAAAAATATGCTTAAAAAGTTCCATCTTATTCGAGAGATAGTTGGAATAGAGGATTTCAAAGTAAGTTAGGTTCATATTGATGATCATGTGGCAGATCCAGTGACGAAATTTTTTGCCCAACCTAAGCATGAGACTCATACTAGGTCAATGTGGGCTTAAGCATATGGGAAAATGGCTTTAGGTTGTTTACTTTGTCTTTGCATTTTTGAAGACATTAATTACGTTTGGAATCGATTTATAAATTTTAATATTTTTATTTAATTATTTGGTTTAGAATTAGATAAGATATCCAAATAAATTGTATTTTGAAAGATTTTTTATGCCAAAATCTGCCTATTGAAATACCCATTTTGTTAATTATAGCCATGAACTTTTTTTCTTGTGAATTATTGCCACATTTTAAATCTCCAGTATTAAGTTGGAGCCATTAGTCGGAAAATACACATTTAACTTCACCAAATCTAATCAGTTGGATCTTAATAGACTTTGACTTCAACTAATCTACTTTAACTCCTAATTAAAACACCCTCCAAAACTTTAAACCCCTCCCTCAACCTAACCTTCTAATTAAGTCCCCCCCCAAAAAAAAAAAATTCCATCCCACTATGAAACAAATCTTTTCATCTTCTCCTTGAGCCAAACATCAACTTTCTTCTTCTCTTTCCTCCCCTTTTCTTCAATTTTCAGAAATCTAAACAAGAATCTTGTCAGTTGAAAGTTGCAGCAGAATCAAAAAATTTGGATTTGAAGATATCATTTGACAGAATTGTGCAGCAAAATCAAAGTTCAAGGGTTAATTAAGCACGATTAGTACTTTACTTTTACTGAGAATAATTGAATTTGTAACGGATTTGTTATTTCTCTATTATTTTCTGGGTTTATGAACTGTAAACCTTAATTTTTGGCTTCCTCTATCTATCATTTTTATGCATTTTCTGGGAAATTGGGACCATGACATTGATTGTTGGATGCATTGTGATGTTGACTGAATTTAGAATTCAACTAGCATATGGAATAGATTGGATGAATGAATTGTTTAATAAAGTAGCATTTTATTGAATTTGTTTTCCAGATGAGGGTAATACCTGATTTGTAAAGCTGCACATCTTTCATGGAGTGAAATTTTATCAAACTAAACCAACAAAATCTAGTTACAATAGCTTGACAGTGCGAGTGAAAAAATATCTTCATCAGAGTTTACAGTTCATAATTTGTATAACATTGTGAGAAAGCACTTAAGTTTGATGGCCAATGTTTCAAGATATAGTATAGAATGTTTAGCTGTAGCCTGGGTAGTGGGAGGAAAGTTTTTGGTAGTGATGATGATGGTAAAGAGATTCTAAAAATTTTGGATGAGTTTGGATACTTGATTGTATGTCCTGCTAGACGTTGTTGATGTAAATAAACCTGGAAGTAGATGGGGTCCACCAGTAGCTTACATGGCCCCATTTACATTAGCAACTTGGAATGGAATATAGATGATAGTTGTAGTAGCAAGATTAGTAAATGGTTAGGGTTAGACAAGATGGAAATGACAAATATGACCCCAACTGTTTTTCCTTTCCTTAACATCCAACACACACATCAGTTTAAACAAATGTAGCCACCATTTCTGTCCCCAAAAAAGAACCCCAATGCAAGCTTATTCCTAGGAGGAAGACAAACTACAAAACTGCAAAATCTACATCAATTCTGAGTAGTCCAGTGAGGAGGAGTCCTAGATTTAATACCAATGAAGCTGGGAGTTTAGAAGAATCATATGTATGTGTTGTAGATCCAGAGGTATGTGTTATAACTCAAGATTCATTCGAAGCAAGTTGTAGCCCTGTTCAATCTTTCCCTACTCTAAAGAAATCATCTAAGTGCCCTGTCGTATATCCAATTAGGAGGAGCCCTAGATTTAATTCTAGTACTATTTTCAATGAAGAAAAAACAATAGAGGATGTCCCAAGTAATAAGAAAACCAAATATGTAATTAAGAAGGGAAAATATGTGATTAAGAAGGGCAAATATGTGATTAAGAAAGGGAAATCTGCAGAGAAAGAAGATAAGTGAGAATGAGAGTTGGGAAGATGACATACATTCTGTCGTAGACTTAGAAGAACATGATTTTGATAATAATGTTGACACAAGAGGTTGGGATGGGATCTTGGATTCTGTTAACAAATCAATTGGTGGGAGACAGTGGCGGAACCAGGATTTCAAATTCGGGGGTGCACAATTAAACTGGTACATGTTTGAGACATATCCAAAAAAAACGGATGTATATGTACTACCTCCATTTCACATCTATCGTTTGACGCTATTAACGAATCTCGTTCTTTCCATCGTTTTTAATCTATATATAATGAACTATAAGAATATATAATGATTTATAAATAATGTTAAAACAAAAAAAGTATTAATTATATGCGAAAATACTAAATACAAACGTTAATAACAATAAAGTCACAAAAAAAGGAATGAGAAAGAGAAAGAGAAAGGAGAGAACAATTTACTAGAACCATAAAAATAAAGGAAGTAGAAACTAGTCAAAGAAATTTAAAAAAAAGAAAGAATATTATTAAAAGAAACAAAATTGATGACAAGAAGACTAGAACCCATGACCTCCCTACACCACTCTTGACTTTAATGTAAAGTCACCAACTATGCTATCATCTTTTTATGACTCAAATAGGAGAATTTAATATTAGTACACTCTTTAATTTTATTTTTTGGATCAAAATATCCGAATTTTTTTAAAAAAATGTGGGGGGGGGGGCACGTGCACCCCCATGCACCCCCTAGTTCCGCCCCTGGTGGGAGAAAGAAGCGTATTGCAAAAACCGGTCCAAGAGGTCGAAGAAAGGTAAAAAGGGTTTGGGTTTAAAATCTGCTATTGAGAAAGGCCGAAGGAGGCCGAAACAACTCCCAGCAACACCATATAACCGCAAGATACATCCCAACTCTTATGAATCAATGAAAAATCACAAAAAACCCAATTTTCAAGCAATGTAGCATATTTTTTTCTTTCTTTACAAACATACGTGAATGAAGGAACTTTGAATTCTTTTGAACTTTTATTTCTTTTTCTCTCATTTTTCGAACCAAGCATTCACGCAACTCTAACTTTGCTTTTTCTTTTCCTTTTTTTCATACTCAAACCTCATCAAAAACACTTCAACTCCCCAAAACCAAACCAAACCATGAAACCAATTTTTAAACTCAACCCAACAATTGCTCCCCCAAGCTAGGCTTGGGAATAGTATCGATATATAAAGGTCATGGGCTTATAATGAGGGTTTAGTAACACAAAACAAATCATTAGGCTCAGCGGGGCTAAGGGGGTAAAAGTATATCAAAAATGCATTCTAAGGCTCAAGAATCAGACAAAAGAATGTCTCTATCACAACAAATGCTACAAGTTATCGAATATCAGATAAGTACGAAGTCAAAATTAAGATCAATCCACTAAAGAGGAACTAACACACAGAAACAGACTTAATGATATGAATCCAATAGGCTTACAAAGAGGCCTCACAGTCTAACCAATTCAGGCATGCAACACAATGTAGTGTAATATAATCAGAAGTCGCTCGAAATCATAATAATCAAACATCAAATCATAGCCTCAAGATCACAAATGCCTAGCTATCCAGAAAACAAAGTCAAATCATTTTCAATCAAGGCACAACAAGGGGCAAAGAGAGGCAATCAAACTAGTCATGATCAATCATATTTTTTTAATTTTTAAATTTTTTCAAAGCTGTAAACTATCCTATCAAAGCGTTAAATCTATCCTATAAAGCCGTAAAACTACACTAAAAAGCAGTAAAGGAAATACCTATAGTGAGAGATCCTCCCCCAACCTGACTAAGGCAATGTCCTCATTGCAACGAGGAGAGGAGAGAGCAAGGGCATCACCCGCCCATATCATCATCGGTGGTGTCGCTAAAGAAACCGCCACCAGACGTATGACCACCACCTGAATAACCACCAGGAAAACTACCAGAAGGATCACCTGAAAAACCACCCATACCACCAGCAAAGCCACTAGCACCTCTATCAAAACCGCCCCCTAGACTGCTAGTCCCTAGACCAAAATCTCCTAAGAAGACGGACTGTCGCGGCGCAGCCTCCTCCTCCTCATCCTCCGCCATATCATCTGTCGTATTGGCAGGCTGGCCATAGCTTGGGTTCCAATGGTACCACGAGGGGTGTTGAGCGGACTGCTCAACAATGCCACGCCTGCAAAAGTCATCGTAAAGAGGATAGAGGGAGAAGTGTTGATCCTCTGCCATGGTGTCCACTCGTCTCCCCCATCTCATCCATACGGGTGTAGAGTGTATCAATGCGAGTACCATAGCCCGCAAGGGTAGCCGTATTCGCGTTGACAAGCTCTTCCATCCGTCTCATTCCTGCCTCCATTCGACCAAGAGTCGACATCATGCCTGTAAAATCAAAAGTGTTCGGGGGAGGGGAGGAGGAGGGAGTGGCAGAGGTAGAGGGACCCTCGTCAATAATTGGCGTTTGACGCCTATGGTAAGAACGACAATTTTCCTGACGGGGCCTTAAGCGGGCTCTAGGGTCGGGGAGGGTGATGGACCTTTTGGACTTAATTCTCCATTGAAATCTCTGGTCAGAGATGCGCTTGAGGACCTTTAGGGTGTCAAGATAGGTGAGGTCGATGAGGGTAGGGCCTTGGACGGGGTTAGGTGGGTCTTATCAAACCGGCAATCTGCCGGGCAAACAAAGTAACCAACCCCCATTCACTAACCGCCTAGGAGTCCATGTCCCGTCGTCACGAATCCTAGGGAGCGAGTTCGAGATACGCTCGAACGGGATAGCCTTCATGGTGGGCTAAATTGTAGTGAAAAGAATCTTTAGAGCCCTTAGAGATGTAGCTACCAATAGTGATCAACTCGTCCCCCTGGACTAAGTGACCCTAATAACGACCTAACAGCTTTTGGGCCATAAATCGGATCCAGATACTAAAGATGGGGTGGTGAAAATTTGCCCAATGACATTTCTGAATATCAAAAGGCTCTGGATCCCCTGTAAGCATTAAATAGATACCGGGCATGCTAAATTGCTTAGGCGGGTAGTAGTCCCCCGTACAGTCAGTCTAAGAACCCCCACAAATTCCCTAAGGGTAGTGTGTGCTCCTAGTTCAAAAGACGATAGTGCACATGTGTGACAGGCCCGACCCTAGGCTTGGTGAGACTAAAGCTACTAAAGAATTCAAAGACCAGAGCAGCATAAGTATATACATGAACATTGTACAAACTTTCATACCCACACATTTCATAAAATCCTTTAAATCATTAGTAAGACCCAATTTAGCTAACAATTCTACATCAAGAAATCGGGTAGGAAGTACCTCACTCTTTTAAAGCGTAGAAATTTTTCTCGATGCTCATCATCCCTGAAAATGATGTTCGGATATTGTGGATCTCTTGGGACCGGTGGTGGTGGTGGAGCCGTCGGAGTAGCTTCTCTCCTAGATCTGGAGCCTTCGCCCCTGATTAATCTCCTGAACTTGCTTGTCATCCTTGTATTGGCAACCTTGAAGCTTCTTCTCACAATTAAAATGGAGATGGGAAGTTGGTGAAGGAAAAAAATGAAGAAAAGGAAAATTTTATGGGTGGAAGATGAAAAGAAGTAGATGAAAAGAGAAAAGGAGAAGGTTTGGTGGAGTTTTGAAGGAAAAGGATAAAGATTTAAGGAAGAAAAATGATGTTTTAATGCAGGTTAGGGATGAAGATGAGAGTTTGGGGAGGGTGAAAGTGAGGAGAGAGAGAGTGAGATGAGAGAAAGAGATAAGGTAATTGTGAGAAAAAGGTGTTCAAATCCGGCTATACTTTGGCTTTTGGTGCGCAGACCCGATCGGGCGAAGAATTTTATATGCTCAAATCAACTTTGTTCGCCACCCGATCAGGCAACCAATCGGGCAGTCTATTGTCCATCGGGTGCCAGGGTTGCGCACCCGATTGGGCGGTGGTCACCCGATGCCATCGGGTGTAGTACTTTTCTTGTTTTTGAAAATTGTCCCGTCACCCGATCGTGCAGTGCATCGGGTGCAAAAGTTACGCACCCGATCGGGCATGTGTCGCCCGACGCCATCGGGCGAAGTTCTTTTTCTTCCTCTTTCATTCTTTTAAGCCACCCGATCGGGCAGCTGTCGCCTGACCATATCGGGCGAGCTACTATTCAGCAAGTAGCTCGCCTTTTTGCAATAGTGGGGGCAAGTGGGGCTCAAATATCTGTTCAGGTTGGTATATATGCAATTCAGAATACAAGATCTAGAAGCACATTAGTATCCTCACGCTCTCTCACACTCCAAAAACTACGAATCAAAGAAAAAAACTAAGGGATTCGTGTTGCGTCCCGCAAAGCGCTGGTTTATGAAGGTCCCGCACGATCATATTACCTCTCTAATCAGATGAATCAAGTTGGGAGGGGCTGAAGCGAATCTCCTCCACACAACCTACAAAAGCACCCTCATGGTACAGCTTCAGATGTTGTCCATTTGCTTTGAACTTCTCACCTTTTTGATTGACGACCTCGATGGCACCATGTGAATTCACATCTATCACCTCAAATAATCCAGACCATCGAGATTTATGTAATACCCCGGTTTTGTAAAGCTTTTTTTTATTATTTATTAAGCTTTAATGTTATTTTCCAATTAAATTTATTTACTGATAATTCAACTTTATTTGATAATAATGTTTATTAAAAAATATTTCATTTAGTTTTTGAATTATTTAACCATTTTATTAAAAATGATTTATTTAGTTTTGAATTATTTAGTGATTCTATGATTTAATTGAAATATATTCTTTTTACAAACTAATTATTTATTTTATTATTTCTAATTAATTTAATTATTATTGAAATATTTACTTGGTTGTGGACATTCTTATTCAAATCATTGTCCATCCACATTGACAAAAACCCAATGAGAGCCCAACCCAAACAAATACTAAAGTCCAAGTACCTTAGCCCAAAAATAAAATAAAAGAAAAATAAAATCACCAAAATCAGAAAATAGAAGTCTGATTCACTCCTTCTTCAACCTTCCTCCCTCCCTCATGTGACTACAACACATCCAAGAGCAAAAATCCAAACACTTCATCACTCTTGTCAGATTTCATCAACACTCAAGCAAAAACTCAAGAAAATCTGAGCAAAGTAGTCAAAGCAATATCATAAAATCAAGTGTCAAAGATCTTCACCATTATTGGAGTTTGACTAAGCTCCAAAAATTCTGAAAATTTCCTCTATAAATAGCAACTTAAATCATTCAATGGCTCAAGCAAACCACACTTTCCAGGTTTGCTGCACTCTCCTCTCTTCTCTCTTTAATTTATGATTTTAATGTTGAAAAACAAAAGAAAGAATTTTGCAAATTTTAACCACCATTACCATCACCACCGGACACCACCACCGCCGATCACCAGCTAACCACCACCCAACTCTCCCTCCTCCTTCGCCTAAAATGCAGGCAAGCGCAGCCACTGAACTCGCCGCACCACCGCCCTTCGCAGCCACCACAATCAGAACCACAATAAAACACCAAATACAACCACGCCCCTTCACCAAAAACAGCCCAGACCACCGCTGCCCTCGCCAGCTCGCCTGAACTGGCCGCCTGAACCGGCCGCTTGAACCACAACCACCAGCGCCAACCTTCTTCCTTTCTCCTCCCCCTGCTCCTCCCTCTCCCTTGCACGCCCTCCTCTGTTTTCCCCTGTTCTTTCTTAAACTTATCATTGACTTCCCCCCCCTTTATTATCACGTTCTTTTTTTTTAATAAAATTGTCTTTACTTGTTTAAATTTAATTGGTTTAATAAAATTAATAATTTTGACTTAGTCTTTTGTGACTTAAATATATTTCTTATGTTTTTCAAATAAAGTATGAAGTATAATAGCGTTAGCTTTCTATATTTAGAATAATTTTTAAGTTAATGAAAATTAAAAGTTAAAGTAATCTCTAAGTACCTAAAATAATTTTTATAAATAATTTGAAACGATAAACTTTGATTTATAAAAATCTATTGATATAATTAATTAATTTTATTTAAGTTATTTGAATTACTTAATTTATTTATTTTATACATAAAATAAAGGGGTTATTTAGGTTACTAATTTAGATCTCGTTAAATCTCGTTGTAGACTCCGATTGCGTAGAAGAGGATTATCAAAAGTGCAATCAACTCGTGGCTTAACTTCGGGCACGCTTCAAGAGGTAATTACCAATGTTCATCCACAAGTAGATTCCGTATAAATAAAACGATTTAACCTTGAGATTATGTGAATTAATCATGTGATTATGTGATAATGAAGTTAATATGTGGATATTGATTATGGATTAGTTATGGGTTATGATTATCAAATTTAATTATGAATTATGAGTAACAAAATGGATATAAGTGTGGATTTTAATTCCGAACCATGAATATGGAAGTTGGACTATGGACTATGACAATGATTATTATAGCATCGTTAACATCGTAATTAAACTCGATAACGACTTAATCTTTTATCCTTATTCTCGATATATGTTTTATGTATTATTATTATTATTATTATTATTATTATTATTATTATTGTTATTATTATTATCGTTATTATTTAACATGGTTATTATTATCGTTATTATCAATATGGAAATGATGAATGAAATTGTGATGGAATGTGATAATGGAATGTAACCAAGTGACGGTTATTATTATGAATATGAATAGGCTATCAGTAGTAGCCATGTATGAAATGAGTTATGGGAATGGAGTAACGGTTTTCACTCTCGGATAAATGAATAATGCATATATGAACTTGTGATATGTGATAACTTGTAATAAAATTATTAATCACTTAAAGTGGAATATCGGAAGGAAGTGATGAACAGGTTGCCCTGTATAGGAGGTTCAGCGGCCACCTACAGGTTCTTTTGTTACTATGCTCAAACTCGATGTTATTTGTCTTCCTTCTATGTTGATGTGTTCCAAGTTCGAGGGGTTGTGCACACTAGGGACTCTGTTTTATGGCCAATTTGATTTTGTGGGTGGATTTACGTGGTGTATCACCGACCCACATGTGAGTGGATTTATGTGGTGTTTCACCGGCTCAAATGAAGGTACTTGTCCTCCCGAAACGGCTGATACGTGTAATAAAAGAATCCAATTTTCTGTTTAGCAAGTGAATTTACGTGGTGTATCACCGGCTTGCTAGCATTCTCCTTCCCTTTCGTAAATGAATTGGAATATTATATTAACGTGACCTTTTAACTGTATATGTTTATGTGCAATGCTTTTCAATTCGACTTATATATTATTTTCAATTATTTTAACTTAAGTACTTTACGAGATGGAGTTGGAATTACTCAGTTTATCTAATTTTTGGGAGCTTGTCTCTCTTGTCTATTTCGATGTTCATTTGTAGGTGGGTGATCGAGGGGAAATATGAGAGATCAACTAGAAGTTGTCATTCACCTAGTTTAATATTTTGCTTCCGCTGGAACTCTGAAACTCGTAGTATTTAGTACTTAATGAACAATTCGAAATTGGTTGTAAGGATTAATTTAAGTTTAGAATGAATATGTTTTAGTTACTTAGCCTTGCACTTAATTCCAAGCGGTTGAGTGCGGCGGTAACGCTCCGTCTGAGTCGAACCCTCGTTGATTTCCCCTCAAACGAGTTTTATTAATATAATAAGGGTTCGGTATGGGCGGGGTGTTACAATTTAAGCTTTCCAGGAAACAATCTCAACCTGGAATTAAACAGTAGAACCTTGTTGCCAACTTTAAACTCTCTCTTTCCAATCATTTTGTTATGCAACTTCTTCGTTTTCTCTTTGTAGAGCCTGTGGTTCTCATAAGCATCCAAACGGAGCTCATCCAACTCATTGAGTTGAAGAAGTTGTGATTCACCTGCAGCTGTCAAATCAAGGTTAATTTCTTTGACCGCCCGCGCAGAAAGATACTCCATTTTCACTGGCAAATGGCAAGCTTTGCCATAAATCAGTCGATAAGGGGTGGTGCCTAATGGAGTCTTAAAAGCAGTGCAAAACGCCCAAAGAGTATTATCAAGTTTAAAAGACCAATCTTTCCTGGCCTTAGTGACAAAATTTTCAAGGATCCTCTTAATCTGCCTATTTGACACTTCTACTTGACCACTAGTCTGGGGGTGGTAGGCTAGACCGACCTTGTGGGTGACTCCATGTTTTTCCAATAGGGCCTTGAAGGTGCTCTTATGAAAGTGAGAACCTCCATCATTAATTACAACACGAGGGACACCAAAACGGGGAAAGATTATCTTCTTGAACATTTTCATCACAACCTTAGAATCATTGGTATGCTATAACTTTTACCCATTTAGTCACATAGCCGACAGCCACTAGAATATATCTATTCCCATAAGAGGTAAAAAAGGGTCCCATAAAATCAATCCCCCACATATCAAAAGGTTCGACTTCTAGAATCCCACTCTGTGGAATCTCTTGCCTTTTTGAAATATTACTCGTCCGTTGACAAGCATCACAAGACAAACAAAAGGCACGGGCATCTTTGAAAATCGAAGGCCAATAAAAACCACTACGTAGCACCCGAAAACCAGTCGCTTGGGAACTTAGATGGCCAATAAAGGGCATACTATGTCAATGTAGCAAAACACCTTCCATTTCCCAATCAGGGATGCAACGACAAAACATTCCGTCAGAGAATTTCTTATATAGGAAAGGGTCCTCCCAAAAATACATCTTAGCATCATGATAAAACTTTTTTCGTTGCTGATATGTAAGATTGGGAGGATGGGAACCACTGACACAATAATTTGCAAAATCAGCATACCAAGGAGATTTAGACGACACAGAAAATAAATGATCATGAGGAAAAGAGTCATCTATAAGAGAGTCAGAAGATGATTCAAACCTCAACCTAGAAAGGTGGTCAGCGACCACATTCTCAACACCCTTCTTGTCCTTTATTTCCAAGTCGAACTCTTGTAGCAAATGAATCCATCTGATAAGTCTAGGCTTGGCCTCCTTTTTGGCCATCAAGTACTTCAAAGCAGCATGGTCAGTATGTACTATAACTTTCGAACCTATCAGATAGGTTTGAAATTTATCCAATGCATAAACTATTGCTAGCAATTCCTTCTCTGTCGTAGCATAATTAACCTGGGCTGGATCCAAGGTCTTGCTGGCATAGTGGATAACATGGAGTAGCTTATCCTTCCTCTGACCAAGTACTGCCCCTATCGCATAGTCGCTAGCATCGCACATGATCTCAAAAGGGAGATTCCAATCAGGGGGTTGTATAATAGGGGCAGTGATCAATGCTGCCTTTATCCTGTCAAAATACTCCAAGCAATCATTAGTAAAATCAAACGTGACACCCTTTAGCAACAATTGAGTGAGGGGTTTTGCATTTTTTGTTAAATCTTTGATAAACATGCGATAAAACCCCGCATGACCAAGAAAACTCCTCACTCCTTTGACATTCATTGGAGGGGGAAGTTTCTCAATCACCTCAATCTTTGCTCTATCCACTTGGATGCCACGCTCAGAAATCAAGTGACCCAATACAACACCTTCATTCACCATGAAGTGACACTTTTCCCAATTAAGCACAAGGTTTGTCTCTACACATCTCTTAAGCACTTTAGATAAATTGTGCAGGCAAACATCAAAATCAGTACCATAAACACTGAAATCATCCATAAAACTTCCGTGATATTTTCAATAAAATCAGAGAATATGGCCATCATGCAGCGTTGGAAAGTAGCGGGAGCGTTACACAATCCAAATGGCATCCTACGATACTGGAAGGTACCATATGGACATGTAAACATAGTCTTTTCCTGATCGTCTGGATGGATGGGGATTTGGAAGAAACCAGAATATCCATCCAGATAACAGAAATAACTATGTTTGGCTAGTCTTTCCAACATTTGATCAATAAAGGGAAGGGGGAAGTGGTCTTTCAGAGTGGCATTGTTAAGTCTACAATAATCAATGCACATACGCCACACTGTGACAGTCCTGGTAGGGATTAGATCACCTTTTCATTTTTCACAACAGTGGTTCCCCCTTCTTAGTAACCACTTGCTCAGGACTAACCCACTTGGAATCAACAATGGGGTAAATGATCCCTGCATCTAACCATTTCATTATTTCTTTCTTCACCACCTCTTGCATATTAGGATTCAAACGTCTCTGACGTTGAATGCAAGGGCGGTGATCCTCTTCCCGATTAATACGATGCATACAAAAATCAGGACTAATACCCTTCAGATCATCAATACTATACCCAATAGCCTTCTTGTGCATGCGAAGCACTGTAAGCAAATTTTTCAATTGGCTATCTGTGAGTTTAGTACTGACAATCACATGACATTCTTCCTTATCATATAAAAATGCATACTTCAAATGAGAGGGTAGTGGTTTGAGTTCCACCTTAGTTACCTGAGAAGTAGAGCTAGAGCATACACTTTCAAGTACCATAGTTTCCTGTCCCTGTTTAGCTCTATGGTCCTCTAAATCAACAAGGCAGGCATCGACTTCAGTATCGAAGCCTGATGAATCACCATCAGTCAATGCTACCTCCAATGGGTCAGCATCACGTATCTGCTGAAATGCAGACATCACAGCTTTGTCTACCACATCAACCCTGCAACAAGACTCTTCAAGCATAGGAGACTTCATAGCATTGGTTAGTTTAAAAGTGACAGTATCATCACCAACACTCAAAGTCAAAGACCCTGACTTGACATCAATAACAACACCAATAATGCACAAAAATGGTCTACCCAATATAATAGGAATTTGGGTATCCTCCTCCATATCCAACACAACAAAATCCACAGGGATGTAAAATTTTCCCACCCTAACAGGGACGTCTACTAAAACACCTAGAGGGTATTTTATAAAACGGTCAGCCATTTGCAAAGTAATTTGAGTGCAATTAAGTGCCCAGACAGACAATGGCATGAACGACACAGATGCACCTAAATCACATAATGCTTTATCAATAAATAATGCACCTACATGACATGGGATGGAAAAGCTACCAGGATCTTTCAATTTAGGTGGAGATTTATTTTGCAAAACTGCACTACACTCTTCAGTGAGTGCGACTCTATCTACCCCACCCAAATCTCTCTTTTTAGTGATCATCTCCGTTACCTCAAGGTTCTTGACCATGGCCAAGAACTTACCAAGCTGTTGATCCACTTTGGACTTTTGCATTCGATGAGGAAAGGGCAACCTTGGTGTAAAAGGTGCATCAGAAACCTTCTTCTTCTTCTTTCCAGTTTGTTCAGCTTCCTCAGATAGTTCAACAATTGACATCGAACTCTTCTCCAAATCCTTTTCTTCTACCTCCTTCTTCTTGCTAGGAGCAGCAGCATCATCAACGGGCATAGGAGGAGCAGCATAAGCAGTGCCACTATGGAGTGTAACGACATTTGCTTTCTCCTTTTGCATAGGTTGCCCTGGCAAATGTCCTTGCTGCCTCTGAGAATTGTTTCCTGCCAATTGTGCAATTTGAGTCTCGAGAAGTTTGATGTGCTTCTCTTGAGCCTTTTGTGCCTCCGCTTGAGCCTGCATATGCTTTTGTGTTTCCTCGTTGGTCTTTTGCATGTCTAACATAAGCTTCATCAAGTCAGATGTGGATGGCTCTTGTGGGGCTACTGGTTATGGTGTTGGCTGGAAATTCTGATCGGTAGGTCGATGAAAACCAGGGGGATTCTGGGAATTCCCTTGGTTTTGGTAGTAGTTGGGCTTTGGGTGATTTTGTGGAGGCTGATATGAATTATGTGGCTAGTTTTGGTAGTTGTTTTGTGGAGGGTGAGGGTTGTGCACATTGTTGCTGCGATATGAGAGAAGTGGGTTGTCTTTCCAACCAGGATTGAATGTGTTGGAGTAGGGGTTATTGGGTTGTCTTTGTTGAAAAGCATTCGCCTGCTCCATCTAATTTTGACCGAACTGACAATCATGGCCAAAGTAACCCTGAATACCACACACCTCGCAATAAGATGAGGTGATGGGTGCAACTGCTGGCATGACATTGATACTCATAGGTGGAGATGTCGAACTAGAGGGTTTCAATGTGTCGAACTTCTGATGCAGTTGAGCTACTTGAGAAACAAGTAGTGAAATGGCGTCAACATCATGTACATTCTTAGTCAGACTCCTAGACGAGGATTGATCATTTGCTGTGAGATTTTCTAGGAAATCATAGCCTTCATAAACTGCCTTGTCTAAAAAGACTCCTCCTGCAGACGAATCAACGGCACTCTTCGTCTGGGGTTGCAGACCATTGTAAAAGGTCTGCGTTAGAAACCACTTGTCCATATTGTGATGTGGACACTCCCTCTGTAGGTCTCTGAATCTAGTCCACGCTTCCCTCAATGTCTCATCTGGCTCTTGGGAAAACTTGGCCAACTTATTTCTGATATCTGCTGTTTTTGTGGGAGGGTAATACTCGTGAAGGAATCCAGCAGAAATCCCCGACCATTCTGTCTCAGCGATGTCACTGAACCACCTCTGAGCTTTGTCTCTAAGTGAAAACTCTAACAACATGACTTTAAGCTGCACAGGGGTTGGAATCTCTGCAGATGATTGGCCGGATCTTCAGAAGGATGCCCACCAAACTGATTTTGCTGCACCATATTGATTAGTGCAGGCTTAATCTCAAAATTATTTGTAGCAATAGTGGCATCTGTGGGTATGCCTTCAGGATTAGGCACCCCATATGATTTCAGCGACTTCGCCATTGGTAATGAAGAAATCTGTGAATCGGGTTTCTCTTGTTGGAACTCTACTCTAAGATCCCAAAATATTGCTTCTGTATCGCGATCTCCAGGGATTATATGAGTTTTCTTTCTGTACCTGGACATAAAAGAGAAACAAGAACAAAACCGTAAGAACGGCCTCAATTGGAATGGGAGGTTCCAATGAGGCAAAAAGAAGTACGCTAATTAATCGAATAAAAAATAGAAAACTAGTTGTCTCCCCGGCAACGGCGCCAAAATTTGATAGGATAAAGTCGTATCACCTATTCAAAGATAATTCCTACAGTCCTCTTACAATGGTAGTCAATGGAAGCAGGGTCGAATCCGCAGGGAGACAGAGTTTCTATGTTAATATTCAACCAACTAACTACTTCAGATGAAATAGAGAAGAATAACTGAACTAATAATTAAACTAAGGAAAACGAGAATTAAACTGAGGATTTAACTATGGAATAAAAGTCCAGGGTATTAGTTCGGTCCATCATGCTTATACCACTCAAATAGGGTCAACTACTATCAAAACCTTAGTCAAGAGTCGAGGGATTCGAGCATGTGTTGAGCTATGGTTAAGTCTCAATGCTCATAGTTCAACATACGCCGCTTGTTCACTAACGTAATCAGAACTACTGATGTGTCCTAGGCCTCTAATCGTAAGACGGGTCTATGCAAACAATTATTAACCACGAGAAATCAATGAAATTGACCACAAACATTAATTACTAATCAAGAACAAACCACACCACAATCACTCTAATCAAGCTCTAGAAATCAATAGAAATCTAAACAACAATCATGGTATAAACATGGCTTCCCTATCTAACACCCTAGAAAGAGATCTACTCAGACAAGATCAAATTAACAATAACAAAACTAAGAAGAAACCCTAATAATTGCATCATGAACTAATTGAATAATCAACAACTAAACTAGAACAATTAAGAAATAATAACAAAGCAATGAGAGAGAAGATTACCAATTTGACAAAAAGCAATAACTTTAATTCAATTGAACCAAGGTTTGATCCCCTCTACAATGAAAACTAATGGAAACTAACTCTAAAATCTCTCTAAGTGATTAAGATAATAAAAAGTACATATAAAAATAAACTCAAAAGTATTTATAATAACCTAAGAAAGCAAATAAGATAGGATGAAAAAGACGCAAAATTGCCTTTCCGTGTCTTCCGCCAGATCGGGCAATGAGCCGCTCGATCGGGTCTGGGAACGTTTCTTCAGCAGCCAAAAATATACATTCACCCGATGGGATCGTGTGACGACCACCCGATCGGGGCCGCAACATTTGCAACCGATCGGGCAAGGCTGCCCGACGTCATCGGCGAGGCTTCTTCAGCAACTCCAAAACCAGCAAAAATTCTAAGTAATAGTCCACCTGATGGGATCAGGCAATGCTGCCCGATCGGGCAGAAAATCTGAAGTTTTGGTGCTAGAAGATCGAATCCGATCGGGCAAAGCTGTGTTCTGGCAGCTTTGTACTTGGCTTCAGAGGCCAAGTTCCTTTAATAATTCTTCTTCAAATGAGCTCGAACACAATTTCGATATCTCATACATGCCTCATAACTTCTCCGCTACAGTGTGGTGGTCAAAATGACAAGTAAATAGGAAGTTTTTCCCTAAAACATGCAAAACGTTAAAGCAGACAAACCACAACTATATAGAAATATTAGAAGAAATGGCTCCTAAGAGCGTCGATCAATACCTCACAATTTAGCTTGTAAATGAAGGGAAATCACTATATGAAATCATTATATCAGTAGTTTTGCTATGGTTTATGCTGAAGAACAGATTGAGAGACCATTATTCTAGAGTTTATTCATCTGTTTGAAGCCTATTTTAGATGGATTCTTGAAGGGTTGCAGGCCTATTGTTGGGTTAGATGGATGCCATCTAACTGGTGCATATCATGGGATATGTTTAATATACTCCCTCCGTAACACAATACTTGCAATAAATGGGACTAGGGAGAATCCCTAGGTAAAATTTGTTAATGATGGATGAAAGTATAGTTTGGTAAAAGTAGGAGAGATAAATGACTTGTGATTAGGGAAAAAAGGAGGGAAAGAGAGAAAAAACAAAAATAAGTACACATGGGGTGGGGACCATAGGTAATTTAATGTGAAAAACTTTACCATAACAAGAAAGTAGAGAAATTGTTTCAAGTATTATGTTACACCTATTTATGGAAAATGTTGCAAGTAATGTGTTACGGAGGTAGTGGTTGGTGAGGATGGCAATAAATAATATCTACCCAATTGCATCGGCTGTTGTTGCTCAAGAAGACACGCACTCTTGGTCTTGGTTCATCAGCACCCTTGCTAGTCCTTTGGGAACTAAAAATGGCAAAGGATGGACTTTCATGTCTGATAGGCAGAAGGTTATTTTTAGTAAATTCTTTTCTAAAACTAAATACATACTATTTTTTGCAAAATAGCTTCATATATTAACACTAATGCACTTCATCTTTAATGTAGGCTTTGCTTGGGCATTTGCAAAGGGTACACCTGAAGCAGAAACAAGATACTGTTGGAGCAAAAATGGGTTGGACAATCTTACAAAATGTTTTATGGCTGCTGCAAAATCAACTACGGAGGTGAAACTAAACTTAGAACTTATGTGTGATGCTTGCATATGTGCTGCTTTTATATGAAAATTAATAGAACTAAGACAAATTCAATAAACTTATATAAATTCATTTAAAGTAAGACAAATTTAATTAAAATCAACTATTTGGCTTCATATGTGATGCTTATTGGTTTTATATGTGATGCTATTGTGTTAGTATTAGCTTTTTATCACATAAATCCTTCAAAGGGCATATGGAAGCCCTTAAGTTGTTGAGTGATGAAGCCTACAACAACATGGTTTCGATCCCACCTGTTAGTTGGAGTGGATAGGGGTGCTAATCAAGCGAGTCGAGTCGATTTTCGCTCAGCTCGACTCGAACTCGAAAAGCATTTTTAGAACTCGGATTGACTCGAAAACTCGCGAGCCTCGAATTTCGCAACTCGACTCGAACTCGAAAACAAAAAATGGAGCTCAAACTCGACTCGAGCTCGACTCGAGTTCTATTAAAAAATTTATCCCCAAACTGTCTCAAGCATGAACTCGTCCTGCGCTTGAAGTCGAGCCAAACTCGAACTTGAACTCGAAAGCCAAAATCCATCCAGCAACAACACCATATACATTACATCAAACAAACAAGAAAAAAACCTAGAACATCAAATCCAAATCTATCCATTAACATCTATCGATCATCAAATAATTGAAACAATGAACTATAGTAGCAAAAGTGACAATGCTCTAATAAACTGTATAATTTCCATAAAAATCATAATCAATTTTTTTTAGAAAAGTAAATGTTGAAATACTTGAAAACTCATTTTCTGAGAAACCCTCAAGAATGGCACTAATTATAGCAAGCAAACTAAAATAAAATATATTTTTTTGGTAAGGAAAAGTGGCCCGGACCCCGCTCGAATCCTATTGGGCCAGGCACTTGAGAGTAGGGGGAAGGGTAAGGGAAATCCCTACTCTCAAAGTGCCCTTAGTGGGGATTGAACCCCCAACCTTGAGGTTGGAAGGATACAATCTTTTCCACTAGATCAAGTACTACTTGGTAATTAAAATACAATATGTAGTATCAAGAATATATACACGTATGAGTTTGAGAGAGGTTCGAATTGTATGCAGAAATTAAAGGAAACAGATTTTGTGAATTGATAATCTTGCTTTGAGCACCAAGATTTCATGAGGATAAAATGACGGCGGATGCTTCAGGAAAAAAGACTGGAGCGACGGTTGCTTCGAAGATCAAAACGGCGGTAGTGGCTTCAAGAACAGAACGGCAGCGGCGCACCGGTTAATGATGGTGAAGGATTTCATGAAGAAGAAAGGGTGAGTCATAAGTGGGGTGAGGAAAAAGTAACGTGAATGAAATGAGAAGAAGGAGCTTTAGGGTTTGTTGACAAGGTGAATGCAAGATGAAGGGTCAAGATGTTACTATCTCAAATCCCATAAATTTGAGCCTTTGAAAATTTTAAAGTTGTTTTTATCTTTATAATCTCTCTTTTTATATGTTGTAGTTTTGGTTTTTGAATTTGAAGAGTAAAATAAAATAAATCAAAATTTTAATTAATTAATTAATTATAAATTCATGGAAGATTAATTTTAAATATATCGAGTTTCTCACGAGTTTTTCGAGTCGAGTTTCGAGTATCTCGATAAGGCTCGTTAAGGTTTCGAGCCGAGCTCGAGTTCAGGTCGAGTTCACTCGAGTCGAGTGTTGACAGAGTTTTGACCGATTCGATCTCGAGTAGCTCGCGAGTTGTCTCGCTCGATTAGCACCCCTAGGAGTGAGCATGCTACTGGAACTACATGCAAATTAAATATGCTACTTAATAACATGTGTGAAAGCTTTAAGCATGCTTTGAAGCCAGCTAGGGATAAGCCTATCCCTAATCCACATGGAGTGGATGAGGAGGTATGCTATGCAAAGGCATCATACCAAAAGGCAAGGAGCTTTATCTATGACTTGTCCTTACATGCCATATGTTGAAAACAAAATTAAGTCGGTAGAGGATGGACTTAGGCATTGCATAGTTAGACCTTCAAGTGAGACTCTATTTGAGGTTGAATATTGATAACACACACGCATTGTTGATTTGGAAGCTGGTAGGTGTACATGCTTTAGGTGGGAGTTGACAGGTATACCCTGTCACCATGCATATGCATGCATAGTGGATAGCAGAGGTGACCCGGGAGATTTTGTGCATGAGTTTTATTCAAGGAAAAGTATTTGAATGCATATGAACCTGTTATGAGTCCAATGCATGGGATAAATGAATTGGAAAGAACTCCATATCAACAACCAGACCCACCTCCATACAAGAGGATGCCTGGAAGACCTTCCCACAAGAAGAGAAAATTAGAAGCTTGGAAGAAGCAGAATAAGAACAAGAGGCAAGGAGCTGTTAAGGAGGTTGCCGTGAGGGAGGTTGGAAAAAAGAACAGATGCTCAAACTGTAAGCAATTGGGGCATAACAAGAAGACTTGCAAAAATGAGCCTGCCTTAGATCCTCCACCTACTTATGTGAAAAGAGGCAGACCTCCTTCAGATGATCCTTGGACTGTAAGGAAGAGAGAACAAAAAAAATGGTTGGAAAAAGGTATAATGCCTATTTTTCATTCTTTGATGTGATCATTTTTTTTGTGTGAAGTTCGACTCTTTTAATCATTCTCCATATATTTGACATTTTAGTTGGACCAAGCCAAGATGATTTCAAGCTTGCAAGCTTCTTCCTCCCAAACTTATGCTGCATTTCAGAGTGGTGACCCAACTCACCAGGAAGTCCACCACCAGTTGGAGTTTGAAATTGGCTGTATTGAAGCTTAAACTTTTGTAGTTTTGTAGTTGAATGTAATAGTTGACCTAATTGCTTTAAATTTATCCAACCGTGTATAACATGCATCTTGTTGTTGGGATTTCGTTATATATTGGTTTTTCTTTTTTGCATCAAACATAATTTGGTAGGCAACTTGTAATTTTGAACATCAGTTTTGCTGATGCTTTTGGGGCTGTTATTGCACCAGACAAATCCATTTCAATATAAGTTCAAGTTGGTTCATCATTTCAATGCAAGATTTCCCCTTTCTCTTTTTGCATCAGTTTAGCTAGTGGAGTAACTGTAAATGAAAGCTTCAAGATGAATTATGTAATTCAGTGGAAGCAAATGAAGCCAGAACATATGTAGCAAATTCTTTTTCATTCCATTGCTCAAATACATCAAAGTACAATCAATCATTATCCATTCCAATTACAATCCATATCCTAATGCATCCCCCCCCCCCCAACCCCAAAAAAAGCATACATATCCATCCACCCCATACAACCTAACTGACAATTAAAAGAGCTTTATCACTAGCCAAAACAACACAAAGATATATATTCCATAGTTAGCCATCCTAATATACTTGTTTGATTCCCTTGTTGGTGGCCTCATCTTAACCATCACCTTCTCTGCTTTTGCCTTCCTCATGGAGTCACTCAACTCTGAATTCTTCTTCTTGAAAGAATGAAGCTCCTTCCTTAATTGTTCTTTCTCACCCATCAACCTCAATATTGTTTGCCTTTGCCACTCTACTTGTTCTTCCTTATCCCCCACCTAAAATTCCCACAACCCCTACTGTAACGCCCCGAACCTGGGGTCCTTAATTAACATCATTAACCATAAATAACCTCAATGATTAGCGGAAGCGTTTTCTTAAACATGTGGGTTATGGCCCACCATTAATACAATATCCTTAAACATATCAATAATTCTAAACCAGCATAATGGCCTTACGTAAAAGCTTCTATGGCTTAAAACAATGCTTCATGAAATCCATCTCAAAGACTTCCTTTCCATGGGTTGATCCTGAGCTCTCTTTCTTAACCCGAGCTTCGTTCAGAAGAAAAATAGAGAAACAAGAAAAGACAGAAAAACATTCCAAAATGAGTGGAAAACTCGTAACTTTACTCCAGCCCGTAAAAACGGTTTTAGTTCGACAACGTTTTTCATACACAGGCACATGTCATGTCAATCTAATAATTATTCGGAAATACTTATCAGATTACTTTAACTTTGAACCGTCTAACTGGCAAGGACCATTCACATGAGACCAGATCATTGACAAGTATAGGCTTTGGACAGAACATTACTTTTATCGTCATTCGTTAAACATTCGACCATCTCGGTCCTTTCATAGATCATATATATTTCCTCCACCTATAACTTGCTCATTTACCAGTTCAGTGGATAACTCCAAGCCAGTAAGACAATCCGCTTTTCACTTTCCATTACAGTATTTTAACTTGTAAATATAACATATATTTCCGAATAATACCCATTATCCATATATTCACGATTGATATGCATAAAATCATAAAGATAATCTTTTAGAATACTGCCAAGAACCATCTTTCACTTTCATTTATCATGTTTCATATCTTTTAGTGTTTTCATGAACCATAACAGAGTCGTTATATGAACCGTACATAATTATACTTTCCAGAAAGACAGATACTTTTCATTACGTCATCAAACACTTAAAACAGACTTTCACATCGTAAGCATTTCGTAAAATTGACAAGACCTTTTTAGCTTTTGTTATCTTATTTCGCTTCTGACGTATGTGTTCTTAGACATGAAATTATAAAAGCTCACACATTCCGTAATTCATTGAAATTATATCATATTAACACTTAATAACTCACGTTGGCACAAACTCATAAATAATCATATTGGGTAAAGACTCGGACGTTAGTTATTGATCATAATTTATACAATCAAAATCACTTTAGAGAACTCAGAATTTCATGAGTTAATCATAGGAACATTAATAACACTTATTCATAAACCGTATAAGCATGTATCTCAAGAATCCTAATTACTTAAAAGTAAAATACTTTTCGGGACAATATTTAGATCGTTTGATTTATAATAGTATTATAGCTCATGTATTTAGAAAGTAACGTCATATAAGTCGTACTTTATCATACTTTCACAAATCATTCATTACACTCATTTTATATAATAAATCAAAATAATATACTTTACTCAAGTAAGTGTCATAAATTGCAATTATAATTTACGTGGTTTAATTGAATTAGAAAATAACATGAACTTACCTTATTAATCATTTAACTTCATAATTCATAATATAATATCGTTTTATAATTAAGAAAAGTACTTCTCACTTAAAATTCATGCTTTCATATATTTTACGACGTATAGTAATTCAGTAAACTTTACATAATCTCATCAATATAGTTTAACGATAAGAAGATAATATAGATTTCATAATTCCACAATTAATTCTTCCAACTAATATTCGTCATTCATTAAATGAATAACCATACTTATATAGGTAAGAAACACTACTTATTACATGAAAACCTATTTTATTATATTGTCCATTATTAAACATTTATAAAATTACCATACTTTATTTCATATATTAAAAGGTATTATTTAGATCGTGTAATTCACATTAACAGATAAAGTTCTATTACTCATAATTATAAATAGTACTTTATAAAAAAGCATACTTATTTTAAGACATTAATTCAACGTAAGTCATCATTAAAGAAATCATTTATTTCCACACTTGTAATATTAGATAATTAAGTAAACTTGAATAATACATTTCCATGAGCATATATATAATAAAATATTGACAATTCCAAAATTTATATTACAAATAATGATCAAACAAAATTTACTCATATTCGCATGATGATCAGGCATGGGTCGTAACTATAAATTACATAAACTACATGAACACGGTTTTACTAAAATGAGCATGTAACATGAACAATATCTCATGAATTTCCATACCTTACTTAAACCTATATTTAAATTGAACAATTCATATCATGATGTGTATAAATATATATTCGATAACTTCCCAGAGTATCATGCATAATATAAATCCCATATTTCATAATTCGAAGGATCATATAACCACATTTCAAATCACGTTTTCATATACGGGCATGTACACTAATGCTGGACATAAAGGTTACCGTCACTTTCATATTTCGTAATCATCGTTCATATAAATAATCATACTTTTATAAACATCCACATACGGGCATACATACAATGCTGGACATAAAGGTTACCTCAGCTGTCTAATCAAAATATCGTCATTCCTTCAAGAACGACATCCTTTCGCCTTTGTTTATCTCTCCATACATGTCATGTAACCCAATGAGAATAGTCCATTAGGACTTCACTCGACTAATTATAACTAATCCCACCCTTTCGAAAATCTTAACCAGAAACACTACTTGAAACATTCATAGCTTATAATTAAATCTCATATTCCAAAACAATAATTGTTTAAATGATTTCCTAAAAAATTCTATAAAAATTCATAAAACTTATATTTAATCTTAGTGAGATATTTTCATAAGCTTTAAAGATATTAAATATATATTTATGTATTTCTAAAAACATGAGTAATACTTCTTAAAATGATTACTTTAATTGGGCTTTCAATAATTAAAACGGCAAAAATGAGTTTTATACCTTGTGAGAGTCAAAGTTTGGCTTTGAATATTTTCGAAACTGACAAGAAATCAGTTTCTTGGCAACGTAGAAACAGGAAAGGGAAGAGGGAGGAGAAGGCTGCAGGGGAGATGGAGGTTTCTGGTGGCTGCAGCGCCGAAAAGGTGGCGGCAGAGGCTAGAGGTGGCGGAGTTGCGGCAACGGGCGACGATGCGGTGCTAGCAGCGAACAGGGGGACGTGCAGCGGAAGAGTCTGAAAACAGGTGGGGGCTTGTTATGGCGCTGCATGAGGAAGAGGCGAGGGAAGGAGGAGATTGTGGTGGTCGGGCTGGCGGTGTTCGTGGCAGCAGGGAGTTATTGTGGTGGTGCTGCCTGGAAGCAGCGTGAGAGGAGAGGGAGGCAGAGGATGCCGGAGCGAGAGAAAAACAGGGGAAGTCGGGGAGTTCGTGGGTGGTGATGTGGTGGTTGTTGGAATTCATAGATGCGAATAGCGGAATTTCAGGAAACAATTTCCTAACATCTATAACAGAATCGCATGCATAACAATATATGAATCGATACATAGAATAGAGAATACACAAACCTTTTATTCACGACTTGAACAGGTATGTAGGGTTTGAATACTGCAAAGTATTATTGCAGATCTGGTTACTTTAGAGATAAAGAACTACAATTGTAATTCCTCTACTTAGTCCACGAACACCGATTAATACCCACGTCTGCTAGAACGGAAGAGTATGAACTATTCACTCTCTTACTTTTGATGGGATAGGCGCCTAGACTAAAGAGGGAGAAGGGTTTCTCTTTTTCTCTCTTTTGTGTCAAGTTACTGACTAACTGAATTGCTCTATCTCTCTTCTTGTTATATCTATATATAATAGACAGAGATTAGGTTAAGAGAAAAGGAACAAACTAAAACCCTAATCACCCTAATAGTGGCCGGCCCTTATAAGCCTTTATGGGCTTATAATTTATTTATTAATCAGTGTTACTTAGTGTGACCTTATAGGATTAATTATATTAGTTGTAGCCCAAATCAATTTGTCTACTAACCGTAATTTATTCTCTAGCAAGCAAATACGGTTACTAAAATAATTAACTATATTATCTCCATAAATACAATCCCATTTATATTTAGTAATTGCGAAAATTGTCTAAGGACATATTCCTTCAATCTCCCACTTGTCCGTAAGACAAGTACGCAATATTAAATTCCTTAAGTCTCTTAATGCCAAATTTGATAACACGATGTTATATACTCAAATATGTTTCTTGATCACCGAGGTTGAATTGTTCAACTGAAGATCAACTCTTTAATCTCATTTTAGCATGGCCATGCGTTTTTACAATTCTCCCTCATCAAGAGGCCCAGGCACCATTCCTATCAAATAGGAGGACTTATTCAATCTTGTATGACCATAACTCCCACTCAATTCTTAGCCAACCTGAGCATTGCCTTTATAACCTCCTTTTACGGCACGGTGTTTAACAATGTCAAAGCTAAACTAATCATATCATGGTTATTAAGACATACTCATGTCCAAGGAATCTATTAAATATAGACATTCCGATTCTACTATTAGAATCTAATTAGGTCAAGTCTCAATGTATCAATCATACATCCATATTTGTTAATTTGACATCCCTATGTCTCTATAGCCCAAGGAACTGCGCTATCAATTAACATTATGCTAGTCTTTTAACAAGTCACTTATGTCCAATTCAGTGCCTTAGACTAGGGACATATTATAAACTGTGGTTTTTGTTCACTATATAGGGTTCCATTCATCACAACGTTTATGATGATCCTATTTCAAAACACAATTTATTTGGACATCTTATTTAATACTAAACAAATTAAATAAGAATGTAGATTTTTATTGATAAACAATTCCAAGCATAATCAATGTCTTTACAAATGCAAACATAAAGTAAGCATTATAAAGCCATTCTTTTATATGCTTAAGCCCATAGACCTAGTATGACCTTCATGCTTAGGTCGAGCAACAGGTTTAGTCTGCGGATCTCCCACATTCTCATCAATATGAATCTTGCTTATTCTGTATAGAACTCTTACAGCTTATAACTTCTCCATTGGGACAAAGAATGAAACCAGATGGAGATCGGAAATCATCTTTGTCACTTTGGTAATTCGTATATGCCTATCATTAACAACAAACATATACCAATCAATGATCCTCAGTTCTTCGTAAGTACATAAGGATATTCTTTGCACTCATCTAGTGCGTGTAACTTGGATAAGACTGGTATATGTTGCATTTACTCGTAGTATAGGCAACATCTGGTTGAGTGCAAAGCATAGCATGCATACATAATGGAACCTAATGCAGAAGCATAGGGAACATTACTCAATCTCTTGACTTCATTAGGTGTCGAAGGACACGGAGTCTTGCCAAGTGATATGCCATGTTTCATGGGATTGAAATCTCTCTTAGAGTTTTCCAGCTTGAAGCTAGCAAGAACCTTATCTATATTAGTTCCTTGACTAAGTTCAATCAGCCTTTTTAGATCTATCTCTATAGATCTTTATTCCCAAAATATACTCTGCCTCTCCTAAGTCTTTCATAGATAAACGATTTTTAAGCCATCCTTTGACTGACTCAAGCACGACTTATCATTTCCTATGAGAAGTATGTCTTCCACATACAAGACTAAAATTGTTATATTACTCCCACTCAATTTCTTGTATACACAAGATTTCTCTTCATTTATGAGGAAAACAAACTTTTTGATTGCCTAATCAAATCTGAGATTCTCACTCCTGTATGCTTGATTCAATCCATAAATGGATTTCTTAATCTTGCATACCTTCCCTGAATTTGTTGGATGTTCAAAGCCTTGAGGTCGTGTCATATACACATCCTCTTTCAAGAACCCGTTCAAGAAAGCGATTTTTACATCCATTTGTCGTATTTCATATGCATGAAATGCGGCAATTGCAAGGATTATCCTAATGGATGGCTACTGGGGAAAGGTCATATTCATAGTTTATACCATGAATATGACGGAAACCTTTTGCCACTATCGTAGCATTGAAAACACTAATGTTTTCGTCTTTGTCTGTTTTCAAAATGAAAATCCATTTGCTTCCAATGGGTCTCACGCCATCAGGCAAATCAACCAAGTCCCATACTTGATTTTCAGACATAGATTCCATTTCGGATCTCATGGCTTCACGCCATTTCTAGGAGTCCTGGCCCTCCAAAGCATCTTTGTAGCTGATAGGCTCACAACTTACTAAAAATCGTTATTTTAGAACTTTCCGTCGAAAGAAAATCAACATATTTTCTTGATGGAATGGTGATCCGACGAGATCTACGTGGGGAACAACAGAAGAAGAATCTCGGTCGTTAGACTCGGAAGCTTCGCATGGATTCGATCCAAGTGGGACGGTAGGACGTTCGTGGATAGGATTCACTACCCCTCCAACATTTTCATGCTGGGCCGCCTCTAATGAGGTGTTAACCTCACCCATTTGTTGCTCATCTAGAATTTCTTCGAGATATATACATTTCTCCCACTTGTCTTCTTGGAAATAAACTTATTTTCAAGGAAGACACCATAGCGAGCAACAAACACTTTGTTTTCGCTACGGTGGTAAAAAAATATCCCTAGGTCTCTTTGGGATATCCCACAAAGAAACACTTTTTAGATTTGGGTGCTAATTTATCAGATATTAAACCGTTTACATAAACTTCACACCCTAAACCCTTAGAAAAGACATTTTAGGAACGGTTCTGACCATATCTCATATGGAGTCTAATCTACTGCTTTGGATGGAGTCCTATTGAGTGTAAGCGCAATTGTATCAAGAGAAAATCCCAAAAGAGATATAGAGAGATCAGCAAGACTCATCATGGATCGTACCATATCTAATAGGGTGCGATTCCTTCTCTCGGAAACACCACTGAATTGTGGAATTTCCTATTGAAGTTGATTGTGAAAATATTCCACAATCTTTCAAATGATCACCGAACTTTTGACTCAGATATCCCCTCCATGACCAGATCATAAAGATTTAATCTTCTTGCCAAGTCGGTTTTGTACTTCATTTTGGAATTCTTTGAATTTTTCAAAGGCCTCCAACTTATGCCGCGTGAGGTAAACATATCAATATGTGCTTACATCATCAGTAAAAGTAATTAAGTAACTTACCCTCCCCTAGCCAATGTATTCTTAGGTCCATACACATCCGTATGTATGAGGGCGAAGAGGTCATTGGCCCTTTCACTCGAACTAGTGAAAAGAGACTTTGTCATTTCTCCCATTAAGCAAAACTCACACATCAGATGATTCAAAATCAAATGATTTGAGAACTCCATCTTTATGTATTTCTCAATTTGTTTTGTATTTATGTAGTCTAATCGACAATGTCATAGGTGTATTGGGTTTAATTCATTTGACTTATGTTTCTCGCTGTTTTTATAGATGTGTGTTTGTAGAACATACAAACCATTTGATAACTTAGTAGAGATACGAAACATATCATTCAAATAAGCAGAAAAACAATTCTTCTTTATTGTGAATGAGAAAACTTCAGAATCCAAAACAGAAACTGAAATAGTGTTCTTAGTAATATTTTAAAACATAACAACAATTATTGAGTCTCAAAACAAATCCATAAAGTAAAGATAGACTGAAGACTCCCACTGCCTAGGCGGCAACTCGAGCTCCATTGCCAACTTGCAATTCTACCTCTCCCATAAGCGTGTCTCCTACTTCTTTTTAGATATTGCACACTACAGATAATGTGAGAACTACATCTAGTATCAAATACCCATGATGCAAAAGTAGTTTAAGTTATCTCTATAACATAGATATCTGAAGAAGAAGCTCTAGTCTTCTTGTACTCCAGATACTTAGGGCAGTTCCTCTTCCTATTACCCACCTTGTGACAATAGTAGCACTCATGTATTGCTACTATGGCTTTAGGTGTTGCCTTTGGCTCCTCAGAAGTGTTGGGCTCAGCAACTTGTTTGCCTTTGCCCTTACCCTTCTTAGACGAAACTCCGTGCTTCTTGAGCCCCTTGCCCTTTTGCACCATCAAAACATCCTTATGCTCTTTTATGGGCTCAGTAGGCAAGCTCCTTTCAGCCTGAATCAGTATACCATGCAACTCTTGTATGGTCATTTCCCCTCCTTGCATATAGAAGTTCAAACTAAAGTTCTTATATGCATCAGTGAGTGAATTGATGATCATATCAATTGTTATCTCTTTGGGATAGGAAAATCCCAACTTGGTCATGTGCTCAAAATGACTAATCATTTTGAACACGTGGGGACCAACTGATTTCCCTTTCTCCATTTTACACTCAAGAAGCTTGCGGTTCACTTAGAACCTCTCCAACCTAGGATGCTTTTGAAAAAAGGTTCGCAACTGTTGGATTATTGTATAGGCATCCATTCCTTCAAAACGTTTTTGAAAGTCAGGTTCCATACATGCAAGCATCAAACATGTGACAGGCACAGATTTGTTTATGAGTATTTGCCTAGCTATCCTATCAGCTTGGCGAGAATTCTCGGGAAGTTCAGGAATAGGAGTTTCAAGAACAGTTTCTCTCCTTTCATTTCTGAGAACTATTCTCAGATTTCTCTCCCAGTCTAGGAAGTTCTCTTGGTTGGGTTTTTCTTTTGCAAAAATAAAGCGCAAATTATAGCCAGAGTGGTTGTTGTTGTTGTTAGACATGACTAAAAAAAATAGTAAACAAGCATTCAATCAAAAAAGTTTATCAACGTTGGTTATTTAAACAAGTTTAAACAACTATTAATACTTTATTCAAAATATAAAACCCCATATTGAATAAAGAAATAACCAAGATCCCCTCCCACTAAAATTAAACGGACTTTGGCCCTGCCTTTAAAGATAGTGATTGAGGTAAGTAAACCACTTTACTAATTATAACAATTTATAATTCTTGGTAGATAGGTTAATAACTCTTTATAAACTCCTATCTCACTGCTTCAAAACCCAAAACTTTATCTTTTGATGATTTTGTTGAGTCAAACCAAACATTAACATGTAAGTTTCAAAAAACCTACCCTACTATCCTCGGAATTATGAGCAACACCCTGCTTTGGCAGAACCTATTACTCATGATCTAAGGCTTTATAGGTGTTGTTTGGAAAAGCATTTAAACTCAATATCACCCTTGGGGACTCAAGTTTATTATGTTGGTTATATTAAAAGGTGAACACATTATATAAATAACCACACATAAACTTGAGCGAGCATTTAAAAGAAATTAAATGCATAAGCAATCAAAGAAGAACTTAAAACGCGATCCTAGTATGGCCCCTAAACCTAGAAAATCTAATCTTCATGAATCCTCCCTTGGGACTTTCTTGGATCTCCATCCTTGATTCTCCACGGAACTTCAATCTTGATCTTCATTTAAATTATTCTAAGCAAAGAATTTAAATTACAAAAATACAAACGATACGCAGATCGTATTTTAATTACAAAAATACATAACGATGCACAGATCGTATTTTCTATCCTAGTTTGGGCCATACCAGTCACGATTGTGCAAATATAATATCAAACATATTATAATATATATCTAAGCAAAATTATAATATCATCATATTATAAAAAATATCGACGCAATATAATATCAGACATATTATATGCACCCATGAAAGAAATATAATATCATCATATTATAAATCATAACTTATTTACTCCATTAACGTTTAATGGGTAAATAACAAATATTTCCAAAAATATATAAAACATACACGCATTTATTTAGAAAATAAAATGCAAGTAAAAAATAACACAATTATATAAATACAAAATTTATTTACTCCATTAACGATTAATGAGCAAATAAAACTTTCCATTATAATTTTTAAAACTTAACAACTTTAAGTTAGAAAAATATTTAGGAAATATTAATCGAATTAATAATTTTCCTAAAATTAGCCATCTTAACAAATTTAAGAATATAACTAATAAGGAAACTTTCATTCTTTTAATTCGATTACAACTTTAATATGATATTAATCTCCATTAATATTAATTTGCATAATTGAAAATATATGAATTTTGCCCAAAGTAATCATAAAACAGAATTTCAATTACCATTGATCAAAAACAAAACATAAAAAAAAATAAAAATAAGATGGACTGAGCTAGGCCCGGCCTGTGGCCCACAGCCCAGCCCAACTGCTGGCCCGCGAAAAAGACAGCACAGAGGCTGCTGGCTTCTCGCAGACACGCATGACGCTCTAATACAGGGCTGCAGTCAGGCGTGCGACTCGCCGGAAAGATGGTCCTGGCTCCCCGGATTGACGCCGGTCAAGTGGTGCAACTGGTTTGCGCCGCCATACTCGCCGGAAAAGCAAGGAGTAGCCCAGATTTTCGGAATAATTTTTGAAAATTCTGGGTTGTTTTCAATCCAAATATCGAGTGATTTTTGACTCAAAACAACAAATTTCACTTTTGTTTTTGTGATTTAAACTTACAATAAGCTTATAAACACAATTTGGTTAACAAAGTACAACTCAATTGCAGAAATTTAACCATAAAACGAATTGGGGAAAAAATTAGGGTTTTTGATTGTTTCGAATCAAACTATTTGATTTCGAAACGAAAATCACAATTAAATACATCAATTTTCAATTCAAATCAAAACAAATCAAAGCCCTAATTCAATTTCACAAAATAAACTCATTGAATTGTTGAATTTTGGAACCAAATTTTCGCCCTTACCTTAGGTCTAAAAAAAAAACGAAATTTTCTTCTTTTTAAATATTTTCGATTTTATTTTTGTAAAACAAATCAAAACATTTAATATTTGGGCAATTATATTAACATAAAATTCATAATTTTATGCTTTTCAATTTATTAATATCAATATATTAATCTTGCAAATTAACACATATTAAAAATCTTCCCTGAATTGAATTAAAATTATGAACTTGATCATATAAAATTATACAAGAGGCTAAAACTGATACCACTGTTGGAATTCATAGATGCGAATAGCGGAATTTCAGGAAACAATTTCCTAACATCTATAACAGAATCGCATGCATAACAATATATGAATCGATACATAGAATAGAGAATACACAAACCTTTTATTCACGACTTGAACAGGTATGTAGGGTTTGAATACTGCAAAGTATTATTGCAGATCTGGTTACTTTAGAGATAAAGAACTACAATTGTAATTCCTCTACTTAGTCCACGAACACCGATTAATACCCACGTCTGCAAGAACGGAAGAGTATGAACTATTCACTCTCTTACTTTTGATGGGATAGGCGCCTAGACTAAAGAGGGAGAAGGGTTTCTCTTTTTCTCTCTTTTGTGTCAAGTTACTGACTAACTGAATTGCTCTATCTCTCTTCTTGTTATATCTATATATAATAGACAGAGATTAGGTTAAGAGAAAAGGAACAAACTAAAACCCTAATCACCCTAATAGTGGCCGGCCCTTATAAGCCTTTATGGGCTTATAATTTATTTATTCATCAGTGTTACTTAGTGTGACCTTATAGGATTAATTATATTAGTTGTAGCCCAAACTAATTTGTCTACTAACCGTAATTTATTCTCTAGCAAGCAAATACGGTTACTAAAATAATTAACTACATTATCTCCATAAATACAATCCCATTTATATTTAGTAATTGCGGAAATTGTCTAAGGACATATTTCTTCAGTGGTAGTTGTGGTGGTGTATTAGGACAACAACCATAGAAGGTTAAAGAAGGTTGGTGAAGCTCTTAAAGCTTACCATTAATGGAGGAAAACAGAAAAAGAAGGATGAGGAAGAAGAACTGATGTTGTTGCTTGGTGTTTGGGCTACTGAACATGGCTATTTATAGCCATTGTTGAGCCTTCTAGAAGCTCTAAAACTGGGTGCACTTTGCTGGTTTTGAGTTGAAACCATGGATGAAGCTTTACCATGGTGTATACAGCAAATTTCGCAATCTAAATATATAAATAAACCAAGAAATAATGTAACAAAGATAAATTTATATTGATAATGTTGGGTACAATCTCTGTATTACAGTTTATATAAAATAAACTAAGTCCTCTGATTCTGTTCCGCAGCTTGATGTCGACACGTATTGATGACGACCTTGACTTGGGTGTAGGACAACGTTTTGTTAACGTCAACCTAAACTTAAGTGTTGGATGGCGTTTTGTCAACGTCAACCTGAATTTGAGTGTTGGATGACGTTTTGTCAACGTCAACCTGAATTTGAGTGTTGGATGACGTTTTGTCAACGTCAACCTGAATTTGAGTGTTGGATGACGTTTTGACAACGTCAACCTGAGTTTGAGTGTAGGGTGACGTTTTGTCAACGTCAACCTGAGTTTGAGTTTTTGTTTGGGTTTATTCGAATGAGGGCTGACACAGCTTAAATCTCAATCAAATGTGTTTGAGTTTCTCTGAACAGTCGGCACGAATATGATGTGCTTATTGACTACTTCTAGAGAGGATTTCCAAGAGAAATTTGGGAGCTCTTGAAAATAATGATTTTCCGACCCCCGAAACTGAAGGTGGAGAGGTCTATTTATAGGGGATGGAAACCCTTATGGACTTTTGGTGGCGTAGGCTTGGGCCCTGTTTATGACTTAGTAGTCTTTTTGCCTTGTCCATTTAACCATCTGTTTTGGGCTAGTAATATGGAAGGACCCAAGTATTTTACAACCCAAATTATGTTTATTTAAATTGGGTTTTATTTAGGTGGGCAAATTAATTAAATTGGGCTATTATTTCTTTTCGCTCAAAATTAATTGATTTAATTTTAATGTAAAATACTAAAAAATTTATAGTGTCTACAAATTGCCCCCTCGAGACTATGTCACATACACGTTGCGGGGTGTTTGATTGTGATGGGGTCTCGACGAATTTGATTTTTGACTTGGGATTTTTTGTTGAAAAGAGTTATATACTGAGTATAACTCTAACAAGTCTTGGATCCTAAAAAAACTTAATCATATTAGTCTTAGGTTTGTTGCTTGTAGCAGATTAAAGAAGAAAATCTATCTTTTAACCTATTTTGTGTTACGGGCTAAACATGATATATCTTGTATAAGTACACAAGATAATCCCACAATCCTAACAATCTTGCTTGCCTTGCTTACTTGCCGCTGCTGGAAATATCGGGAAGTTAATATCTACTTTATTTCTTTTTATTGCTTCATTAATCTGGTATCCCATTGTCTTTGATTGATGCATCAGCATCATCACCACTAATCAATATCAATGATTCGTAGTGCATATTCTTTCTCCTTTTTTTTCTTTTCTTTTTATGTTTGGCTCCGTCTTTTTCCTTTTGTAAAGCTCCTGCTTTACCTTTCTTTTTCTTCTTATTCGTTTTGTGGTATTCACATTCACATTGCCAATTTGATCAACAAAGTGTATTACTAATACACAGCACTACGAACTTCCTGATATATGAGTGCTTTAATCATTTACATGTAGGTTTAGATTTAGTTGACTCAATTCCTCATCTCCCATATAGTGCTCTTCGCATTCAAAAATCAGAGATGATGCTACGGCCATGTATGACGTTCGCATCCATTGATCCAAATCAGATGATCGTGTCGACGAACCTCGCTCTTTTTTTTTCTTCTTTCGCATGCCTCCTTTTCTAACAAGATTTTTTTTGTTATTATTTTTTTTTTAATAAATGAGAGTCAGAACGGAGTTTATCACAGAAAAGATGATAAATTGACCGAAAACAATAAACCTCTTTTTTTTTGTTCATAATGATATTACAGCAGTTGAGGAGTCTCTTACTTTAAGCAATACACTAACTTCATGCTTTGGTGAATTGGGCTATAATGCTACAATAATATTTGAGAAATTATGCACAAAATTCAATCCCTTTTTTTTTGCAGTGAATGAATTTTGAGTATTTGACCTCTTGCCATTAACGCATAAAATTTGACAGGACACAGTTTGAGTATGTCTCGCTAGTTTTGGCTTTTATCTAGTCAAATGCCCCCATTTTTCACAGATTGCATTTTTTTGTTTTGTTTTGCTTCATGTTGTTTTGTAGGATGTGAGAAAAGTTGAAGGGGAACCCATCGTGATTGGCCATTCGTGAATACACATGTGAGCCAATCAGAGGTGTCAGGTCATTGTGTGTGCACTGTGAACCTGGCATCTTCAGATGGTCCTTATGAAGACTTGAAGAGGGGACTTCATCGTGATTGGCCATTCGTGAATACACATGTGAGCCAATCAGAGGTGTCAGGTCATCGTGCGTGCACTGTGAACCTGGCACCTTCAGATGGTCCTTATGAAGACTTGAAGAGGGGACTCTATCATGATTGGCCATTCGTGAGTACACATGTGAGCCGATCAGAGGTGTCAGGTCATCGTGTGCGCACTGTGAACCTGACATCTTTAGATGGTCCTTATGAAGACTTGAAGAGGGGACTTCATCGTGATTGACCATTCGTGAATGCACATGTGAGCCAATCAGAGGTGGCAGGTCATCGTGCGTGCACTGTGAACCTGTCATCTTCAGATGGTCCTTACGAAGACATGAAGAAGGGACTTCGTCGTGATTGGCCATTCGTGAATACACATGTGAGCCAATCAGAGGCGTCAGGTCATCGTGTGTGCACTGTGAACCTGGCACCTTCAGATGATCCTTGCAACCCATCTGATCTTGGAATTTGCTTCCATTTGCTTAAGGTATGTGGCCTAACCCCCCTTTTTGTGTACATTAGGTAATTATTTGCTTGCTCAACCAATTTGTTTCGATACTTGTTCAACCAATTTGACAAACAATATTGCTTATGTTATTGTATGTGGCATTCTCATTTAACATTCATGCAGACCAAGAGTTTCACAATGACTTTTTTTTTGTTTCACCGTTCACAATTTATACTCTTGCGGGCCAGTATTATTACAATGATTTTATTTTTTTTATTTTTTTTTCGCCGTTCACAGTTTATACTCTTGCGGGCCAGGAGTACTACAATTATTGTTTTGTTTCGCCGTTCACAGTTTATACTCTTGTGGGCCAGGAGTATTACAATGTTTTTTTGTTTCTTCGTTCACAGTTTATACTCTTGCGGGCCAGGAGTATTACAATTATTGTTTTGTTTCGCCGTTCATAGTTTATACTCTTGCGGGTAAGGATGGCAATTCAATCCGGATCCGATCCGAATCCGATTCGATCCGAAGGAAAAAGTTCGATTCGAGTCCTCTAGGAAAAAATCCGAATCCGAATCAGAGAAAAAATGTTCGAATTCTAATAGGAGTTGGACCGGATTTGGACCTTGTGATTACTCCGACCGAGTCCGATCCGAGTCTGATCCATAAAAGTCCGAGCCCAACTCCGGCCCAACTCCGTCCGGCCCTTTTATTAAGTTTTACTTTTACCATTGAATTTAAAAACTTTTTTTAAAATAATGGGCAATTGTATTGGGCTGAAATGAAAACCCTAGCCTAGGTCCCTAAACATTTCACTCTCATTTCCCACTTCCCAGCCACCTTACTGCCTCTCTGGTTCTCTTGAAGGCTTCACTGTCATCTCCCACAAGGCCACAAAGAAACCCTAGCCTAGGTCTGCCGCCTTTCCTTGCTGCTGCTTGTCGGTTTCACTCAGTCGTCGTCGCTCGCTGCTGCTCGTCGATTTCAGTCAGTCGCCGTCCCTTACGGTGTTCGTCGGTGTTTGCTGGTTTCAGCCTCGTCGGTCATTCTTCCCGCCGTTCCTTGCTGCTTGTCTGTTTCCGGATAATCACTGCCCACAAACAGGTAACATTTATCGTGCTCTCCCATCTTTAATTTTAGCAATTAACTGTTTATACACATTGAACTCATTTCTGTATGCCTTCTTCTTCGTTTAATTTGTTTTCCATTGATTTATTCTCTCTCTTTTCAGTCCTAATTCGCATTTACTCCAACTTTTTTGTTCATCGTAATTGCTATTACTGAATTGTTAAGATTTATCTTCTGATGTTATTGCCGTCATTTTTCTAACTTTTGTATTAAAAAAGGAGATAAATAGGCTTCGATTTCGGAGCTGTTAGGAATTTAGGATGCATTAGTATTTGTTTGATGGTAATGATTTAATCTATGATATTATTGCTATTAAATTAATTTGAGATTGTTATTGGAATTCTGTTTAATTATCTCATTATTGTGTTGTAATACGTCTATTGTTACTCGAATCTGTTTAGTTAGCTGAATTTATAATGTTATTTGTTGTGTTCGTCGGTTTTGCTTGCTGAATTTATAATGTTAAAGGGTGAAAAATGCTTCGAAAGGGATGGAGAATAAATATGAGTTCAAATACACACTTTAACCGTGGAAGCATTAATGGGTCTTCAAAGTTGGAGGCTTCCTCAATTTAAAGGTAATTGGTCTAGCTTTTTGGATGTTCAACTATTATATTGTTATGTGTTTTTTTTTTAATAATATTGTTTTTATTTTAGATAACACAAAGGGTGATAATCTTCAATGTGCATCTATTTTTGAGGATGAAGATGTGGAGACTAAAGAAGAAGTATTAAATTAATGTAAGTTTACATGCAAATATAATTTTTAAGTTGATTAGATTCTTTTCTAACTATTGTTATTATTTATTGTTGTTGTAGGCTTCAAAGTGGATCTATTTGGACATCAAGATCATTGAAAGTTAAATTGTTGGAAACTCTTGTTTTTATGATTGTATTTTGATGTAATATTGCAACTTGATTTATTTTCGAGAGACAATGTTGTTGGTTGGTTGGTTGTTATGTTATGTTTGAGAACTCCAAGAGTTAAGACATTTGATGTTGCTCAATTAGATTTCATAACTTTGAAGATAATGTTTTTTGGTATTAACGAAGACAATTTTTTAAAAAACTGTAATTTGGTATTTATCAATGATTTGGAAAAAGGTTACATCCAGAAATTTAGTGTTGACATGCCTTATTTGTTCTTTACAACCCAATAAAGTAATCATATTAAAAATTGAAAATAGCCATAATCATTAATCACTAAAAAAAGGGAAAAAACGTAAAGGGTCTCGGAGGTCCGTCGGAGTCTACTCGCAAACGGACTCGGATTTCGGAGTCGGACTCGGAGGTCCTACAGACATCACGGACCGGAGTCAGACCTTGTTAAACGGACTCGGAGTTCGGACTCGGAGGTGAATATAGTCTTCGTTTATATTCCGGACCGAAGATGGAGTTTGCTACCTCCGATTCGAGTCCGACCCGTTGCCATCCCTACTTGCGGGCCAGGAGTATTACAATTGAGAATTTTTATTTTTTTTTTGGTCTTTTTTTTTTTGTGGTGGTGGCTGCACTTGAAATTTTTTTATTTTTCAAGCTGCCCACGTACTTGCAAAATGATTATCAAATGACATTGCAAGATCAAGCCAACGTAGTTCAGGTGATGCAAATCCTTTTTTTCTTGTATGCATGAGCAGTTTACCCTCTTACTTAGGAGCTTACATTAGCTTACAACTCTAAGAATAATATCTCTTCAGGAACTTGCCATTGATAGGTCCTACACGTAATCCTTCAGCGTCGACAATTTTGTAGGCTCCATTAGTGTAGACCTCTTGTACCACGTAAGGACCATCCCACTTCGAAGTGAATTTACTCCCTGTTTTGCGAGAAGTAATGATGGGTCTTCTTACAGCTAGAACCATATCTCCAACTTGAAAGGAGCGAGGTTTGACTTTCTTGTTGAAGGCGCGCGACAGACGGGCCTGGTAGCACTCTGATTTTTGTTGTCTTGAATCCTTTTTTCATCAAGTGCTTCTAACTCGGCCAGTCGAAGACTATCATTTTCATCACTTGTCAAACCTTCTTGTATGGCTATTCGTAATGAAGGGATTTGAAGTTCTAGGGGTAAAACATCCTCAACACCGTACACTAACGCATATGGGGTTGACTGTGTTGCGGATTTGTATGTTGTTCTGTATGCCCAGAGAGCTTCCCCTATTTTTTCATGCCAGTCACGCTTGGATTTGGCAACAACTTTGCTCAACAACTTGCACAACGTCTTGTTGAAAGCTTCGGCCAAGCCATTTGCAGGTGCATAATACAGCGATGACTTATGTTGAGTGAACTTGAACTTCTCACATAAATTTTTCATCAACTTATTGTAGAATGGCGTTCCGTTGTCGGTGATAATTCGTCGGGGTACTCCATACCTGTATATAATGTGAGTACGAATGAAGTCAACAACATTCTCCTTTTTGACCTCCCGAAGAGGGATCGCTTCTGCCCATTTAGAAAAGTAATCTGTAGCTGCCAAGATGTATGTGTGTCCCGATGACGATTTTGGCGTGATTGGACCAACTACATCAAGTCCCCATGCTTCAAAGGGCCAGGATGCCACAGTGGGATGCAAGGGCTCTGGAGGTTGATGTATGAAGTTAGCATGAAATTGACAAGCCTCACATTTTCTTGCATAATCCATGCTGTCTTGCACCATAGTTGGCCAGTAATAGCCCATCCTTTTTATTCGGTCATGTAATTTTGGACCTGACTGGTGAGCACCACATACCCTAGAGTGAACTTCCTCTATTGTTTGCTTTGCTTCTTCATCTCCTAGACATCTCAACCATAGTCCATGAAAGGATCGTCGGTACAGTGTTCCCTTATAATGTATGAAGCGTGGGGCTCGACGACGAATCTCCATTCTGTGCTTTGCATCACTTGGCAGTTTTTCATGAGCCAAATAATCAATAATTGGTTGACGCCAATCTTCTTCGTCAATTTGATAGACGGATATGATGTCAACCTCTTCAACATCCTTTTCAACATCCTCTTCGTCTGAGGCGGCAATCCAGACTTCTTCCATATCTTCTTCATCTGGAGTAACAACCCAGCGTTTGCAAACGGGTACTACTGTAGTGTCCTCTACCCCCAGTGCCAAGGTGGCTGCAAGCCCAGCAAGTGCGTCAGCCATTTTGTTGGCACTCCTTAGGACATGCTTTAACTTGAAGGTATCGAGTTTGTCGAGTAACTTTAATGCTTGTTTCTGATAAGGGACAAGATCTTCTTTTTTAACTTCATATTCCCCTGAAAGTTGCTTTAGAACCAACTCCGAGTCACCATAAATGTCTAAGTCTTTGAGTCCCATTTCATTTGCCATTTGTAGACCTAGTGTGAGCGCTTGATACTCAGCCATGTTATTTGTGCATAATTGAGTCAACACGAAAGAGTAAGTCAGTACATGCTTTTCTGGGGATATGAAGACAACTCCTGCCCCCGCGCCGTCTTGACGAGCAGCACCGTCGAAGTACATTTGCCAAGGCGGGAGGATGTAAATGAAAAATAAATATTCGCCTGGCAAGTCATCTGAAAGTTCCCACTCCGCTGGCACTGGATGATCTGCAAAGAAGTCGGCTATTGCTTGTCCTTTGACAGCCTTTTGAGGGACATACACGATGTCATATTATTTCATAAGCATGGCCCACCTCGCAAGTCTTCCAGACAATACTGGCTTTGAAAGGATGTACTTTATTGGGTCAGCTTTTGAGATGACACGGACTGTATGAGCTTGCATGTAATGCCTTAACTTTTGAATTGCAAAGACCAAAGTAAGACAAATTTTTTCCATGGGTGAGTAGTTCAGCTCGGCACCTACCAAGGTTCGACTCAAGTAGTAAAGTGCCGTTTCTTTGCCATTTTCTATTTCTTGCGCACACATTGCCCCCAGGGATCCCTCTTGAGCCGCAATGTACAAAATGAGCGGCTTTCCTTTTACTGGTGCCCCCAAGACAAGAGGAGAAGACAAGTACTTCTTTATGCTTTCAAAGCCTTTCTTACATGAATCATCCTATTCAAATGGGGCATCCTTTCTCATGAGATGACTAAAGGGATGACATCTCCCAGCTAGATTGGAGATAAACCTCCTGATGTATGCAAGACGTCCTTGTAAACCACGCAACTCTTTAAGGTTTCTTGGTTCAGGCATTTCTTGAATTGCCTTAATTTTGGCTTGGTCAATTTCAATACCTCTATGCTTGACAACGAAACCTAGAAATTTTCCTGAGGTAACGCCGAACGCACACTTAAGAGGGTTCATTTTCAGTTGACACTCTCGTAGTCTTTGAAAGACTTTACGAAGATCACATAAATGGTTCTCCCTCTTTTTTGATTTGACCACCAAGTCATCTACATAACATTCCACAATTTTGTGCATCATGTCTTCAAAGATCTTCTGCATTGCGCGTTGATACGTAGCTCCAGCGTTCTTTAACCCAAATGGCATGACCACATTGCAAAATATTCCTTTTGGGGTACGAAAAGCGGTGGCCTCTTGATCTTCAGGTGCCATGAGTATTTGATTGTAGCCAGCAGTACAATCCATAAAGGACAAGGCTTCATGACTAGTAGTAGCGTCAATCATGATTTCAACCACAGGAAGTGGGAAATCATCTTTTAGACAAGCTTCATTTAGGTCACGGAAATCTACGCAGATTCGCAATTGCCCGTTTTTCTTTCTCACTGGAACAATGTTTGCTACCCATGTGGGATACTTAACTTCACGAATAAACCCTGCGTCAATGAGCTTGTTTACTTCAGATTCAATCTCGGGAATCATTTCAGGTCTGAACCGTCTTTGGGCTCATGCCTTTTTTAACGGCCAGTCGGTGGACAGCGACTTTTGGGTCGAGTCTAGGCATCTCCTTGTAACTCCATGCGAAGACATCTTTGTATTCAGAGAGCAGATTAAAGTACTCTTATTCTTCTTCTTGCGATAGATGAGCACTAATATAGACGGGGCGTGGCTCGTCTGGAGTTCCTAGGTTCAACTCTTTTAGATCATCCACAGTGGCTTGCCCCCCGTCCTCGAGAGGTTTGGGTGCCTCGTCTGTCTCTACTTCTTCGTCGCTATCATGAGCTTCATGGCCCGTGATATGATTTGAAGACACAAGTTCAAAATTTTCCTCTTCTTTTCTGTCAGACGGGGTACTCTGGTTGGTATGTACCACAACCCTCCCCTTCACTTTTAAGGGTCCATGCTCGATGATGTCTACCACTTGTGTGCGCTTCATGCGAGAAGGCACAACACTCTTAAGTTCACTGTCTTCTTTAACTTTGTCGTCCCTCTTTCCAATGTGACTCATCACTGATTGCCTTTGTCGATGGTTACTTGAGGCTGACACGCCTAGACGATCAAAAACTTGTGCTTTCTTCTTAAAAGGGAGAGTGTTTTGATGTGGAATGTGACTTTTTAAAACCACACCCTCTTTCTTTCCATTCCCTCTAAGCCTTCCAAATACGGATTCACGCTTCTTAGGGGCAGGTGGTTGCAATCGATCAAAAACTGACACCCTTGGATTAGCTGCATTATTTTCACCTTCTTTTTCTTCGGCCTCCTCAGCAGTAATATACTGTGCAGAAGAAATATTCTTCCTATGTCGTGCAGAAATCCGAATAGGTTTTGGAGGATTGAACCCCAAACCTAATTTAGTTGGTTGAACCACAGTACCGTGCTCTTGTAATCTCTTCTGTGTGTCATTAAGTCCATGAGATTTTACTTCAATTAGCTTCCCCATAGGTGCTAGGTTTTCAAAGTCATACCCAGATTTTGCCAAGAGCTTATAGGCATTAGGATCAAATCTACCCTTATTAAGCCATTTTCTTCTAGCTGTCTCCTCAGATTCTGAGATTGGAGGCTTGAAAATTTGACTTTGGTTGGCCTTAGACAAGGGAAGCATTGTTTCATTCTTCAAAGTTTGAAGAGTATCTACGTCCACCCGTGCATTTATGTTTAGCTCAACGTTTACATCTTGGCATCCTGTGAATGGGGACTCCCCTTCCTTACGACGAGACTTGGGAACATATCTCAAGACTGGAGTTCTTGATGTTGTCCCCATGTCTTTCACAGGTTGAGTGACACTTTGTTCATTCGTCATTCCCATGTACTGTTGCTTGGCATTACTAGGTGGCTTGCTAGAGTTTGAAGATGAAGGGACATCTTCATTTTTCTTAACGCCCCTTTTACCTGTCGAGGTAATTTGGGATGGTAACATCTCACTTGAGGCTCCCCTGTCTTCAAAAAACTTAGCATCAGCGAAGTAGGAATCTGCTTTGCTAAAGGGTTTAACATCGCATTTATTTTCTTCTCACCTCCACGATAGTACTTAAGACATTGATGGAGGGTTGATGCGACTACACCATTTTCATGTAGCCAAGGCCTTCCAAGCAACATCTTATATGATGTCTTTGTGTCGATCACATGGAAGAGGGTGGATGAAGTTAGTTCTCCCATACTCAGGTCTAGGCGTATGATGCCTATTGCACGCTGACTATTTAGATCGAATCCTTGAATCACTATACTACTATTAGACAACTCCTCCATTGTAATCCCTAATTCAATCATAGTGTTTTTTGGCATGATGTTGACAGCTGAGCCTCCATCTACTAAAATGCGGTTGATCCTTTGCTCAAGTATGTAGCCCGAGACAAACAATGGTCGGTTGTGAGGTTTTGAACCCAACAATAGGTCCTCATCTGTAAAGGCTAAGGCAGAGTTACAAGATGCACAATTAGCAGAGCTTTCAATGAGTTCCTCAACCCCTTTTATCTTGTCAACATATAATTCTGGTTGTTGAAGTGCAAGAGCCACTTGTTGACACATTTCTCGAGGTAGTTTGAAGATTTGCCCCCATCCCATCCGCGTTGGAAGGGCCTCTAATACAGTTAAAACTTTTGGGTCCATTTCAGTTCCGGAATGTTGAAGAGTCAGTTTGAAAGACACTTTGCTCTCTTCAGTAGGAGAATTATCTTCCTCACTGTCCTCCATTACTTCTTGCTCATTTTCCACAAAGGAGACAGTGTTGACAGTAACCACAATGAAGTAATCTTCGGGAAATAATTCCTCTAAGATTATGGGCGTAAACGGTTCTTGTTCAAGTAAATCAATGGGAAGGACTTGTGTCTTGACACTTTTCTTTGGCTTCTTCTTCCCTTTCGAGTGCTTAGGGCCCTTCTTCCTTTGTTGCTTCTTTTGTCGGTGGAAAGGTTGTGATTGTGGCCTTGTTTGCTTTCTAGGCATCCTTCTTGTGACCAATGTCCACCCTTCGTCATCTTCTTCTTGAGGGGCGATAACCAAAGTTTCATGCTCAACATGTGACATGTTGGTCATTGGAGTACTTGGTCTTGTCACATACACAATCACAGGCTCCAAACTTCCGAACTGCAAAATTTGAGCTTGCCATGGAGATTTTATCACGGCGGATGCATGATTAGTCTCAACTGTTTCATCAAGGTCCAACTCGATTCTCCCATCCTTTGCTAGCTGCATGATTTTTTCTTTAAGTGTTATACACTTCTCGATGGGGTGACTAACCATCCTATGGTATCGGCAGTAGTTGGGGTCAGCAGTCTTGCCGTTTAGGTTCGGGAAGCTCAATGATCTTATTCTCAAGCAAGTCATCTAGCATTCCGGACAAGTCAGAATCTGGGAATGGGTACTTCTTTGCCTGCAATTCTTTTAAAGTGGGCCTATCCTTCTTAGGCTCTCTTGAGGATGAACTCCTTTTGTCTTCAGTGCTCGCCTTTCTAGAAATCTTGACTGGCCCAGAAGTGGATGTGATCGACATCGACTCCTTAGTTGAACTTTTCGAAGATTTGTCGCCTTTCTTGAAATCTTTCTTTTCCTTCTTCATTTCATAAGAAGCATGACTTTTACCACGATTATTGGCTATGGTGAGTTCCATGTCATGAGCTCGAGTAGCCAATTCTCGGAAAGATCTAGGCTTTATACCTTGCAAGATATAAAGTAAGTCCCAGTCCATTCCCTGTATACACATCTCCACAGCAGATACTTCAGTCAAACGATCTTTGCACTCTAGACTTAGAGCGCGCCATCGGTTGATATAATCAATGCCCGGCTCGTCTTTCCATTGATGAGTTTTGGTTAACTCAATCATGCTAACTACACGTTGAGTGCTGTAAAACCTATTCTGGAACTCTATCTCCATTTCGTCCCAACTATCAATGGATTCCGGAGATAAGTCTGTGTACCAGTTAAAGGCGATGCCTTTGAGGGAGCGAACAAACTGCCTGTAGTGTTGGCATTATTGCACGTCTCTATAAAGTGGGCGACGTGTTGTTTAGGACTTCCCTTCCCATCAAACTGCTGAAACTTGGGGGGTTGGTAACCATGAGGCATAAGCAACCTATCGATTCTCTTGGTGTAAGGTTTCACCTAGCGCTGACTACCTTGAGAACCTTCCCCAAGTTGACCCTTGACAGCGTTAGCTATCATATCTTGGACTTGTTTAGCAGTCAATGGAATGTGAGACTTGTCTTTCAAAAATTTATCACTCTCACTTCCGCTTTCACTGTCACTATGCTTAGATGATCCCTCCATTGAACTTTTCTCAAGCTTCTTGTTCAGGGTAGCGATTTGATCATTCTGAAGCTTAATTTGAGCATCCTTTTCCTCTCCATCTTTTACCAATTTCTGGAGTAGATTATTCATCTCAGCAAGTTGCTCTTCAATAGTTTTTGTTGAAGTCACCATGACAGCAGCAGTGAATGACTTAGAAATTTGAGATGATCTCTCTATGTCAGGGGTCTCTAGAGGTGAAGAGGCAGAGGAATCACTACTGGATTCAGCATCATCGTCGACCCTAAATGGGCTAAAGAGGGGACTAGTACGGACGACCAATCTCTCTGACCGTTCAGCTGCAGTTTGCTTCCATTTGAGGGGAGAAACAGATGGTTGGTCAGATTCAGCTGCAGAGCTAGAGCCAAACACTGGCACTTCACGCTCTTTGCGAAAAGAAGACGTGATGGCATTTTCAGAAACAGTTTGCCTAACTGATTTGCGTTGACGGGTAGGGATTGTCGCAGCTCGAAGGCTTGCAGCAGCAGTGGCGACAGCAACTTTCTTCATTCCTCTTGTGTTTACACCAAGAGTCTGGTCGGCAATGAAATCACCCAGCGTCACAGTCTTTCGCTGGGTAGCGTCAGAGTTGTCAGTGAACTCAACAATGTTCTTCCTTGAGGCCATTGATCTTATAGCAGTTGATTTTTTTTTCTTTGTGAAACAGAGATGAGAGGCAGAGATGTCCCACCTGGCGTGCCAAAATTTGTATACAGCAAATTTCGCAGTCTAAATAAATAATGTAACAAAGATAAATTTATATTGATAATGTGTTGGGTACAATCTCTGTATTACAGTTTATATAAAATAAACTAAGTCCTCTGATTCTGTTCCGCAGCTTGATGTCGACACGTGTTGATGACGACATTGACTTGGGTGTAGGACAACGTTTTGTTAACGTCAACCTAAACTTAAGTGTTGGATGGCGTTTTGTCAACGTCAACCTGAATTTGAGTGTTGGATGGCGTTTTGTCAACGTCAACCTGAATTTGAGTGTTGGATGACGTTTTGTCAACGTCAACCTGAATTTGAGTGTTGGAGGACGTTTTGTCAACGTCAACCTGAGTTTGAGTGTAGGGTGACGTTTTGTCAACGTCAACCTGAGTTTGAGTTTTTGTTTGGGTTTATTCGAATGAGGGCTGACACAGCTTGAATCTCAATCGAATGTGTTTGAGTTTCTCTGAACAGTCGGCACGAATATGATGTGCTTATTGACTACTTCTAGAGAGGATTTCTGATAGGGTTTTAGTCGTATCACCTAATCAAATATAATTCCTACAGTCCTCTAACAATAGTAGTCAAGGGAAGCAGGGTCGAATCCACAGAGAGACTGAGTTCTAAGTTAATATCCAGCCAAATAGCTACTTCAGACAAGATCAGATAGAAACCAGCTGAACTAATAATTAACTACTAGAAAACAATATAAAAAGGATTTTTACTCTATAAAATAAAGGTCTAGGGAATTAGTTCGGTCCACCATGCTTATACCAATCAAAGGAGCAAACAACTATCAGAACCTAGGTCGAGAATCGATAGATTAGAGCAATGTCAAGCTATGGTTAAGTCTCAACGCACATAATTCAACATATGCAGCACGTTCACAAACATAATCAGAATTACTAGTGTGTACTAGGCCTCTAAAAGTAAGACGGATCTGTGCAAACAATTATTAACCTCAAGTAATCAAAAAACTGCGCAATAACGTTAATTACTCAATAAGAACAAATCACACCATAACCTATCTCATCAAACCCTAGAAACTAATAGCAATTCAAATAATCATGGTATAAACATGGCTTCCCTCTCTAAATCCCTAGAAATTAAACTACTCAGACATGATCGAATTAACAACGACAAAATTAATATGAAGCCCTAACAATTGCATCATGAACGATTAAATAAATAAACTAAGCAATCAAGAATAACAAAAGAGATTAGGGTAAGAAAGAATACCAATTGACGGAAAGCATGAACTTTTATTGAAATCGAAATAGGTTTGATCACCTTTAAACTAATCTAAGTGTTTAAACTAGGCTAATAACAATAAGAAATAAGCTAGAGTCTAAACTAGAAAAAAGGATGAATAAAAGATCTCCCTAAAATAATGAGGAAAAGGTATTTATAATACCCCTCAAAGTCTAATTAAAAACGGAAATAAAGATAGAAAATCCGTGACAACGAGTGCGGGACCCGATCGGGTCCATAGTAAAAAAAAACAAAACTTTTCCCTCTAATCTCCACGCAGCAGCATCACAGCAAAATAGGCGGAAAATGGGCCCATAACCGATTGGCTGCCCGATCGGGTGGGCCATCGGGTCTACACAACTTCCGCCCAGCAGCTTCATGCGTGAGAAGCAGCAGCAACATCATTAATTGGGCTGGCCCACTTCCTTTGTCTAGTAGCGCAGCATAGCAGCAGCCATAAATATCAGTGGGCCCCTTTGTCCCCTACTCACGCAGCAGCAACAACATTATCAAATTAGTAGCAGCAGCTTTTGGGCTGCACACCCGATCCTTCACCCGATCCTTCACCCGATCGGGTTTCTGATCGGGCCAAGCACAAAGCCCAATTCTCTTCCCTTTTGGCGCACAAGCAAAGCAGCACCCCTTAGTAATTTTTTGGGCTTCGCCCGATCATCCACCCGATCGGGCCATGTTTGCCCGATCGGGTTGGGCTTAATTTGCCTACTTCATTTTCTTCGTTTTTCCAGCCGATTGGATTGGGTGATATCCGCCCGATCGGGTACGAAACTTCTCCGCCCGATCGGACCATTTTTTGCCCGATCTGAGTACGGAAGACTCCTTTTTGACTCTTTGGCTCTCCATTCTTCACGTTTAGAGGTCTTGGAACCTCCTAAACTGCTCATGAAGCTCATGAGCCACCCTACGTGCCTCGTAACATCTCGTAAAGCCGTGGTTGCTTCCAAATGGCTCGGAAATAAGGAGAAAACTCCCTAAAACCTGCAATTCAACACTAAAACACAAAACCACAACTATATACGATAGTTAGCATAAAATAGCTCCCAAGAGCTCCAATGACGCACAGATTAGCTTGTAATTAAGGGAGAAAACTCTATATAAATACGTTATATCAATTTCCAAGAGTGGGTTTTATTTAGGTGGGCAAATTAATTAAATTGGGATATTATTTTTTTTAGCTCAAAATTAATTGATTTAATTTTAATGTAAAACACTAATAAATTTTTAGTGTCTACACATGGTTTGAGAAAATAAGCACTAGAATGGGAAGGAGGAAATCAGTAGAAGGGAAAGAAGGGGAGTGGCGTGTAGTGATGGCAACGGGTGGGATTTGGGTCGGGTGAGCCATCACCCGCATCTATTACACGGATAGATCAATTCTCATCCATCCATCCGTCACCCGGTAAGACCATCACCCGTATCCATCCATCCGCCACCTCCGGGTGAACCAAGTGATCATCCATTTAAGATGAATGAACGAGAAAAGTTAAATCAAATTTGCAAATTAAAAATTAACTTCATGTCAAATTAAGATAAGATCAGTTTATGAAAACATGTGGATAGTTTTCAAAAGGGAAAATTATTATAATAATGTAAATAAAATGATAGACATTTAAGAAAAGGTAAGAAATGGATGATTGAGCGGGTGATAAATGGGTGATGGGTCGGGTGATGGATGAAACTTTCTCACCCTAATCCATTGGATATTGCCATTTCTAGTGGCGTGAGATGCGTTTGGAGAAAATGGGTTTGTGGGTTTCATTTGGGTTCAAAACTAATGGATGGGTAAAAGTAATTGGGCTTTAAGTGTGGATAGCTTACTTAGCTTGGCTTATTAATTACCCAATTAGTTGAACAATAAAATCTTTGAAATTAAATCGTTTGCAACATAATAATAATAATAATAATAATAATAATAATAATAATAATAACTTCAAAATTTTACATTAAACTCTTTCATAATCGTTTTAAACATTTAAACAAAATTAAAAATAATTTTCGCAAAAATTCAAATTAATACTCGTTTTAAGCTAATAATATAAATTAAGTTTTGTAAATTCGGGGTGTTACACCTATTATCTAACTGGACATGCTATAAACCTCCTACCTAGATTCTCCTCAGTCCATGGCCTCATCACAACCAAATCATAGCCACAGTAGCAATCCTTCCTTTTATCATACTTTGAACTTTCCATCTCCTACAAATTCAGTGCAAACATATTTAGTAAATCAATTATTACAACCACAATTGGAGGTCAATAAGGAAAAACAATAGTTTACAAACCCTAAATTGGGGAGAATTAGATTCTCATAAACCCTAAAAGCCCTAAATATTGATTCACAAAAACCCTCAAAACCTTAATTTAAAAAATTAAATTCCAGCGCTTACCTTCTTTTTTGAGTACATAATGCTTCCAAATATCTTTCCTCTTCAATTGATTTTCAGATCTGGTTCATGCTGAGAGATTGAAGAACAAAGAAAGCAAAGAGATTGAGAGAAGAAAGACAATGAAAAAGAAAGAAAGAAACAAAGCTTTCAAAGAGAAATAACGTTGGGATGAGGGTGGGAAAAATTAATATGATTAGGTGGAAGTGTTTTAGTTAGGAGTTAACGTAGATTAGTTGAACTCAAGGTCTATCAAGACCCAACTAATTAGATTTGGTGAAGTTAAATGGGTATTTTCCCACTAATGGCTCCAACTTAATAACGGAGATTAAAAATGTGACAGTAATTCACAAGAAAAAAAAGGTTCATGGCTATAATTAAGAAAATGGGTATTTCAATAGGCGATTTTGGGAAAAAATTCATTTTGAAATAGGATCATCATAAACGTTATGATAGATGGAACGCTATATAGTGAACTAAAATCACATTTTATTAAAAGTCCCTAGTCTAAATGTAACCCCCGACTTTTAATCATAATTATTCATTTAATTAATCTGATATTAGAAGCGAAAGTCCTAGATAGTCGGTGTGTTACCGCAGTACTCTCCAGTTGGAAAATACAAGGCGACATAAAACATAAACATTACTAATATTAAAACAATGTACTTAATAATACATAAAAGTGTTTAACTGAGAACTAATAGTTTGACCATTAAGTAGTTAGATAACATAACCATAAAAGTTGCGTAATTTATAGACTAAACATATTCCTTGCTTCTACGCAGTGCCGTCATCCCCATCAGTACCTAAAACAGGAAAACAAAACGTCATGAGTCGAGGCTTAGTAACATACTACTCTAACATCGTAAATTCATATCAATTCATTTTATTTGTAAAACTGAGGGAAGAGAAATAGAGTGAAACCATTTGAAAATAGATAACCGATACAGAAATAATTCATCCAGAAATATCATTTCGTATCATCTTCTTTATTAGAGTTATTAACATATATCATTCATATTGGTAACTTTACAAGTATAACAGAACATAGGCCACAGAGAACACAAGGTAATCCAACAGAAGGTGGCGTGCCACAGGAGATTATTATCCCCTAACAGAAGGTGGCATATATATGTAATAGCAGAATACGGATGTCACAAGAGATTATTATCTCCCAGCAGAAGGTGACAGAGCTGCCAGAATGGAACGTGCACGACCAATAGAACAGAATATTGCCAAGAACCATATTCCACTTTTCTTTATCATGTTTCATATCTTATTATGATCAAACCATTTACTGAAAACATTTATAACGTCATTTACATAATAACATTTCATATCCCGCAATCCACAAATAACGTCATCAAAACAAAACATTATCATAAAACATAGTTGGAAGGTGATTGCGGGTGTTAGCAGTAGACGTTACCTCGATTCCTGCTTAATATTCTCGATAACCAGGGAGGATATTATATCCTTTCCTTTTAATCTAGTCACGAGTTAAAAGACTTATTAATAATTCATTCTAGATTCACGATTCATTTCCGTCATGTGAATCCATTATAAACTATAATATTTACTAACTATTATTTATTTATTTTAGAGTTTTAGGTTGCTAAGATATTCTAATAAATAGTATAAATAAAAGTGCGTTCATTATCGTTTTAAAGTAATTTGTCATTGAAATATTAACTTCCATAATTGATATTAATATCAATACTCTATCATTGAAAACATAACTAAAATTCACATGAATAAAATATTATCTTAAATTGTCCAAATATAAATTGTTGATCATTTTAAAACTCATTATTGAATTAGTAATACTTAAACTATTTCTAATTCAGAAATCAATATAATCATTCATTTACCAATATTATATTCACTAACATTTTTTTTATATTTATATTTATGTTTTACTAAAGCAAGTGAATCTAAATGTATACTTGATTAACAAGATAAGCCCAAATACTGATTAGGAGAGCTATACCTTACTGCTACAGTTTAAGCAAATACAGAGAGAGAGGTGAGTGCGTTGGTTGCTACCTGGACAGGGGCTGCGTGCGGGTCTTCCGGAGTGGAGGTGTGTTGGTGGTCAGATCTTTCTGGGCAGGCGGGTCAAGAGAGAAAGAGAGATGCAGCTAGAAAGAAAGAGGGGAGATGCAGTGGTTGCGTGTTGTGCATGCGAAGGGAGAGGGGGTGCGTGGTGGCTGGGTGGTTCTGTCGGTGGCTTCTAGGTTCAGGTAGGCCTCCGGTGGTTGCTGGAGGTGGCGTCAGTAACTGAACGAAATGGGTGTGGTGCTTGGTGTGCGAAGAACAGGGTAGCAGGGGAGGGAGTTGTGTCGAACCAGAGGGAGGATGAGGGCAGGGGAAGGGGAATGCGTGAGAAGAGTTTGTTCTGTGGTGTTTGAGCTAGCAAGTATGGCTATTTATAGCCATGGAAATGTCTTCTAGAAGCTCTAAAACAGGGAGCTAGTTTGATGGTTTTGCTGGAAAACCATGGATGGGGATTTGAAACCATAGAAGAGAGTTGGAAAACCATGGAAGAGGAAGGTCGATGCTCTTTGTGAGAGTGAAGGAGGGAGTCAATGGTGGAAAGTCAATGTTTTTGTTTTTCATTTTATTTTCCTTTTTCTTTTGTATACTGATTTTCTTTTTGGGTTAGATGGGTAGTTTTTGGGTTGGGCTTGTAAGTTTGGATATTGGAATTAAGAGAATTGCTATGGAAATTTTACCCAACATCATACTAACTTCATTTCTAATTAGACAATTGTTTGACAACTAACTTAAGAAAATATGAGTAACTTTATTATTAAATAACCATAAAATAATCATCATCAAATTAATAATTAATAAGGTTAATAAAATGATTTTTTTTTAAATTGAGAATATTACATAAGTACTTAAGTAAGTTTTTAGAATTATATCAAGCTCAAAAAGGATTTATTAACTTATATATATGTATATATATAAATAAATAATTTTGTTAAAATTAATTTATATTTATTGTTTAATTAATTTTGCTTAAATTTTCTCGGATATTACATCCTCACTCCCTTAGTAAAAGTTTCATCCTCGAAACTTGATAAACATTGTTAGAGAGAGAAATATCATGCTTTCGTTAAACATCGATACATATCATATCATTCATACATCATTGCAAACATAAAAGTATAACAGAGTCATCTAAGTAAATAGCTAGGGGTATAGCGCTTTTATTTGGTCTTCGACTTCCCATGTTGTTTCAGATGACGTATGGTTAGCCCATAAAATCTTCACCAAAGGGATTGTCTTATTCCTCAGCTACTTTTCGCTACGATCATGGATTTCAATTGGTTTATCTTCATATGTTAAGTCGTTTCGTAGTTGCAAGGTCTCGTGTTGAATCACATGGTTTGGGTCAGATATATATTTCCGCCACATGGATACGTGGAAAACATTATGCACTTTATCTAAGTTTGTTGGTAGAGCCAGTCGATAAGCCACCTCATTGACCCTTTCAAGAATCTCGTTTGGGCCGATATACCTTGGACTCAACTTTCTAGATGGGCTAAACCTCATAACACCTTTTGTAGGAGAGACTTTTAAGAACATGTGGTCTCCTACCATGAATTTCAGGGGTAATCTTCGATGATCCGCATAGCTTTTCTGCCTATTCTGAGCCGTTTTGATTCTAGCTTGGATCAATCGTACTTTTTCAGTTGTTTCTTGTATCAAGTCAGGTCCAATTATTCGAGCCTCGTCTATATCACTCTAACAAAGTAGGGTTCTACATCCTCTTCCATAAAGGGCTTTATATGGTGTCATCTTAATACTAGCTTGACAGCTGTTGTTGTAAGAGAATTCTACCGATGGTAAATATTCTCCCAACTTCCTTGAAAATCTAATATACATTCCCTTAACATATCCTCGAGAGTCTGAATCGTTCTCTCGGTTTTTTCGTCTGTTGCAGGGTGAAAGGCGATACTGAAATCAAGTCTGGTGCCAAGAGCTTTTTGTATTTCTTTCCAGAATTTTGCCTGGAATCTCGAGTCTCGGTCAGACACAATCGATCGAGCTCGGTATTCCATGAAGCCTGACAATTGTGTTTACGTACAACTCGCCCAACTTATCCCAACTCCAATTGTTTCTAATGGCCAGGAAATGTGCTGACTTTGTTAAACTGTCTACTATCACCCAGATGGAGTTCATACCACGAGTTAATGGTGGTAGTCCATAATGAAATCCATAGATATTGAATCCCCCTTCCAAGCAAGAATATCTAGAGATTGTAGTAATCCTGCTAGCCTCTGGTGTTCAATCTTTATCCTTTGACAAGTTAAACACTTTGTTACAAATTCAACAACTTCTTGCTTCATGTTACTCCACCAATATGTTTGTATCAAATCTTTATACAATTTATTTCCTCCGGGATGTACAGAGAAGGGACTGTTGTGAGCTTCTTCTAGAATCTTTCGTTTTAAGAACCTCGTTATTCGGAATACATATCCTCCCTTGAAATCTTAATGTTCCGTCATCTTGGATCATAAACCCTGGTGACTTCCTTTCTTTACGTCATTCATTATATTTTCCAATTCCAGGTCTCCAACTTGTGCCTCCCTTATTTCATCTTATAATGTCGGCCTCAACTCGAGGGCATTCAAATGCGCACCTCCTTTTCTTTGAATGACCGCCACTTCCATTCTCCTTAGATCATCCATTATGGCTTTTGGTAGGGTCAAGGTTGTGTTTAGGTGAGCTTTTAGGCTTAAGGCATCGGCTACAACATTGGCTTTTCAAGGGTGGTGTTGGATATCAAGGTCATAGTTTTTTAGAAGTTCTAACCACCTACGCTGCCTCATGTTTAGTTCTTGTTGTGTGAAGATGTATTTGAGGCTTTTATGGTCGATAAAGATCTTGCACGGGACACCATAAAGATAGTGTCACCAAATTTTGAGGGAAAAACGATAGCGGCTAACTCCAGGTCATGGGGTTTGAGCGGACGGGAGGCATAAGCTATGACTTTCTCATTCTGCATCAAAACACATCCCAATCTGAGCTTGGAGGCATCACTATACACAACGAACCCATCAAACTCGAATGGTAGAGTGAGAATAGGGGCAGAGGTGAGTGGTTTCTTCAACTCTCGGAAAGCTGATTCACACTTATCACTCCACTCGAACTTTACAGACTTTTTCACCAATCGGGTTATTGGCAAGGCTATCTTGGAGAAATGTTGGACGAATCTTCGATAGTAGCCTGCTAAGCCCATAAAACTCCGAACTTCACTAACGTTGGTGGGTCTAGGCCACTCCATTATACTTTTATCTTTTGAGGATCAACAGAGACTCCATCCTCCGAGATAATATGCCCTAGAAAGGCAACTTCTTTTAGCCAGAACTCACATTTCTTCAACTTTGCATACAGTTGGTTCTCCCTTAATATGTCCAACACCTTCCTTAAATGTTCCTCATGTTTGCTCGGGATTTTAAAAAACACCAAGATATCATCAATTAATACCACAACGAACTTGTCGAGATAGGGCTTGAAAACTCGGTTCATCAAATCCATAAAGACAGCAGGGGCATTGGTTAATCCGAATGGCATTACTGTAAATTCATAATGACCATATCGGGTTCTAAAGGCGGTCTTTGAGATGTCTTCGGGTATGATACGAAGTTGATGGTATCTGTATCTCAAGTCTATCTTGGAGAAGGTGGTTGCACCTCGAAGCTGGTCAAATAGGTCATCGATGCGGGGTAGTGGATATTTATTTTTGATGGTGATTTTGTTCAGTTCCCGATAATCGATGCACAATCTCATACTTCCATCCTTCTTTTTCACAAATAAGATCGGTGCACCCCAAGGTGAGACACTAGGCCGAATATACCCTTTTTCAAGCAATTCATCTAGTTGCTTTTTCAACTCCTGTAATTCAGATGGCGTCATTCTATAAGGAGCCTTTGAGATAGGAGCAGATCCCAGAATAAGGTTGATGGTGAAGTCTATATCTCTTTGTGGAGGCATGCCAGGTATATCGTCCGGAAACACATGGATACTCACGTACTATTGGAATGTCAGAGAGAGAGGGTTCAGGGGTGGTTATGTCAACGATATTGCACAGATAGCCATGGAAACCTTTGGCGAGTAGCTTGAATGCTTTTAAGGTTGAAATGGTCTTTGGTTTGACTTTTCTTCTTTGATAAGAGACATTTGACCCATCTTGACTTCTGAGGGTTATTCCTTGGTTAAGGCAGTTGATGTCGGCTTTGTACTTAGATAACCAATCCATTCCCAAAATCACGTCAAAGTCCGTCAATTAAAATTTGACTAGGTCTGAAATTCAGAGCCTCATATAAGAATAGATCAATTCTTATACAGTTCACGACACGTGATAGATTCGCCATTTGGGAGGGCCACACTCATAGCACGGAATTCAGAACATGATTTTAAATTTAACTTTGCAGCAAATGACATAGAAATAAATAAATGGGAAGCTCCAGAATCGAAAAGAACATAAGCAGGTACAGAGTTGACAGGGAAGGTACCGGTGATGACGGTGTCATTTGCTTCAGCTTCTTCTTTCTGCATCATGAAAAATCTTTCAGTCTGGGAAGGTCCTCTTGGAGGGTTTCTCTGAGCGTTGCTTGTGGTACCCTTGTAGTTGGGGTTTGGACCACTTCTCTGATCCTTTGGAGGGGAGTAGTTGTTGAAGCTTTGTATTCGCTTCTCTGGTGCGGGGCAGTCTAGTACCAAGTGATTTCCCTTTCCGCACCGGTAGCATTGGTTAGTTCCTCTTCTGCACTCTCTCGCCTAGTGACCAAATTTATAGCACTTGCTATAACGAGGAATTGGTTTCTAACTACGGTTTTCCCCCGTGTGACCAGTATTCTGCTTTTTGTGATTTTATTTTTGGGTTAGATGGGTAGTTTTTGGATTGGGCTTGTAAGTTTGGATATTGGAATTAAGAGGGTTGCTATGGAAATTTTACCCAACATCATACTAACTTCATTTCTAATTAGAAAATTGTTTGAAAACTAACTTAACAAAATATGAGTAACTTTATTATTAAATAACCATAAAATAATCATATCAAATTAATAAATTAATTAGGTTAATAAAATAATTTTATTTAAAATTGAGAATATTACATAAGTACTTAAGTAAGTTTTTAGAATTATGTTAAGCTCAAAAAGGATTTATTAACTCATATATATATATATATATATATATATATATATATATATATATATATATATATATATATATTTTTAAAATTAATTTATATCTATCGTCTAATTAATTTTGCTCAAATTTTCTCGGATATTACACTAACTTACTGAATTGGATATAATTGACTCATTAAAGACTAGCATAAAGTTAATTGATAGTCCAGTTCCTTGGGTTATGGGGACATAGGGATTTCTAATTAACAATATGAATATATGGTTGATACATTGAGGCCTGTCCTAATTGGATTTTAATAGTAGAATCGAAAATTCTATATTAGCGGATTCCTTTGACATGAATATGTTCTAACAATCACGATATGATTAGTTTAACTTTGACATTGTTAAATGTTGTGCCGTAAAAGGAAACTATAAAGGCAATGATCAACTTAGCTGAGAATCGAGTGTGTATTATAGTCATACAAGACCGGATAAGTCCTCCTATATGATATAAATGGTGTTTGAGCCTTTTGGCGAGGAAAAATTGTAAAATGTATAGCCAAGCTAAATGAGATTAAATTATTGATCTTCACTTGAACACTTTAACAAAAGGGATGAAGAAACGAAATTTGTATTTAACAACGTGTTACTCCCCCTGTCCCAGATTACTTGTTACACTTGCCTTTTTTGTTTATCCCAGAATACTTGTTACACTTCTTTTTGGAAAGGCCCCACTATTAATTTACTATGTTAAAATGTGTTGAAAACTACCTACATTTGTACCCATTTTGTGAATAACTATCCTATTTCAAAAAATAAAAAATAACTACCTACTTTCTTGAAAATTTTTTGGTATCACTACCTTGTGGTCTTTTCCGTCAAAAAGTTCACAGAAAACGTTTAACAAGCTAGTGAATTTTTCAAGAAAGTAGGAGCTTATTTTTAACTTTTTTTTTTGGAAAAAGTGTTAACTAGTATCTTTTAAATAGGTGAATTTGTGAACTAGTACCTTTTAAGATTTTTTTTGTGAAATAGTACCTTAAGTTGTACAAAACTCTTCAAAATAGTACCTTAGTCAAAAATCCGGCCACTTTAGTCAATATTTCGGCTATTGACCATTGTTTTCCATTGTCTTCCATCGTTTTTTGAGAGTGAAGGTTCACCTCCCTTCTATATAATTGCAATACATGCTCAAAAACACAAGGGAAAACAATGGTCAACAGTCGGAATATTGACTAAAGTGGCCGGAATTTTGGACTAAGGTACCGTTTTTAAGTGTTTTGTATAACTTAAGGTATTATTTCACAAAAAAATAATTAAAAGGTACTAGTTCACAAATTTACCTATTTAAAAGGTACTATTTAACAATTTTTCCTTTTTTTTTTTGCATAGTTTTGTTAATTTTTTGACGTTTCTGTTAACTTTTTGACGTTTTTTACCACAAGGTAGTGATACCAAAATTTTTTCAAGAAAGCAAGTAGTTATTTTTCATTTTCTTGAAATATGGTAGTTATTCACAAAAGGGCTCCAAATGTAGGTAGTTTTAAACAAAAAAATCCTTAAAATAATACCCCACTAACTCCTATCACATCTACTTTTCAAATAGAATAATAATTGATAGACAAACTACCACTTATCATATAAAACTTTGTGCCTAGTGATAGGCTAAAGTCGTATCACCTATTCAAAGATAATTCCTACAGTCCTCTAACAATGGTAGTCAATAGAAGTAGGGTCGAATCCACAGAGAGACCGAGTTCTAAGTTAATATTTAGCCAAACAGCTACTTCAGACAAAATCAGATAGAAACAGCTGAACTACTAATTAACTACTAAAAAACAATATAAAGATAGGAAATTAACTATGAATTAAAGGTCTAGGGAATTAGTTCGGTCCACCATGCTTATACCAATCAAAGGATCAAACAACTATCAGAACCTAGGTCGAGAATCGATAGATTAGAGCAGTGTCAAGCTATGGTTAAGTCTCAATGCCCATAATTCAACATATGCAGCATGTTCACAAACATAATCAGAATTACTGGTGTGTACTAGGCCTCTAAAAGTAAGACGGGTCTGTGCAAACGATTATTAACCTCAAGTAATCAAAGAAACTGCGCAATAACATTAATTACTCAATATGAACAAATCACACCATAACCTATCTCATCAAACCCTAGAAACTAATAGCAATTCAAATAATCAAGGTATAAACATGGCTTCCCTCTCTAAATCCCTAGAAATTAAACTATCAGACATAATTAAATCAATAATAACAATTCTAATAAGAAACCCTAATTTCAACATCATGAATCAATTTAATAATTAAACTAAGCAATCAAAGTAATTAAAGAGATTAAAGTAGAGAAGAATACCAATTGACGGAAAGCAATAACTTTTATTAAAATCAAATCCAATGTTCAATCACCTTTTCTAATCTAAAGTGTTTAATCTAAATAAAACTCTCTAAAACTAAGCTAAGAACTATTGGGAATAAAATAGAATAAAAAGTGTGTCTAAAATAATGAGGGAAATCTATTTATAATAGCCCCAAAATCTAATTAAAAACGATATAAAAAAGATAGAATTTCGGTTCCGCAAGCCCGGTACCTGATCGGGCGGTGGTTGCCTATGGCATCGGGTTGGTACAACCCGATCGGGCAACCATTGCCCTATGGCATCGGGTTGGTACAAATTTTTGGGCCATGTTAATTTCCTCAACAAAATAAAATGGGCTTAACCCGATGCTATTGGGCGAATCCACACGATAGGGTATCAAGGTTTCGGCCCCGATCGGGCAACCATTGCCCTATGGCATCGGGTTGGTACAAAAATGACCCAACTTCAAATCTCTTCTTTTTTTGGAAGAAAGCAGCGGCGGCATGGAGAAGGCTCAACCCGATTGGATCGGGCAAAGGTTGCCCGATCGGGTGGAGCTACTTTCTGGCGATTTTGCGTCAACTTGCGAAGGCCATATCTCTCAAACCAGAAGTTCGTTTGGGGCGTGTGACATATCATTGGAAAGCTCTTGAAGTCTAGAATCCAACTCAATTGAAATTTATTGATTATCATTTCTATCAAAAGTTATAATGAAAATAGTGAAGGTGTGTCAATTTTGGCACTTCTTTCACTAACTCTTTGCTTCATTCCAACTCAAAATTGTCCAAACGGATACATTGTGATCCTTGTGCAAGCTACCTTCATCTTCAATGATTACTAGGCTAGATCTTTGGTACTCGTGATCACTTTGTATCAAAATAACCTGAAAATCATCGAAACACACAAGCAGGGAGTAGTAGAGCACAATTATGTAATTCGTGTCATTATGCACCCAAATGCTCGAGAAGGAGTTCTAAATGCAATCTAAATGCATCTAAAAACTATATATAAATGTGATACATCACCTAGACAAGTGTAACAAGTATTCTAGGACGGATAGAGTATTAAATTTGATATTAAGAGGCTTAAGGAATCTTAGTATTGCTAACTTGACTATGAACAAGTGGGAGATTGAAGGAATATGTTCATTGACAATTGATGATAATTACTAAATATATAGGACTGAATTATGGAGATAATAAAGTCAATTATTAATACATTTACTTGCTAGAGAATTATATCATTAGTAGGTTAATATTATTGGGAACTATAATTATTAATCCGACGAGGTCACATTTTGTAACACTGATTAAAGGAGAAGTAAAAAAAACACAATTAGAGCTTTAGGCTGGCCGTCCACTAGGGTGATTAATAGAGGGTTTGGGTTTCCTCAAGTTTAACCTAATTAGAAAAGAATTAAGTTTCCCAATGAGAAAAATTAATTATGGTTATTCTTTCTTATAATATATGGAGATATTGGTAGAGGAAAATACGCAATCAAAAGTCAATGAGTAACTTTTATCTATACTTCTTTAAAAGCCGGAGTAAGAAACTACTATTCATTTGAACAGTGAGAAATCCAAGGGCTGTAATTAACTGAATCTAACGGTTCGCTTTTGATTTTTTTTCACAAAACCTAATGTCCTCTTCTTCTTCTTCCACTATCAGTCTATCATCATCTTCCTCTCCATTTTCACCTATATCTCTCTCCTCTTCAAACATCTGCGACCCATGTATTCTTCAAATATTCACTTGCAGATTATACCTCAATTTTGCTTTCTCTCTGTGATAAATATGCGACCCATGTTTTTTTAAAAATTATTTAAGCAAATTATGAACGGCAGCAAGAAGGTGGTTACTTCGCTGATATTAGCGGTGAAAATGGTTTGCCACCGAAGATTATACCTTATGCGATGTAATCTGGCTTGTATCAACTTGGTGGAGAGCACTAATATGTAATCCACTTCCTTTTGCTTAGCAATGGCATCTGAAATATGATTTTTGTGAAACCAATGGAGGTAAATTAGTTATCGCTTTGTGTGTTTTTTGTAGATCTAATTGTTTATCCTTTGCTTGATATTCATCTTTAGATATTTAACATCTGAAATAGGTTTCATTTCTTTCTTAATTTTTTAATTTGCAATTGGTTTTTTTAGTTTGATCTTCATCGCGGTTTTCTTTTGGTCATTTCCCGATGGTTTTAACTAGGAAATAAGAGGTTTCTGGAGTTAAGCGCTTTTCCAATGCCATGATGACGAGAATTATCGACAGTTCTATTACGGTTGTTACAGCTGAGAGCCGCTTGCAACCCGCTAGAGTTCAAGTGAATTTTTGATAATTTATTCTTAATTCTTTGATTACTTTCTTTGTTTTTTTTTGCTTATCTTCCTCTGATTAATTTTTTGAACTGCGTATAATCTGTTGCAACAATTTTATTTTATTTTTTGTATCATTTTTAGAATATATATGGAGCACATCTACTTAAATCGAATAAAATTCGGTTATTTAAGGCGAATCATGTGCATTTCTATTTTTAGGTATTTATCCAGTAATGCTAATATAGCATAATCTTTGATAAATCATTGACTTTGCAAAATAAAATTAAGGAAAACAGAAAGATTGCATGATGTAATTTGTTAAATTTTTTGCTATGATTTATTGTAGACTCTAAAATAGCCTTTAGGAATAGATGGTTTAGTTCACTCTTTGAAGTTTTTAGTCACTGCTTTAATTCCTTAAAGATGTGATTTCATCTTAAAGTTACATTACTACTATAACTCACCTGCTTTCAAGATGAGGATAAGCCATGCTGCCTACTGATCCCAGTATTGGTGTTCATTGTTCAGTGGCTATTGTTGACAACTCATTTCAAATAAGATAGTCTTCGTCAGATTAGTAAAGAAACTTATGGGTTAGTTTACCTGAAGGAACTTATCTTGTCATCTCTCTTCTCACCCAATGATCTGCTACCCATGCCTTTTTAATTATGTAACCAAACATGGAATTTTTTTTCAAAAAGAAAAAACATGGAAATTTTGTTGAATTTTGATTTCATCTCTGAAGTCGGCAGATCTTGCTCACAAATCTGAAAACAATACAATTTTGAAGATGAGAACGAGGGAGCTTCTCAACATCGACCCTCTAGAGCTCAATTTTCCTTGTAAATTACTTCTCTTATTTCTTTGAGATCTGTTTTGTGTGATTCGGTTTGATCTTGCACCTGCTGATTGTACCTTAATTTTGCTTTCTCTCTGTGATAAATGTGCAACCCATGCCTCTTTTAATCATTTACTTGCTGATGTTATCGCTGAAAACGGTTTGTTCCATCACTTAGTTTTCTTTCTTTGATTTTGAATCTTCGTTCTCTCTTTGCTAGATTTCATTTCAATTGTGACGATGTCCCTGATTTCTTAAGCCTGTATAATTTAATCATGATAGATTTTAAAATTTTCATCCTGTCTTTTGTGATTCAATTTATTCTCTGCAGTCCACATTGGAACCCTTGACTAAATTGTGGATCTTTGGCTCTAAACAACAAATTGAGGGAGAAGATGGTGCTTTTACATTTGGAAAAAAAAAACACATAAACGCTCATTACTCAAGTAAGTTTTACTTTTAATTTTTTAGTTTTTTGCATATTTAATTTGTTTGCTTGTTGTATTGATACATGAAATGGAAAATGTTAGGTGATGAATATTTGTTGATACAAAATACCTTGTAATTTGGAAATTGATTGTTTGAGGTAAAATACTGATGTTTGTTGATTTAATATACCTTTAGTTTAGAAATTCGGTGTTTGAGGTGTATTTTGTGCTATTCGTTGATTTAAATATAATTACAGCTACCCTTTATAGAGCAATGATTACAGAAATTGTATTGGAAAAAATAATAATGAAATTTACAGATAAAGGGGATGGCATTGAGGGGATTAGGTGGAACTGTAGCCTTGTGTTGGAGGAGGGAGTGATAAAAGAAAGAGTTATGAGGAATCAGAGTTAGAACGGGGCTCACCTCAAGGTGGTAGTGTCCTTGAGTTAATTCTTAGGTAAACTTACTGTTTTCTTAGTAAATATGCAACCCATTCTTCTTTTTATTGTTGGTTTGATATGAAGTTGTTTTTGTTATATAAGAAATTTTTGTTTACTTTCTTTCATGCTTTGAGAAATAGTTACTTAAGGAATATGAAAAAAAAGAGCACCACGAGGTGCTGGAGCTGTAAATAAGAATTATAAGTTGATAATGTAACTTTCCTACTATTTGATTCTTCCATGCTTTGGCTCATAGATAAAAATATATATAGGAGTTTGCCTTTTATAAATCAGAAAAGGTCCTTCTCACTTCTATCTGGGTGTTTGGCAAGCTCAATATTTATGTATCCCTTCCCCTCCTTATGATAGAGAATATGTGGCCAGTTTTTTAGCTCATAGGGACAAAGGTTTAGATGTTTTTTTTTTTGGTAAATAAGGTTTAGATGTTTAGTTGCACTGTAACTGCTTATCTGTTTACGTTATTATGATGCATACATGCATTGTGCTCAATTGACTTCTTGATTAGCGAATTCCATGGCCATTCTTCTTGTATCTTCATCAGACAGTAAACTTCAAAACTTCACTTCACAGTGATGGACATGCTTCTCTGTTTGATTGTAGTTATTTCTATCCGTTCAGTTATAGTTAAGTTTTGGCGAATTGCCCTTTTGTCAATTTTAATCCAAATCAAAACCCTTTAATTATCCATTGTTGACACACCAAAATTTGTCTGCTTTTCATATTATTACTGGGTACTTTATTATTTTTGTATTTATATAGCTGCTTGAATTGTTATAGAAAAGAAGACGGTTTGATGTTAATAGACCCATTGTGGCCTAGGCCCAATCTCACATTCCCAGTCTTGAATCTTGATCTTGATTGTGTGATGCCGTGTCGCCAACAGCATCACCTTTCAACAAAATTTTCAAGTTCCTTTTTTTTGGCTGTAGCGGTGTCTTACTACAGGTCCAATGCCTTTGGACTCGTCGTCCATGGATACAGTTTTTGGTGTCTCTAAAGCATGCGACTTTCCTGTTGCTCCACTGCTTGCTGAATATATTTAGAGTTGTGAAGCCAGATGGAAGAATACTCTTCTGACAGAACTTGCTGGCGATCTACCTTTAGAGTTTAGACAATGTATTTTTACAAACTTGTTTGATTGATGGGGATAGTGATAGTTTGTGGCTTTGCATCTCCACCTACCAATATAACCCAAAGCAATCTTTTTGATGAACTACAAAGTCTTTCTTCTCGCGAGCAGAAGATACTTGTAGCTGGATTCGTGGAAACAGAGGCTATCTAGCAGAAACCATACGCTTTTTTGGGAGTTCAATCAATACAAGTTAGTGGGCTAACCCAATTTTCCCTACAGTGTTCAATTCCATTTTAAAAATCTTAATTGAAGTTTCTCCTATAAGTTTACCTCAATATTGGCTCATTGAAATGAATGGAGAGTCCTTGTAGAACGAGGTGGTTCATTAGTGGGTACATAGTTGCATCCAAGAGACGCTATTAAGCATAATTCTCTGAAATATTCTGGGCCTTATTTCACTTAATGAATAGGGGAGGGTATTCGTCAATGTATAGCGTCTTTAGAGTTTTATTAAGAGAAGATATAATTTATCAAATTATTTTCCGATGTAATGACATTGTCAAGAATACACACCTTTACACATTTTATGAACAATGGTTACCAGCGTTCCATAAAAAAATGACAGCATTGAGGATCTATATTGTTAAATGGAGTTCAAATTATTCCCGAATTATTAAAAACTCACATGCGGATTTAAGTTGATGATCCAATGCACATGAATAAGAGACTCTCACGGCCTTGTCTATTTGTTACTCATCTTTTACCAAAACCTCAAAAAATATCCTAAACTGGCTTTGTGGAAGTTTTCTTTCTTCCACATATTATTTTTGGATGCTACTAAATTATTTTCACATATGTAGTCATAAATGTTATCCTATTAACTGTGGGTGTGGTTTCCACTGCATTATTTGCTCCTGTATTTACGATATTTTTACAAGAGAATGCACCTACTAAACCGTTAGCAGGTCATTGAATACATCTCTTTCAAGGGATACATAACTATCAGGTCTTCCTAGCTGGATCAATTGTCACCCTCTCTATACATGTGAGGTTGGCCACTCTTTCATTTACTGCAATGTGCTCAAAGGAAGTCGTATCAATATACTTTGGTATTATGACTCTCCTAGGCCCTTATACATTGTCTGTTCCTTATATATGTGGTTGCTTCTTCTATTAGCTCTATATTCCAGATTGATGAGAACAGATATGGTTAACACGATCATTTTTGAAAGGTTCTTTATGATACAGTATTGATTACAGATGAGTGAGCTAGATACATACAAGGGGAAAAAAAATTCCTTAAGATGAAGGTGGCCATTTATGGGGAGGGTCCTCTATTGTGCCATCTATATAACAACTTCAGAAAATGTCACCTGATTTGCCTATATGATACTCTTTAGTAAGGGAAAATAACTTCCAATTTTGTGCTTGGTCATTTTCTCTCTCCTTTTCTTGTTTATTTTGACTTGGGATGTGTTACTAGGTTGTGATTTTAACCAATACTAATGTAGTATTGCCAATTTTTGTGTCGTAGATTCTCTTCCATAACAGGATGACTATTGTTGTGCATACTCTTTGTACCCCTATTTTATGTCTTATTTGGAATTACCGATGCAAATTATATCCCCAGGTGAAAGCCATGAAGCCATCTTGGAAAATGAACAAATAATAGTGTTATGTGTGATATGCCATTTATAAATCCGGATATATGGTGGATATTCTGATTGTCTTTTTTATTTTCTTAGATATGCTTGCAGGATTCAGTGTGCATGCATGTGATATGCATATGCTTGTGGAATGGGAGAGTTGAGGGTTTGAAGGTAGACGTGGTCTACAACACATGCAGGCAATGCCTTTGTTACTGCAATGTTACCCGTACCAAACATTGAGGTCATGTTAGATACCCATGTTGCTAATATTATCGATCTATAGGAGTTAATGTGTTTGAGAAAGTGAAGGTAAAGTGTTGGCTTAATTTTTCTTTATTTGGGTATAGAGATAAGGGTAGAGTGAAGGTTCAAGGGATCTAACTTCCTTTCCCTTATCCCTTATCCTTCCAGAAGAGGACTTTTTTTGGGGGGGACACGAGTTCATTTTTCATGATAGTTACTTATTACTTGTGACGTGAGTTAGTGATTGTCAATTTTTTTCTTAAGAAACCTCTATAATTTATTTCCTTTTTTAAGTCTAATCTTGAATTGAAATGATATTGCATGAAGGAAATCCTGCTCTTAGTAAAACTTCAGTCATGTACCCATGCCATGTGCTGCACAATACCAACAACAAGCATATCACCGCTGATCCTTCGACTTCAAGTATCATTGAAGGCTAATGTTATGTTTATTGAGGATTTTGGCTCCAAATTTTTGATCAATTTTCCCCTCTTTTGTTGATGGTTCTTAGTGGGTTCTTCACTTCTTCCGGCTCTTCGATCTTGCATTTTCTCAGCCAAATCTCTGAATTTTCCTGTTATTTATTTACTGGTACTCGTAAGGTCACAAATGTATATGAAGCGAAAGAAACTTCTCACTAAGGTCCAAGAGGCCTAAGGATGTTCATATTTGACCTTGTAACTTGGAACTTATGCAACATTGAATTTTATGATATTGAAACTATATATTTTATGAATTTTGAGTTGTATAGTTAACTTGAAGATTCTCATGATAGCTTTTGACATCAGGTACATCAGAATCTTCTAACATGAAGATTTTGATTATAATGGAAAAAAATGTATCTACAGACTAGCTCGGGGTTAGGGATAGTGGATTCAGTTTAGTGTTAAGCATTGATAGACAAAATTAGTTTGTTCTTCTTGTACTATGTAAAATATCAGCTGTTCTGACACTTATTGTGGTATTAAAATAATAAATTATGCTGGTTGTTATAAAAGATGATAATTCTAGAGTATCTTACATGTATTTTAGAGATGTTTTTCCAAGATGTGTCATCCAATTAAGCAACTTTTGGTAGCAAATAAAATCATTTGCGCCTTGTTATCTTTAGGATTTTCAGCTATTGTGATTTGAAATAGGACCTTCTGAATTTATTTGCAATTTAAGGTGGTGCATGAAGTGCCTGGTTGTGTTCTTACCAAAAGTCACCGAAAACAAAGTGTAGTATCTCGTTAGGATTCACATGATTTAGTGCAAGTTTTTCAAGATAAAAGTTTAACAATCGAATAGCTTCATATAAAGGAATGAGAGGATGAAGACAAACATAGGTGTTGATGTTGGTGAGGGACAAATTTGTCTTTCTCAACATGTGGTTCTTTATTCAGATTTTGGAACTTTAAAGTGATAAACTTAAATCAATTTAAATAATTATTTGTCAAGATTATCCAAAATAATATGATATTGTAAAAGTAGCCTGTATTAGAAGATGGTATTCAAAGTAATCCCGATAAAAGTAATTTTATAAAATAGTCAAGGTACATCTAATCTAATACTTCCTCCGTTTCTAAATAAGTGGAACATAGAGAAAGTGGGGGGAAAACCAATGAGGTTAGAGAGAGAAAGTTGGGGACCACAATTTAAAAGAGAAAGGGTACTTTAACTTAATAAACAATTGGATATATATCGTTGAGTAAGGGTAATCATGCAACTTTATCATTTAAAATGTCCTATTTTGAGCTTGGTGTCACTTATTGTGACATTTCCATATTAGGAAAGTGTGTCACTTTTTTAGAAACGGGGAAAGTAGTTATACTCGGTATTTAATAAGATGAGAACACAATTCAATTATAGATTTATAGTTCTATCCTCATTATGTCGACCACCATTGATCCAACCACAATTAGGAGATTGTGTTTTGCCATTTATGCTGTTAGGTTTTGTTTTCTCTATGTAAGTTTCTCAATTAATTAGCCTTGATTTTTCAAATGGTTGTATACTTTTACTATTGTAAGTTTCTCTATTATCATATAAATTTTATTATTACTTAATTTATTTCTGGGATATGTAACCTTCTGTAATATTTTTGTGTGCCTAATATTTTTACTATGTTACTTTGACTACATATATTTCACCATCTCTAATGTTACCTTTTGTATTTAAGTATTCATAGACAAGTAACACACAAAGTTTAGAACATCCAACATAAATCAAGCACAAAATGAAGCACCATGAGTGCAATGTTAGTCCATAACGTTACCACAATGGGCAGACAGAAAACAACTGGTAAAAACATGAAGACAATTAAGCAGGCTACAACTAGAAAGTGGACGCTAAAATTCCAAAAATTCACTACAGGCTCTCAAAACTTCAAACATTTGTCTTGGAATGCTTTTATGATTCTGTTTAAATTATACTATTATTGTGGTCAAGTACCCTTTAGTGTTACTTGTCTAATGGATTTTTACCCTTTATGCATTACCTAATTCCAATAGAGATTACTGCACAAACTATATATGACAAATTGTACGACAAACGATACTTACCTAATGTTTGCATACACATATTGGGGGACCGTGCGCGTTAGCGCGCGGTCCAACAACTAGTTATTCAATAAGTGAAAAGAAAATCCTTTTCACTGTTAGGTGCTCGACCCGAAAAACAAGAGAGTGAAATTTGTTCATCCTCTTTTATTCTATCTGACGTGGCTACTTTAGTGTTCGTGGACCAAAAAATGGACTACAATTAAAGTCTTTGATCCAAAAAGGTGTGCAAATCAGTGTTAGTGAACCAAATAAAGGAACTACAATTGAAGTCCTTAATTTTCAAAGGCGTATGAATCACTGATTATACTTTGTACAATATTTATTCCTACTACTAGTTGAAGCTACACGTCATTGGTGAGTGTCTACAATCCCATAATCAAAATTTATAAATACTGTCAAAAAAATTCAAAAATAATAAAACAGAAAAAAGTATTTAAATCTATCAATTTTGTCAGAACGCTTTCCTAGAATAGTGCCGAAAAAGAAAATAATTTCCCACAATGGCGTTCAGTTTAGACTAATTTCGTTTTATGGTGTTCAATTAGGTTTGGAGGCGGAGGTTTGGTCTGTGATATATAAATAATTCTCATAATGGTTCAGTTTATAATAATTCCACTTTGTGGTGTTTAACTAGGTTCGGGTGTGGAGGGTTGGTTTGTGTTAAAAAAATCTATCATAATGATGTTCAATTTACAATAATTCAACTTTATGGTGTTTACCCAATTAGCAACAACTCCAGGCTATTTTTGTTTAACAATGTATTTCTTTTTCTTACGAGAACATGAAAAATAAACCTTCTATGCTCATTCATCCAAATTTTTTCATTTATCAAATTTACGAGAACACATGTCCAATTTGGATGAATTTTTTTGATAAATTAGCATAGAAGGTTTATTTATATGTTCTCGTAAGAAAAAGAAATACATTGTCAAACAAAAATAGCATGGAGTTCTTGCTGATTGGGTAGACACCGTAAAGTTGAATCTATATCTATATATAACATTAAAGCAAAATGATTTTCGCCACGTGTCATCACCAGATGAATCCAAAGCAAACCTTGATCTCTCATTCATTCTTGCCTTTTACTTGCCACGTGTCAGCCTAATATGTTTTACCTTTTTTAAAATTGCATTAAATCATCCTAAAAATTACGTGTAACAATGCTGTTAACTTGCATTTACCTTTTTGAAATTCCGGCTAATTATACTTTGATTTCCCTTAATTATAGGAGTACAAATTTCCGAAAATAATGCCCTTCATCTATGCCTAAATTAATGTTTTACTTTAAGTAAGAATAAAATTTAATTCTTTTTACACTTTACGTAAAAGCAATTCAAAAAAATAAAATTCACATCCTAATTCTATTCCTAAATTAGTGCAGTACCCAAAATCACGTATGCTTTGATTGCTTGAATTTAGGAATTAATATTATTCCTATATCTTTCCTAAATAACATTGATTTAAGAATAAAAAGATTTAAGCATCATATACCTAAATAAAAGTGCCGAAATTAAGAATGATTGCTTTCACATTCCTAAATTATTTTGAAAGATTGATTTAAAATTACCCACTTAAAAGATTTATAAGAATTAAAAGATTTAAGTATCATATACTATTTTGGAAAGTCCAAAATAACATTCCTATATTATTCCTAAATAACATTGCTTTAAGAATTAAAAGATTCAAGCATCATAGGCAATATAAAAGTGCCGAAATTAAGAATGACTGCTTTAACATTCCTATATTATTTCGGAAGATTGCTATAAGAATTACCCACTTAAAAGATTTATAAGAATTAAAAGATTTAAATATCATATATTATTTTGGAGAGTCCAAAATAACATTCCTATATTATTCCTAAATAACATTGCTTTAAGAATTAAAAGAATCAAGCATCATATACCTAAATTAAAATGCCGAAATTAAGGAATGATTGCTTTAATAATTACCCACTTAATCTATTCCTAAATTATTATTCCATATAGTTATAATATCAATAAATATTACTTGCCAAAATTAACATTCATATAGTATTTTCGAACAGCCTATTTATCATATAAATTCAATAGAGGTTAACATTTAATTCAAACATTCACCACAATATTGTCTCAAGAATTCTATCATCCAATATTTTTCTCTCCAAGTTTATGGCAACCACACTAAACATCATGATTCCAGAAGTTGTTCAGATCAACTATTTGACACGTGAATCTTCATCATCTACTATCTTAGTTAGGATAATAAGGCTATGGGAAGAACAATTGCTATCGAATTTAGTGGAGATCCGTACCGTAGAAATGATTTTGGTTGATGAGAATGTAACGTTTGCCCATAGTGTTATTTTTTGGAATATTATTTTTTTGAAGGCTTTCGGAATATATCCCTTATAATTTGGATTGCCATAGTCCTTTATAATTGTATCTATCAATTATTATTATTTTTTTGTACGTTTAGTAACGATTGTTTTCTTTGAATTTTGTAGGGAGACAAGATTGGAGCCACTTTACCTAAGGAGTATATACTTACATTAGGTCCTTTGCTTAAAGAAGGGCAAATTAATAGGATTCGAAATTTTACTATTCGTGAGCAAGACGATGGTGTCAAACCAACTACATCCCTTTATAGAATAATCTTCAACGAGTCAACCGTTGTTGAGAACATGAAATCTGCGGATTTGCCCTGTTATGGATTCTTCTTTTATTCATATCCCCTTATGCTTTCAAGTGATTTCGAGACATCTCATTTACTAGGTATAGATTTGTTATTTTGCAATATAAATTATCATCTAATAATTTATTTATGTTGAAGTTGAACTAAAGAGTTTAATGATAATATTTTTTTCAGATGTCTTTGGAAGGGTTTTGCCATACACTGTCCAAAAATATACTCCACATCCTAGCTACTTCATTATAAATTTTGCAATTATGGACTTTATCTCATATAATTTAATAACGTTTCAAATTCATTTACATAGTCGAGTAATAGATTATAGTTGCAATTTTAATATATTTGATTTTATTTGAAGGTACACTCACATGGATTGTTATCTAGAAGGACAGTATGCTGAAATATTATATAACTATATGGTTAATAGGCATCCATTGAACGACCTCTATATAATTCTCCAAGGTTGCAAAATTTCTTACAACCACAAAGGTAAGTGAATGTACTTTTGAAAGTAGTTTTAATTCAATTCGACTGGAAATAAAATCAGCTATAAGGGACTAATTGACAATAAATGAGGTGAAGAACAAATGAAATACAGATTTTTTATTTAGCTTACCACATTTTTTATTAAGTTTTTATTTATGAAAGCATAGTCTTGAACAGTTATTTCTTGCACACATGTTTAATTTAAACTGCTAATTTTAAATAACAAACAACTTGAAAGCATAGTCTTGAACAGTTATACCACATTTAATCAACACTTATATTTTTCTTTGATAATTGATAAAATTTAGATATTTTGTGACTACGAATAAAAGACCCTAATTTTTTAAAAACAAAAAACGCAAGGATATCATATCACTTGAAAGCATTCTTTCCGTTATTGATATTAAATTTGGTATGTTAAGACCCTTCATTTTATTTAATAAACGGCAAGATCATCTTTATAGTCAACTAATATTTACAGTTTTGCATTTGTAAATGGAAGTTTTTATTTATGATTTATTAATAGAAATATCTAACAATAAAAGGGGCCAAAATCGGAATATATCCCTGTAATGTGGAAGATTGAATTTAAATTATACTAATCCCTAAAATAACGTTCTGTTATAGTTGATAATTAAGGTAAAGTTTTAATCATCTTATTCAATAAAACTGCATAATATTCAAGTATAAATGTCTTCCCAATGTGAATCGTCATTTTAAATAGATGTGAAGTTATATTGCCAACTTTCTTCTTTCTATGAATTTTAATTGAATAATTAATTATAATTAACTATTTCCACTAATTTAGAACCGTGTTATTTTATTGTAACTCTTAGAAGAATATTGTTTAAAAGATGATCTTGCCTAATTTAAAAAAAATGCAAAATAACACCAATTTGACACATATATACTTAATATAATATAGACTTGAAGTTCATATATTATACACGTAAAAAGTAGTTTATTGAAATTTGATATTTGATGTACTTTACTTTATTAATTTTTTCATATGACTAAATGTATTTTATTAGTACGAAAATGATATATATAATTATGAGTGGGATTGGGAAATATTATAGAGTGTGATATAATTATTTTATACAATTTAATTTTCATACGGTCTTATTTTAATGAATATGAACCTAATACTTTTTTGATGGACTCACGTATTTTGCCTACCTTTGTCAACTACTTTTTACGTATATAGATCAAATCATATTATTATATCTAATACTATCTTTGTTATATATAGGTGCAAAGTATGTGACAAATGTTAGATTTGCAACTCGATTGCTCATTGACTGTCACATAAATGAGTTCCACTCACAAGAAGGAAGAAATGATTTTATTGCCCGTCCAGTGGGTATTAAAAGTGTGTCCAAAATAGATCGTTCTGAAATCTGTTGTCTACGCGATGCTACTGAAATGCACAAGGTTATTTTGTGAGATTTATTATGTTTTTATGGACCCTAAAATGATTTATATTATGTAATTTTTTTGATTCCTTTGGGATGATATTAATTAAGCCATATTTTTCGTGTTCTTAAATGTAGGATATAGAAGTTATTTGTTTGGTGAACATAGATGACATTGACGAGAATTTCGGCTATTACTACGAAGGGTGCATTAGGTGTGGTGTTAAGGTGGTTAAAGAGGGTGAAAATATGGTTTGTCCAATAGACAGATATGTTCTGAAGAAAACTCAACCTAGGTAAGTGTCGCCACGTCTTACCTCTTATTATATTAACCAATAATACATCTCAAAAACTGATTTGTTATTATTTTGGACAAACAATAGATTTAGGGTGAAGATAAACGTATCTGATGATACAGACAAAGCAATTTTCGTTCTTTATGATAAGGCTGTTCAAGGATTGCTTAAGAAGATTGCTCATGATTACCTTGATACGCAAGAACAGGTATTGCAAGTATAATTAGGCTATATATACATTTTAGTATAAACATAAATTTTCAGTAGTTGATATATTTGAGATGCCTAAAGAGTTGATTTTCTATATCATTTTCTTAGGAAGGTGATATTTATGAGATGCCTAAAGAGTTGACTTTGTTGAAGAACAAGTTATTTCTTTTCAAGGCGAAATTCTTAGCAATGAATAAATTGAGGAAGAAAGCTGAATTTATGGTTTCAAGTTTGACCAATGATGAAGTATCTATTGATTTATGGATGCGACATTACAAAACCATTTTGGTAAGTTTCGTAGTTATGTTTTATAAATTCATAATGATTCTCTATTATTAAGTGTTTTATTAGTATTAGATGAAATATAATGTAGCTTAATTATAATAATATATTTTCATATACTATTTTTAAATGTGTTATAAATTTGTGTAGGACGCGAAACAAGCAAAGGTAGATATCATGGACAATCTTCGTGTTAATTCAGTACGAAAACGTGTTCTTGAAGACGAATCTGAAAAGGAAGATGCGACTAGAATACAGGATGAGAAGGCCACCAAAAAAAATGCATTGTTGAATAATCAGTTTTAAATTATCGTATATTTAATATTTCATTTCTAATAAGGTGGATTCTATATTAGATATTTTTGCGGAAATTTGAGATACATTTGGTGCATTTTGAATGTTTTTTTAGAGACAAATATTGGTTATCACTATAAATCATTTTATTCAGTCTTTTTATTTTCTATCTTATTTATGTGAGTCATTTTTAATATTGGTTTTATTTTTATTTGAGATTAATAAATAAAAAGTCGATGTGGTGATTTTATTGATTTTTTTGTAATTTAGGGATGATTTATTTTCACTTTATATTGTGACTTTTCCTAAAAGTCTAATACCATTAATTGATAAGTCAAAGATAGGTTAATCTTAATAGAAATCACATAAATGGTATATAATTTTATGCCCATATTTATAGGAAATTACCTAATACGAAATATATATGTTTTAGCAATACGGCTGTGATTTATCTTATTTTCGGAAATAATATCATTTTCAGAATATAATGCCTTAAATTAATATAGTATTCGTTTTCATGAAATCAAACTTTATGTGCATAACAAATATAATGTTCCATAAATACAGAGTTCATATTTTTTAAAATCCATAATTAAATATACTATGACTTTTAAAGATATTACTAAAATTAAATCTTCTTTAATTTAGGGAATGTGTAAATCTTTTTTAATTCGGTTGAGCCATATAAATCATTTTATTCAGTCTTTTTTATTTTCTAACTTATTTATGTGAGTCATTTTTAATATTGGTTATATATTACATTAAAGCAAAATAGGTTTTGCCACGTGTCGTAAGCAGATTAATCTATATTTATATATAACATTAAAGCAAAATGATTTTTGCCACGTGTCGTCACTAGATTAATCTAAAGCAAACCTTGATCCCTCAAGCATCCTAGCGTTTATAGAAGCCACGTGTCAGCAACAAATTTTTTTTGCTTTTTTTAAAATGCATTTACGAATTAAAATACATACGTGTCAAATTAGAGTTGTTTTGCATTTTTTTTAAATATATTTCCGTGTAATTAGCCTTTGATTCCTTAATTAAAAGAATAAAATATTCCGAAAATAATGTCCTTTATCTATTCCTAAATTAGCGTTTGACTCTTATTATCTTCCTAAATATTAGCTAATTAAGTGTGGCTTATTGTCAGTAAGAATTGCCCATTTAATTCAGTTGATTCCTTAATTAAAGGCTCCTCAAAAAAATAAGAATCAAATTCTTAATCTATTCCTAAATTAGTGGACTTTTCAAAACCACGTATGGGCTTATTGTTTTAATTAAGGAATAGATTGGTTTTTTCATTATCTTCCTAAAAATCAAATCCAATATCCCTGTGCATTATAAAAAAACGGATTGCATTAATTTAGGAAACTTGATCACTTTTAATATTCCTTCTCCCATAATCTATCTATATCTATATATTACATTAAAGCAAAATAAAATTTGCCACGTGTCGTAAGCAGATGAATCCAAAGCAAACCGTCAATTCTCAAGCCTTCTTGCGTTTTGAAAGCCACGTGTCAGCATTAGATGTTTTTGTAATTTTTTAATTTATATTTCGCTTTAATTAGGTCACTTAACAACATTTTCCTTCCATTTTTGACGTTGATTCCTTAATTAAAGGATACTTTATACCGAAAATCATTAGCTTAATCTTTTCCTAAAAAAACGTGATATTAAAATCCTTAATTGAATCAATTACGGTATATAATTGCATGAGATTTGGTTTCTTAATATCTTCCTAAAATAACGTTGCTATTATTTAACTAATTACAGTAACAACGTGGCTATATTAATTGCATGAGATTTGGTTCCTTAAATTCTTTCACAAAATTATCACGTTATTTTAGTCTTCCATAAATTTCGTGTGCTTAATTTTTCCTAATTAGATAGGATTTCAATGCTTCTTCCATAAGCTTATAATATCAGTTAATATTCTTTGATTTTAATTGATTATTCCAACTTGATTGATATTATTAATGATATCAAGCAAGAAAATAACTACAGCTATAAATAAATCATTTCCCTATTTCCTTTCATTCACATCTAACCATAAATTAAAATTTAGCCTCTCTCATTCCAAATGTTTCTCTCTCAAAATGAAAACATGGCTCCATTCAATAAAATCATTCAAGAATACTGGAATGATTTTACAAATTTCGATTGAAGGAATATTGTTACATTGTTTTATTTCTCAGATTCGAAGAATATTGGATGAATTCTCCGACTGTGATTGAAGAAAGTTTCATAATCATCATCACAAAGCATCACAATGGAGGTTTTGAATATTTTCATGAAAGTATCATCGATCTAATCGGTTTTTTTTGTATTGTCATTTCTGTATGTATTTTATTGTTTGTTAATTCATCAAATGTAATCCTTATCTTTATTGAATAATAATAAATTCATTTTTTTTTCTTTTGTCGTATTTATATTATAATTCGATTATTCGAATATACATTTTGTTTGTTCTTTATGCAATCTCAAAGTTATTCTAGATTTTTACCTAATTATTTTTTGAGTATTAGTAAATTGTAGTGTTTTGTTGTAGTAATTTTTAATTTTCTTTGCATTTGTTGAATACAATATCTTGATGTAGCCAACCGATTTATTAAATTATTATTATATACTATTTTGAAGTTTACATTAATCCAAGTAATAAATTGATTTTTTTTGAAAATATTCACAATACTTTTCATAATATTTTTTATTTTTCATTTTAAAAATTATAATCATTTTTTGTTAAAAAAATCATTTATCCATTGATATTTTTTCCCTCCCATTTTAATCTTTTCTGATTTTTGGTTCAAAATCTTTTTAAATTCGGTTATACATTGAAATCAATAGAATAAATTTATACAAAATATCTTAACAAATATTTCCCAAGTTAATTAGATAATATTTTTCTTAGCTGATTTCATGTATTTAAATTTGACTAACCCATAAATTTCCTTTTTTATTGTAAAAGTAGTCAAATTTGACTAACATCTTTTCTTCTCCAATTTGTATCTTTTCTGTTTTTGTCTTTAAAATATTTTTAAATTCGGATATGTAACGAAATCAGTAGATTAAAATCTCTAACAAAAAATTACGACAAATCTTTCTGGGATTTTTTTCTTTGGTAAACCATTCAATAACACCTATTTTGTCAAAAATCTCCTTAATTAATTAGACACCGTATTCCTTAACTGATTATATTTATTCAAATTTGACTAACTTTGTAAATTTCCGTTTTTATAGAAAAATGTCTTAGCAAATATTTCCCAAGTAATTTAGATAATATTTTCATTAACTTATTTCATGTATTCAAATTTGACTAACCCATAAATTTCCTATTTTGTTGTCAAAGTAGTCAAATTTGACTAACATCTTTTCTTCTCCAAATTTGTATCTTTTTTTGTTTTTGTGTTTAAAATATTTTTAAATTCGGTTATGTAAAGAAATCAGAAGATTAAAATCTCTAACCAAAAGATTACGACAAATCTTTCTGGGATTTTTTTCTTTGATAAACCATTCAATAACGCTTATTTTTGCCAAAAATCTCCTTAATTAATTAGACACCATTTTCCTTAACTGATTACATTTATTCAAATTTGACTAACTTTGTAAATTTTCGTTTTTATAGAACAATATCTTAGCAAATATTTCCCAAGTAATTTAGATAATATTTTCCATAACTTATTTCATGTATTCAAATTTGACTAACCCATAAATTTCTTTTTTTATTGTCGTAGTAGTCAAATTTGACTAACATCTTTTCTTCTTCAAATTTGTATCTTTTCCGTTTTTGAGTTTATAATCTTTTTAAATTCGGTTATGTAAAGAAATCAGTAGATTAAAATCTCTAACAAAATATTACGAAAAATCTTTTTGGGATTTTTTTTCTTTGGGAAACTATTCAATAACGCCTATTTTTGTCAAAAATCTCCTAATTAATTAGATATTATTTTTCTTAACTGATTACATTTATTCACATTTGACTAACTTTGTAAATTTTTGTTTTTATAGAAAAATATCTTAACAAATATTTCCCAAGTTAATTAGATAATATGTTCCTTAACTGATTTCACGCATTCAAATTTGACTAACCCATAAATTTAAATGAACGATCTTTACCATTTACAAACAATATTATCTTATCTTTACCATTTATATGCGATCTTTAGAATTTAATTTATAGGAAATTAGTTTGGTTTTATAAATGGTAATTATCAATCAATTAAACAACTAAACTTCCTATTTTGATATCAATCATGTTTAAATATTTTAAAATAAATAAAATTTTAATAGTCTTATAAATGGTTCTGTTTGAGAATAACATAAAACACTTGCCTCTTTTTATATCAATCACGTTTTGAAATATGATATCAATCAATCATTTAGCTTATCCTAATCAATCAATAACCTATCATATTAGATCAATCACGGACTCAATCAATCAAGTATTATAAATGGTAATTATCATTCAACTAAACAACTAAACTTCCTATCAAGAAATCAATCACAGTTTCAATTAAATCAATCAATTTGACAGGATATTGATTGATTAAGTTGAATCAACTAATAAATTAAATCAACTAAACATTCCATAATTCAATCAAATTATCACATAATCAATCAATCAACAATTGTAATCCTACTCCTATTATAAAAAAAAGATTATAATATTTTAAATATTGTAATTATAATAATTTAAATTTTTTTTAAAAACATGTATTAAATTTCCATTAAGAGAGTGATTGACTGCCAATGGATTAATAAGTTGACTAATCACTTAGTTATTATGTATATTTTTTAAAGTAAATATAGTATTGAAATCTCATTATATTGATTTAAATCAGATCATATAATATAATCATTTAATATATTATAGTATAACCTATTATAAAATCGCAACTTATTAATAATAATATAATTTAGATACATAATATTTAGTCGTTATCTTGTGATATTCATGCCCATAATATTTTATTAGGTCAATTAACCATAATCTAAGTTTGTTTTTATCCACTTAAGTTCAAATTTTAAATTCAAACCTAAACCTAAGCACGTACAATTTTCCATGGTTGTGTCATAGATTATACTTATGTAGACCATTTATAAACGATCTTTAGAGTTTAGTTTAAATGAAATTATCAACTTTCTAAACGATAATTATCAATCAAACTAAACTTCCTATTTTTTATCAATCACATTCTTATACTTTAATTTAAAGGAAATTATATATTTTTATAGATGATATTTATCAATGCATTAAACAACTAAAATTCCTATTTTGATTTTCAAGCCCACAGTCTTTTTATAAGGTCAATTAACTATAATCTATCCACTTATATATATAGATTGATTAGCAACCACGTAGTCTATATAGATTAATTATATAATACTACCTCCATTTTTATAATAGGGACATTTTTTCATTTAGAGGTCTTTTTATTCAATTGAGACACTTCTACCTTTTACCATAAATGGTAGGTTGGTTCACTTAATTATTACACTTCTCTCTTTCTCTCTACCTTTTTTACTTTTTCCTTACTTTTACCATCCTTCTCTCTTACTTTTGCACATTTTTCTTGAACCGTGTGGAAAGGCAAACGTCCCTATAAAAAGACAGAGATAATATGTATAAAGTTGTCATTCAAAATTTGATTGATTATCATAAGATTAATAAGTTTCCTAATCACCTATATTGTTTCAAATCATATCATACAATATAATCATATAATATATTATAGTATAGTATAATCAAACATAAAGTCATAACTTACTAATAATAATATTTAGCCGTTAGCTTTTGATATTCAAGCCCATAATCTTTTTATTAGGTTAATTAACCATAATAATCCATCTGCTTAAATTTTTTCCTCAAGTATCTTGATTTTATTTAGTTTAATTATGGACGTTATAATTTTATTTAGGTTAATATTTGATAATAACATATTTTTTAATTCTTCGATAATAACATTTGATACAAAGAATAAAAAAATGTTACTATCAGATGTTGTTTCAAATTTTATTATCAAAGAATAAAAAAAAAATTACACTGAAAGGGAAAATTGAAGCAATTGTATGACCCTCATTAAGTATTTTCCTAAATTTCCAGCATAAACATTACAATGCAACACGCACAAAATAAAGATTCTCATAAATTATGTAGTAATAAGATAAATCACCATAAATAATAATTCTAAAAAAAACATAAATAAAGATTCTCATACAAAAATCACTTAAAAAATCACCATATCTGTCAATTTATTATTATACGTTTTAGGATTTCCTTATTTCAAGTTTTTTCCTTTACTTATTGAAGATTTTAGGAGTATCCAATAGATTAGGACTATTAAATACAATTAAGATAATCTGACTTTTCATTACTTAATAGTTAATATCCATATTTAACGATTCTCCTACAAAAAAATCACCATAATAATCAACATATTTATCAATACTACATGTCACCTTTTAGGATTTCCTTATTTAAAGTTTTTTCCTTTAATTAAGGAAGATATTAGGAGTGCCTAATAGATTAAGACTACTAAATGCAATTAAGATAATCTAATTTTTCTAGAAGAACATAATATCCATATTATTTTCTGAAATTTTATATGAACATGCTATCTTTTTTGTTATTTTACTTTTACAAATTTTCCGTAATTTTTCGGATTTCCTTATTTGAAGTTTTTTCCTTTAATTAAGTCACTACCTACTTAATATTATGTATAAATATGATAATATTTTTAACAAATTTGTTTTGCATTTTCCCAACTTTACAAGAATCATATTTAAGTTCTTTCAAAATAAAACTACAATGGATCGTCTATGTCAAATAATCAGTATAGATGAAATAAGCAAAGAGAAGAATTTTACACCATAAGGGTTCGAATAATACATGTATGGGAAAGGAATGACTATGTCACTCCTACTGAAGTGGGAAGTATTGATGACGAGTTAACAAAACGTACAATCAGCATATTACCTATCCTTTTGCCATAAGATCATCGTCTAATGTGTATAATATTCTGTTTGAATATACTACCATTTTATTTAAATACAATAATAGTTATCCCTTACTTAAATAGGTGATATATATGTGACAAATATGAGATTTGTCGCGCGTTTGTTTATTGTTTGCGAAATGAGGGAGCTTTATAGCCAAGAAGTAAGAAATGATTTTATACCCCGTTCAGTTGGCATTCTAATTTTTGCATACGAGATGATCCCGAAATTAGTTGCCTTAGCGAAATATATGAAATTCAAAGGTATTAGTTAAATTTATGACTTTAAAATTACAATAAAAAAAACTTATTAATTGGGAAAGTTATTTGTTTCGCAACTATAGTGGACATTGATTTTTGATTGTGGGTGGTGGTATCAAGCTTGCATAAGATGTGCTACTAAAGTTATTAAAGATGGTAAAGACAAATTTTGTCCAAAAGATAGATACATTGTTAAGAGAACCAATCTTAGTAACTATCTATTTGCATTACTTTTTTGAAACTTTCAATGTACAAAATACTCCTCATAACTTTAGATAATTTTTTTATCACAAAAGATCTAGGTTGAAGATTATTGTATCTGACGGAACAAAGAATGAGTGTTTTATTTTGTATGACAGGGTAGTTCGTGAGTTGGTTAACAAAACTCCCGAAGAGTTTTTGAATCTGCAAGAAGAGTTATTATTATAATAAACCGACACTGTATTGAAAATAGTTTGTAAAACCGATTGAATTTAATTAATCTTTATTCGACCTTATCTTATATATTGTGAAAAGGTTATATATAATGAACCAAAATTATTGTTTGTGTCTATTTATATTCTTAACTTGATTGATTTTTTTATTAGATCAATTTACATTATTCATCTTCAACTTAGTTTGTAATCTTACGATCTCTTAAATAATAACTCAAAATCTATTTACAAAAAACTTTCCCGTGCATTTTTGCACGGGTCTAAAAAAAACTAGTTATATACTAAAGAAAAATACAATTGGACACGTGTCGTTAGCAGGATGTTTCTGAAGCAAACCGTGAATTTTGTGCATCCAAGAGCCACGTGGCATCTTCACAGGTTTTCTTTTTTTTTTTAATAAATTTGGTTGTCCCTTTAAATATGGAGAATCCTTTTAATTATGGAGAATTTAACTTGCATATGCCTAAAATAAGGTTAAAGAATATATTTAATTAAAGATTACATCAAATCAAATAAAATCTCCCTTTAATTACGTTGCACATGCCTAAATTATGGGAATAAGTTTTTGATTTTCGGTATATAATAGCATATAGATTGGGATTATTATTTGCAATATCAAAATAATTGCCATATTGAAAAGATAGCCAAAAATATTCCTTGACTTTAGGAAACAGACTTTTGCAATTATTAATTGGCAAATCTTCTTCCTAATTTGTTGCAAGCCACGTATGAAACAAATTATATTCTTGCAAAAATTTACAGAAAAGCAATCTTAAATTAAGGAACAGGTTATATATTAATTCAATTTTTAACGTTTTAATTTTTTTTTAACATTGATTTCAATTGATTTTAATTGATTAATATTATTAATGATATCAAGCCAGACAGTAAGTAAACTATAAATAAATCATTTTCCTATCTCCTTTCATTCACATCTAACCCTAAAATCAAATCTAGTCTCTCTCATTCTAAATGTTTCTCTCTCAAAATGAAAACATGAGTCCATCCAATAAAATCATTCAAGAATATTGAAATGGTTTTACAATTTTCGATTGAAGGAAGATTGTTACATTCTTTTATTTCTCCGAATTCGAAGAATATTGGATGAATTCTCCAAATGCGATTGAAGAAAGTTTCATAATCGTCATCACAAAACATCACAATGGAGGTTTTGAATATTTTGATGAAAGTATCATCGATCTAATCGTTTTTTTTTGTATTGTCATTTCTTTATGTATTTTATTGTTTGTTAATTCATCAAATGTAATCCTTATCCCTATTGAATAATAATAAAATCATTTCTTTTTATTCTTTTGTCATATTTGTATTCAAATTCAATTATTTGAACATACATTTTGTTCATTCTTTATGCAATCTCAAAGTTATTCTAGATTTTTACCTAATTATTTTTTGAGTATTAGTAAATTAAAGTGTTTTGTTGTAATAATTTTAAATTTTCTTTGCATTTGTTGAATACAATATCTTGATGTAGCCAACTGATTTATTAAATTATTATTATATATTACTTTTTTGTTTACATTAACCATGGTAATAACTTGAAAAATTATGAAAATGTTTACGTAACTTTTTGTAATTTATTTTATTTTTCATTTTAATTGATGGAGCATTTGTAATTTGAATTTACATTCAAAATTATAATCATGTTCTGTTAAAAAAATTCATTTATCCATTGACAATTTTTTTCCTCCCATTTTTTATCTTTTCTTATTTTTGTTTCAAATCTTTTTAAATTCGGTTGTACATTAAAGTCAATAGGATAAATTCCTTACAAAATATCTTAACAAATATTTCCCAAGTTAATTAGATAATATTTTGCTTAACTTATTTCATGTATTCAAATTTGACTAACATATAATTTTCCTTTTTTATTGTAAAAGTAGTCAAATTTGACTAACATCTTTTCTTCTCCAAATTTGTATCTTTTTCGTTTTTGTGTTTAAAATCTTTTAAATTCGGTTATGTAAATAAATCAGTAGATTAAATTCTCTAACAAAAGATTACGAATATCTTTCTAGGATTTTTTTTTTTGGTAAACCATTCAATGACGCCTATTTTGGAGAAAATCTCCTAAATTAATTAGATACCGTTTTCCATAACTGATTACATTAATTCAAATTTGATTAAATTTTTAATTTTTCATTTTATAGCAAAATATCTTAACAAATATTTCCCAAGTTAATCAGATAATTTTTTCCTTAACTTATTTCATGTATTCAAATTTGACTAACCCATAAATTCCCTTTTTTATTGTCAAAGTAGTCAAATTTGACTAACATCTTTTCTTCTCCAAATTTGTAACTTTTCTGTTTTTGTGTTTAAAATCTTTTTAAATTCGGTTATGTAAGGAAATTAGTGGATTAATATCTCTAACAAAAAATCATGACAAATTTTTTTGGGATGTTTTTTCTTTGGTAAACCTTTCAATAACGCTTATTTTTGTCAAAAGTCTTCTAAATTAATTAGATACCATTTTCCTTAACTGATAACATTTATTCAAATTTGACTAACTTTGTAATTTTCCGTTTTATAGCAAAATATCTTAACAAATATTTCCCAAGTTAATTAGATAATATTTTCCTCAACTTTTTTCATGTATTCAAATTTGACTAACCCATAAATTTAAATGAACGATCTTTACCATTTACAAACAATATTATACTTATCTTTACCATTTATAAAAGATTTTTAGAATTTAATTTATAGGAAATTAATTTAGTTTTATAAATGGTAATTGTCAATTAATTAAACAACTAAACTTCCTATTCTGATATCAAATCACGTTTTAATATTTTAAAATAAATGAAATTGTAAATAAATGGTCATTTTTGAGAACATAAAAGACTAAACTGCCTCTTTTTATATCAATCACGTTAAAAATATTATATCAATCAATCATTTAGCTTATCCCAATAAATCAATATCCTATCAAATTAGATCAATCACAGAATCGATCAATCAAGTATTATAAATGATAATTATCATTCAAATAAACAACTAAACTTTCTATCAAGAAATCAATCACGGTTTCAATTTGATAGGATATTGATTGATTAAGATGAATCAACTAATTAATTAAATCAACTAAACATTCCATAATTCTATCAAATTATCACATAATCAATCAATCAACAATTGTAATCCTACTCCTATTACAAAAAAAACAATTATAACATTTTAAATATTGTAATTATAATAGCAATCAATCAACTATCAACTATTTAGATTTGTTTTTAAAACATGTATAAAGTTGCCATTAAGAGCGCGATTGACTGCCAATGGATTAATAAGTTGACTAATCACTTATTTATTATGTATATTTTTTTCAGTAAATGTAGCAATGATATCTCATTATATTGATTTAAATCAGATCATATAATATAATCATATAATATATTATAGTATAACCAAATATAAAATCATAACTTATTAATAATAATATAATTTAGATACATAATATTTAGTCGTTATCTTGTGATATTCATGCCCATAATCTTTTTATCAGGTCAATTAACCATAATCTATCTACTTACGTAGTTCATTTTTATCCAATTAAGTTCAAATTTTAAATTCAAACCTAAACCTAAGCACTTACAATTGTCCATGATTGTGTCATATATTATACTTATCTTTACCATTTATAAACGATCTTTAGAGTTTAATTTAAATGAAATTATAAAGTCCGTAATTAAACTAAATAAAATCAAGATACTTGAGGAAAAATTTTAAATTCAAATTTTATATTCAAGCCTAAACCTAAGTTCTTACAATTTGCCATCTATTCATCATATATTATACTTATTTATACCATCTATAGACGATCTTTAAAGTTTAGTTTAGATGAAATTATCAACTTATCAATAAAGCTAAACTTCCTATTTTATATCAACCACGTTCTTATACTATAATTTAAAGGAAATTATATATTTTTATAGATGGTAATTATCAATCCTTTAAACAACTAAAATTCCTATTTTGATTTTCAAGCCCACAATCTTTTTATAAGATCAATTAACAATAATCTATCCACTTATATATATAGATTGATTAGCAACCATGTAGGGCCTGTTCTCTTCGGCATAATTCAACTGAACTGAACTGAACTGATTGGAGCTCAATTGAACTGAACTGAACTGAACTGAACTGAATTGAATTGAATTGAATTGAATAAATATATAATTAATATTTAAACAATAATAATATGAATATTAAATTATAATTATAATGATAAGTAATAATAATGAATAATTAATAATAATAGTATTTGGATATTTTTAAATGATAGTTATAAATAAATAATATTAAAAATCATAAATTAATAATAATAATAATAATGATTAATGATTATAATGATAATTAATAACAACTATTTTATAGTTTTTGTATTAATATATTAATACTTGATGATGATTATATAATAACAATAATATCTAATAAATTATTATTTCAATTTTAATAATTAAATTTAATAAAATAACAATATTTAGTAATAAAATAAGGAAAATTTGTCAAATGGCACCTACTTGTAATCCAACTTTGTGAACTAGCACCTTGATTTTATTTATTTGTCAAATGACACCTATTTTTAATCCAACTTTGTGAACTAGCACCTTGATTTTATTTATTTGTGAAATGAAACCTACTTTTAATTTAACTTTGTGATCTAGCACCTTGATTTTATTTAATTGTTGTATAGCACCTTAATTCAAGTTTGTGATCTAGCACCCTAATTTTAATTTATTGTTGCTTAGCACCTTAAGGCCTAAACTACCCTAAAGTATTTTTCTTGGTACCTTACTAATTTGTTTTGGCTAAATAAGTAAAACATTCATGCGGTTATTCTATCTCGTCAACACGAGTTAATCTTATGAATGAAAAATTCATAAAAAATTTACATCGTATATATACGTCGTCGTCCAAAAATGGTCTTTCGATTTTTAGGTTGAATGCAACATTCATGGACCGCACCGATACCATCGTTTCATTGGAATTCTCGAAATTTGTTCCCCTTAAGGACCAACACTTAAGTTTGTTTACCCGAAAATGTCGTATTCGACCTAAAGATCGCCGCAAAAGTCACATCGAAGTGTGTGCCCCTGGTACTTGTGTAGTAGAGATTCTCGAATTTCATGGCATTAAAGTGAGCGCGACGATGATATTTCGAAAAATATCGTTTAGGGTCTTAAAACCCTGGTTAAAGACCCCTTAAAGTGTGTTCCCCTTGCCACTTTCAATTTTCAGATCGATTAGGGTAGTTTAGGGTGCTAAAAAACAATAAATTAAAATCAGAGTGCTATTACAAACTTGAATTAAACCTAGGTATCAAAAAAATAGATTAAAATAGTTTAAGGTGTGCTAAATAACAATTAAATAAAATCAAGGTGCTATCACAAAGTTAGATTAAAAGTAGGTGTCATTTGACAAATAAATAAAATCAAGATGCTAGTTCACAAAGTTGGATTAAAAGTAGGTGTCATTTGACAAATATTCCATAAAATAATGATTGGGTTGGATCGTGCAAAATTGCATCATAAACCGTTTTGACGCGATTGGATTGGTTTATGTTTTTCACCTGAACCATGTTCCTACCTAATGATAAAAGTAATAATAATGAGTAAATCTATAATAAACAAAATAATATATAGATATAATAATAATAATACTTAATAATAATGATATAAAAATAAATAATAATAATAAGAGTAATTAGTAAAATAAAATAGACCAACACAATAATAATATTTAACAAAATGGTTATAAAACAATGGAGCTGAACTGAACTGAACTGAACTGATTGGAGGTGAATTGAACTGAACTGAATTGAACTGATTGGAGCTGAACTGAACTGAACTGAACTGAAGTGAATTGAATTGAATTGAATTTAATTTAATTAAATTGAATTTAATAAATCTACAAATAATATTTAAACAATAATATTATGAATATTAAATAATAATTATAATGATAAGTAATAATAATAAATAATTAATAATGAATAATAATAATAGTATTTTGGATATTTTTAAATGATAGTTATAAATAAATAATATTAATAATCATAACTTAATAATAATAATAATGATAATGATAATGATTATAATGATAATTAATAATTATTATTTTATAGTCTTTGTATTAATATATTAATACTTGATGATGATTATATAATAATAATATCAATATCTAAGAAGTAAATTAATATTACTATTTTCAATAATTATTTTTAATAATATAATAATATTTAGTATTAAAATAATGATTGGGTCGGACTCGGACCGTGTAAACTTGCATCAAAACCGTTTTGAAGCGATTTGATTGGTTTATGCTTTTGACCTAAACCATGTTCCTCCCTAATGATAATAGTAATAATAATAAATAAAGTTATAATAAACAAAATAATACATAGATATAATAATAATAATAATAATAATAATATCGTTCAGGATACTCTTGTTGATATTTGCTATCGGTCTGGGATTTCGGCAAGAAAGTAGGTCGACATTGGATTGTCTGGGGGGAACGACGGGGCCCTCAAGCCAGCAGATGTGCTTCTTTATTCTTGGGATCGTGGTCGTGATGTGTGTATCGACTTGACAGGGTCTTCTCCCTTGACCCAGTCTGGATTGTCTGACTTTGTTCCTGGACGTGTTGTTGCTGATGTGGCTCATCAGAAGCGGGTCAAGTATGAAGCTCGTTGTCGAGCAATTGGATATGGCTTCCTTCCCTTTTCCTTTTCTTCTCTTAGGGAATTGGATAAGGTGACTATTAATGGCTGAAACGAGTTCAACACTTCTCGAAGACGCAGGACATAGGGGCACATGTTGCTGCCCATATTTTCAGTAGGATAGGGTTTGCTATAGCTAGAGGAGTGGGTGCCCAGATTGTATCTCGGTTGCCCACTAATTTCTTGTAGGTTGTATGATTTTATTATAATAATAATAATAATAATAATAGTAATAATACTTAATAATAATATAAGTAATAATAATAATAATAAGAGTAATTAGTAAAATAAATTAGACCAACATAATAATAATATTTAACAAAATGGTTATAAAAGAATGGAGCTGAATTGAATTGAACTGAACTGAACTGAACTGAATGGAACTGAACTGAACTGATTGGAGCTGAACTGACTGAAATAAACTGAACTGAACTGATTGGAGCTGAATTGAACTGAACTGAACTGAAACTGAACTGAAAATAAGCTGGGGAGAACAGGCCCGTAGTCTATATATATTGATTGTATAATACTACCTACGGTTTTTAATAGGGACATTTTTTCATTTAGAAATGTTTTTTTCAATTGAGACACTTTTATATTTTATTTTAAATGGTAGGTTGATTCACTTAAATATTACATTTCTCTCATTCTCTCAACCTTTTTTTTACTTTTTCCTTACTTTTACCATTCTTCTCTTACTTTTGCACTTTTTGCTTGATCTGCGTGAAAAAGCAAACGTCCCTATCAAAAAACGGAGGTAGTATGTATAAAGTTGTCATTAAAAATGTGATTGATTACCATAAGATTAATAACTTTCCTAATCACCTATTTAGTATGTAATTTTTTTTAATATATATTAATCATATCTCATTATATTTTTCAAATCATATCATACAATATATTATAGTATAATCAAATATAAAGGCGTAACTTATTAATAATAATATTTAGCCGTTACCTTTTGATATTCAATCCCATAATATTTTTATTAGGTCAATTAACCATAATCTATGTACTTAAAAATTTTCCTCAAGTATCTTGATTTTATTTAGTTTAAGTCGTTATAATTTTATTTAGGTTAACATTTGATAATAACATATTTTTTTATTTTTGATAATAACATTTGATACAAAGAATAAAAAAAATATGTTATTATCAATTGTTGTTTCAAATGTTATTATCAAAGAATATAAAAAAAAATTACACTGAAAGGGACAATTAAAATAATTGTATGATCCTCATTAAGTATTTTCTTAAATTACCAGAATAAACATTACCATGAAACACGCACAAAATAAATAACCTAAAAGAAATCCACCTAAAACCAAGGGCCAAAATCAATTGGGATATATGCCATATAGAGCATATAGAGCTATTTTAGGGGTTATAAATTTTTTCTTAATATATTTAATGCGTTTAACATGTGCAAAAAAGGATAACTAAATTAAGTAAATTATTTATTTGTAAAACCTAACTTTTACATTATAGTTATAAGAATAATATTAAACATAATTTTTAAAAATGATTTTCTAATAAAAAATCGAGCAATTGAAAAGAATTCGACTATTATAAATAAGGGTTTTTAAGGTAATTATTTTATGCCCTAAATTTGCATAATTTTCCAATAACCCCATTAAATCTAGGTATATTTTTTTAACAAGGCGCTAATAAACCATCATTGGTAATAAAATCATTAAAAATCATATATTTTAAGACAAAAATATTTTGGAACCTTAATGTTTAGTTATATACTAAAATCAAGTGAGTAAAATCACTTTTCATATGAAAACAAAAAAAAAATAGATTAATTTATTTGCTAAGATCTCATATAGCATTATTAATTTATTATGATACTGATAATATAAATTTGCAAGGTTCTTAGCAATAGTATATATAAATTTAGAAGGTCCTTAACATTGTTATGAAAAATTTTCTCATTTACAATCAAGTTATGGATCTTGCCATTTTATTGTTAATTTCATAATATAACATTCACATTATAAGATCAGAACGTGAGTATTGCTTGAATATTTGTAAAATAGTATAAATGCTATAAAAACAGGCTAGATTATGGAACAAAATTATAAAATCAGCATAAACAAGATATTAATATATCGTATCTTCAAGGTTTTTAACAATATTGCACCATGAAGATAAGGTTTTAGTAATAAAAAATACAATTAAGATATAGTTTTAACTATAAATAAGTTACGATTTTAATAAAAAATCACCATAAATAAGTATTCTCATAAATTATGTAGTAATAATATTTTTAGTTTAAAAACCACCATAAATAATGATTCTAAAAAAAACATAAATAAAGATTTCCATACAAAAATCACTCAAAAACACCAAATCTGTCAATTTATTATTATACATTTTTAGGATTTCCTTATTTCAAGTTTTTTCCTTTACTTATGGAATATTTTAGGAGTATCCAATAGATTAGGACTATTAAATACAATTAAGATCATCTAACTTTTCACTACTTAATATCCATATATAACGATACTCCTACAAAAAATCACCATAAAAATCACCATATTTATCAATATCACATGTCACATGTCACCTTTTAGGATTTCCTTATTTAAAGGGTTTTCCATTAATTAAGGAAAATTTTAGGAGTGTCTAATAGATTAAGACTACTAAATGCAATTAAGATAATCTGACTTTTCTAGAAGAACATAATATCCGTATTTTTTTTTTGAAATTTTATATGAACATGCTAACCTTTTTGTTATTTTACTTTTACAAATTTTTTGAAAATTTTTTGGATTTCTTTATTTGAAGTTTTTCCTTTAATTAAGTCACTATTTACTTAATATTATGTATAAATATGATTGTAGTTTTAACAATTTTGTTTCATTTTTCCAACTTTACAAGAATCATATTTAAGTTCTTTCAAAATAAAACTACAATAGATCGTCTATGTCAACTAATCGGTATCGATGAAATAAGCAAAGGAAATTTTTTTTACACCATTAAGGGTTCAAATAATACTTGTATGGGAAATGAATGACTATGTCACTCCTCCTGAAGTGGGAAGTACTGATGACGAGTTAACAAAATGTACAATCAGTTATTACCTATCCTTTTGCCATAAAATGATATTGTCCATCTAATGTGTATAATATTTTATTTGAATATTATGTATAAATATGATAGTAGTTTTAAAAATTTTGTTGTACATTTTCCCAACTTTACAAGAATCATATTTAAGTTCTTTCAAAGTAAAACTACAATGGATCGTCTATGTCAACTAATTATTATAGATGAAATAAGCAAAGGGAAGAAATTTTACACCATAAGGTTTCGAATAATACGTGTATGGGAAAGGAGTGACTATCTCACTCACACTGAAGTGGGAAGTATTGATGACGAGTTAACAAAACGTACAATCAATATATTATATATCCTTTTGCCATAAAATAATATTGTCCATCTAATGTGTATGATATTCTATTTGAATATACTAGCATTTTGTTTAAAAACAATAATAGTTATCCTTTGCTTTAATAGGTGATATATACGTGAGAAATATGAGATTTATCGCGCGCTTTGTTTATTGTTTGTGAAATGAGGGTGTTTTATAGCCAATAAGTAAGAAATGATTTTATACCCCGTTCAGTTGGCATTCAAATTTTTGTAGACGAGATGATCCCGAAATTAGTTGCTTTAGCGAAATACATGAAATTCAAAGATATTAGTTAAATTTATGATTTTAACACTACAAAAAAAACAATTAATTGAAAAAGTTATTTGTTTGGCAACTATAGTGGACATTGATTTTTTATTTTGGGTGGTGGTATCAAGCTTGCATAAGATGTTCTACTAAAGTTATTAAAGAGGGAGAAAACCTTTTTTGTCTTAAAAGATAGATACTTTGTTAAGAGACACAAATAGTAACTATCTATTTAAATTGCTTTTTTGAAAATTTCAATGTACAAAATACTCCTTATAACTTTAGATAATTGTATTAACAAAAGATTTAGATTGGAGATAATTGTATCTGACGGAACAAAGAATGAGTTTTTATTTTGTATGACAAGGTAGTTCGTGAGTTGGTTAATAAAACTCCCGAAGAGTTTTTGAATCTGCAAGAAGAGGTATTATTATAATTTACCGACACTGTATTTAAAATAATTTTTAAAACCGATTGAATTTAATTGTCCTTACTCGACCTTATCAAATATATTGTGAAAAGGTTATATATGATGAACCAATTATTGTTTGTGTCTATTTATATACTTAACTTGATTAATTTTCTTATTAGATCAATTTACGTTATTCATCTTCAACTTAAAAGCTACTTATTGTAAATACAAACCAACTCTCCACACCCGAACCTAGTACATAAAGCAGAATTATTGTGAACTGAACACCATCATGAGAATTATTTATATATCACAAACCATACTTCCACCTCCAAACATAATTGAACACCATAAAACAAAATTAATCTAAACTAAACACCATTATGAGAATTATTTTCTTTTTCGGCACCATTTTAAAAAGGAAAAATTGTTAATTACCACCTTTTATAAACAGCTTTTTGTAAATTACCACCTTAAAGATTTTTTTTTAAATTACCACCTTTTATATGCAAATCTTTTAAAACTCCCACCACTTAACTTTTTCGTCAAAAAAAACGTTATGTGGGTCCCACATAGCTTTATTTCCCTACATTTCTGTTTTCTCTTCCCATTTCTCACTCCTCTTCCTCTTTCCTCTGTTTTCCTCCCCCCTTTATCACCATTACTAGGTTTTTTTTTACCCCAATCTTTCTCTCTCCTCCAAATAACTCACTCTTTGTGTCTCCTTCCTCATTGTTGAGCAAAATATTTGACCCCAAAAAAACTATTTGATCCTTTCCGGGTTTAAAAGTTCAAATGAAGGAAAAATCTTTACTTTTTTGTTTTACATATCTGGGTTTTCGATCAACATTAATGGTCTCTGTTAATTCTTGTGCCAAATGAGGATTTTCCATTCCCCAATTCAATTCATATTTTCTAAAAATGGGGATTATCAAAATCTTCATCTTTCATTCATTGCTTTTCCATTTCTCGTACTAGTTCCAACATTTGTAACATTCTAGGTCATCACATTTATTATATGCCTTTACTTCAATTCCTATTTTCTTCCTAATTTGTTATATCTTTTTCCAAAAAAGAGGTCTTTTTGTAACACATTCACCTTTGCTCACATCTTTTTCATTAATTCACAAAAAAATGTATTATTTTCCGGGTTGTATATATTTTTCTTGGTCTCCAAGCATTTTACCCTGTTATTTGCTCAGTTTTTTCTTACTACCCTCAACTAATATTGTTGACTTGTACTATAAACCTTCATTGACTAACATTTCCTCAACAATGAGGAAGGAGAAATAGAGAGTGAGTGGAGGAGAGAGAAAGATTGGGGTAAAAAATCCCTAGTAATGGTGATAAGTGGAGAGAAAAATAGAGGAAGAGGAAGAGAAGTGAGAAATGGGAAGAGAAAACAGAAATGGAGGGAAATAAAGCTATATGGGACCCACATAACGTTTTTTTTGACGGAAAACGTTAAGAGGTGGGAGTTTGAAAAGATTTACATATAAAAGGTGGTAATTTTAAAAAAATCTTTAAGGTGGTAATTTACAAAAAACTGTTTATAAAAGGTAGTAATTAACAATTTTTCCTTTTAAAAAAGCATTCATTTTGTCGGGATTATTCGATAAATCGGGAAGAAGTAAAACCAAATGAATCTGAACATGAGTGACCCACGCGAGTACATGTCGTGGCCTAGTTAATAACAGCACGTCGCATCCTCCTCGCCTCAAAACGAAAAGTTCCTCTAAAAAACACTCGTAAAACCCCAACTCTATAGGCTCTTCTTACTTCTCTAGAATCGCCGTTGCTTCTCGAAAAGGGCTCTTTTACATCAAAAAAATGAACAGAGTGACGAGCGTAGCCGCCCTGCGCCGAGCCGCAGCCGCAGCCGCAGCATCACTGTACCGGAGTCAATCCACCCTCCAACTAGCGGCTCCGTTCAGCAGTTCCCATTGGGTTCTTCCCCGACGGCTTGACAATAATTTCTCTCGAAATGGCATCGCAGGTACCATGTTCTTCTCCGTTGCAGCTGCTGCTTCTTTAACTCAAGAGGCTTACGCCAAAGATTCCACCCATTCTCGCATTTTTAAGGACGTCGTTCTCTATCAGTATGAAGCTTGCCCTTTCTGCAACAAGGTTAAAGGTACTTTCACTTTCTCTCTTTTTCATATTTCTATTATTACTATGCTTGTGTGTTTTTTGGGATCATTCTCAAAGGCTGGAACTTTTATGTTTTATTAATGTGGAAGTTGTATGTGTTTCTGGGTTTTGATTGCTTTTCCCTTTCTGTTTGTTGGCCAAGTGGGTTAGTGTTCGATACATTGTCCGGATGGAAATTCAATTGAAACTTGAAAGTTGATACCTTGTGTTTCTGCCCAAAACTGTCGTACCTCTTTCCGGCGGAGATGAGCGGTTCCCCTCCGGGCTCCAGCCAAGAACCTGCACATGAACCCCAAACCCCCAGGGTGTCCCGAGGACGGGCTCTCCGACGCTCAAGTCAGTACTTATTTTAGATAGAGAAAGTGTGGATGTAGGGAGAGAGAGGATTCTCAGCTCCTTTTACGTTAGCCCTATGAGGGGCTTATATAGACAAGTGAGCGTGGCCTTGTGTCGTTTGGGCCTTGGGCCGTATATTCGGGAGAGGGTATTTATCCGATACAATTTGCCCCCCTAGTTCGAGTGATAATCGTTGATTGAACTTGAACTATATTGGGCTTATTCACTTGGTTCCTCATGATATTGGACATATTGGAGCGTGATCCTCTGCCTGAAGCGAGGATCTGCTATAACAATAAGTAGCGTGATCCTCTGTCTGAAGCGAGGATCTACTAATGATAGTAATGGCAGAACCCTCTGTGTGAGACGGGGTCTGCGATAATAATAAGAGCACGATCCTCTATCTGAAGTGAGAATCTGTTATAATAAGGAGCATGATCCTCTGTCTGAAGCGAGGATTTGCTAATGATAGTAGTGGCAGAACCCTCTGAGACGGGGTCTGCGATAATAATAAGAGCATGATCCTCTGCTGAAGCGAGGATCTGCTATAATAAGGAGCATGATCCTCTGTCTGAAGCGAGGATCTGCTAATGATAAGGAGCATGATCCTCTGTCTGAAGCGATGATCTGCTAATGATAAGGAGCATGATCCTCTGTGTGAAGCGAGGATCTGCTAATGATAAGAAGCATGATCCTCTATCTGAAGCAAGGATCTGCAGTTTTAATAATCCTAGAGCCCTATGTCTGAGATGGGGTCTGCAGTAATAATAAGGAGCAGGATCCTCTATCTGAAGCGAGGATCTGCAATAATAAGGAGCATGATCCTCTCTCTGAAGCGAGGATCTGCTAATGATAAGGAGCATGATCCTCTGTCTGAAGCGATGATCTGCTAATGACAGTACATGATCCTCTCTCTGAAGCGAGGATCTGCTATAATAAGGAGCATGATCCTCTGTCTGAAACGAGGATCTGCTATAATAAGGAGCATGATCCTCTGTCTGAAGCGAGGATCGAGGATCTGCTAATGATAGTAGTGGCAGAACCCTCTGTCTGAGACGAGGTCTACGATAATAATAAGAGCATGATCCCTGAAGTGTCTGAAGCGAGGATCTGCTGATGATAGTAATGGCAGATCAGTAATAGTGGTAGGCAATATCCGTGGGATCTGCGTATGAATAAATGTAACCTTGGGGGCCTTTAATCGTCGGACTGGCATGCTGACTCTAGGGCTACAGCGAGGTCAGCCGAGCGAATTATTTTGACGTCCAAGTCACGTCAGTGCAAGGCTCATAAGGTCAGCCCTCTTCGGGTCTGATCACCCGTGCCTGCAGCATGCGCCCTTTTTAAGGGGGGCACTTAGGTCCTTATTTTGGACTCCACTATCCCCATCAACCTTAGGTGTCTGCGACTTATCCTCTCTGCTTTCTGGACCTTTGGTCAGGATAGAGGTCTATGACATCGCTAAGTCGAGCCGACAACCGATTCACTCCACCGGCGTCGCGGCTCCGAGTGTTTTATCTTACGGTCAACCCCCTTTTTGTACAGACAGTCTCTGCGCTTTGAGGACCTTTTCGGTCTCTGCTTTGGCTCCAACCCTGTTCTTCTCTGCCAGTGGGGGGTTTTCCCCTCCTAGTCTGCAAGTGGCTAATATTTTTGGTGCTATAATAGTGAACATGATCCTCTCTGTGAAGCGAGGATCCGCTATAATAGTGAGCATGATCCTCTATCTGAGGTGAGGATCTGCTGAAATAATAAACCTCCATCTGAGGTGAGGATCTGCTAATGATGATGGCAGAGCTCTATGAGATGGTGCTCTGCAATAATAAAAGGAGCAGGATCCTCTGTCTGAAGTGAGGATCTGCTAATCTGCTAATGATAGTAATGGCAGAGCCCTCTGTCTCAGATGGGATCTGCAATAATAACAAGGGGCAGGATCCTCTGTCTGAAGTGAGTGAGGATCTGCTATAATAATAATGAGCGGGATCCTATATCTGAAGCGAGGATTCGTTGTAATGATAATGAGCACGATCCTCTGTCTCAAGCGAGGATCTGCTGTAAAAATGACGGCAGAGCCCTCTGGGATGGTGCACTGCGATAGTAATGAGGAGCGGGATCCTCTATCCGTGGTGAGGATCTGCTAATAATGACGGTAAAGAACTTAGCTCTTCGCTTAAGTCCTTCGCTCTGCTTCTTCAGCAGAGTTCGATTCGTAACTATACTTAGCTCTTCGCTTAAGTATTTCCAGCTAGAATCTTCAATAAAAATAAGAGGCAGGATCCTCTGTCTGAAGTGAGAATCTGCAATAATGATAATGACAGAGCCCTCTGTCTGTTATGGGGTCTGCAATAATAATAACAGAATACCTCTCTAGCATGTTTAAGCCTGCTAGAGTCTTCGATAAGATGTGTATGCAATAATAATAACAGAATATATCTTTTCCGCGGCTTAATAGCCTGCTGAAGCCTTCAATAACATGTGCAGACTCATGAACAGGTGCTTTCATAATCAAGCACTACAATGAATATTATATTTCCAATCAAGTTGGGTCACATATACTCATTTGCCCCCCACTCTTAAGTTGAACTCGGGTCAATTTGAGAGTAGTATATTCCCAACTAGACATACATAAAGGTCCAAAGACATCATTTGATCATGTCATGTAATCAAATAGAGTGAATGTTGGCACCTCTTTTGCTAATTATTGACAAATAATCAATGTTTGAAGCTTGTAATACAGACTAAGTAGAACATTTATCATGAACTCGATCTAATTTTGCATTAAAGTAGGCAAAATTGATATCAATAATGGTGGAAGCAAAGTACTTAGCTTGATATGATCCAGTTGAGTCTGCTCGAGTTCTATACAGAATACCAGATTTCAGGTTGGTGGGGCTCTGCTTTGCTTTGTTTGATGCAGATCAGAGTGCGGAAAATCAGGAGTATGTTGTGTTATATCCAGAACGTACGCTTGCTTCCAATGCCTATCTGAAGTTTGCAGATCAAGATATATCGTCTTCAGATTGGTGCAGATTGGTTGCGTTGCTGCAGATCAGAAGTCTGCTTGGGTTGGGTCTGCACTGATAGTGTGCTTCAACCTTTGTGGTCTGCTCTGACTCATTTGGTCTGCAGACTCCTTGGCTGATCTGGTAGGCCCATTCTTTTTGTGACTTGACTGCAGATCGGCATTAATTTCAGCAAAGCTATGGGTATGTCCCTTTTTGGGTGTGTTCAGCGCATGCTTTTGCTTCACTTTGGTTCGTTTGTCGGTCTATGGATCTGCAACTCAGGTTTGGTTCGCACGGTCTGCCCTCAGATACTAAGGGTAGTTTGAGTGCACAAATCTGGAGTTTGCAGTCTGCAATCTGTATCAGCTCTCTTATACACATTATTCTGCTATGTGCGGTACTACCGCAAATCAGAAGTCCGCTTGGGTTTGCCCAAGTCCGACAGAAGGTTAGTTATTGTCTGTTTCGGAGTATCATGCTCTGTCAATCTGGTACAGAAGCGAGGCTGGTGTTTGCAATCTGCTTCCATTGGTTGCGACCGGTCTGCTTGTTGTGCAGAGTGGTCTCGTCAGCCAAACCAAACTGCTCGGTGTGCGGACTGAAGTCTTCGTCCAATCCGTTGTGTTTTACCTTGTTGGTCTGTTTAATCAGAAGCGGTCTGCAAATTTTTTGGTTGACGTTGCAGACCCACTTCGCATATCATCTCGTTGTCTTCAATTTTCGGCAAAGGTCTACAGGCTGAGTTCATACGTTACTCCCTGAGGGTCTGTCCAGAGCACACCTCTGCTGGTTGTATCAAATCTGCTCATCGATACTATAAGCTCTGGTTGGTCTCAGTCTACTTTAAGAGGTTTTAGGGCTCTGAACTACTTGGATTTGCTTGGCTTTTTGGTAGGCTGAATTTGGTTAAGCATTTTCCCGAACACCTTGTAGGCATTATGTATTCAGACCAAATAAAGGGGGATTTTGCTTGTGTCCAAGGCCCAATTCACGAATCATACAGAGGAGTGTTTAATACCAGCTCAAATCATCAAATCTCAGCAAAATCTTAGCATTTTTGGGAGAAAATTTATCCGCAAATAACGCAAATAACTAGCATGAGTGGGAGAGACTTAGCTTGTTTTTATTGTACGCAATAGTCAAGAGGTCTGATGCTTTTTCTATTTGTCTTCCCATCAAATGAATGTCAACGTTTGGTTGATGTACTCTGCCATTGTAAGTAAGTCGTTGATGATGGGGTTGAACACTTGAACTTGAAGGTGATAAGAGTCGTAATAGTGGGCAGCGCTGATTTTTGTTTTATGAAGTCAAATATGGATTTCATTAAGGAAGAAGGAGATAATACTCGGACGGGAACTACAAATTTTAGCACTGAAGAAGAAATGGAGGCAGTTAATAATGCCTCCATGTACCTTGCTGCTGGGCTTGGGATTAAGGATGATCCTTAGTGTATATTAGCACAACATATAGCATTAGTTAATAATGCATCCATGTATCTATGGAATTTCTACAAATTTGGTTGTATAACTGCAAATTTGTAGTCAACGCAGACTTGCCATATTGTCAAATAAGATTGCAACCACCAATCTCCTTTCTTATTTTCCATACCCTCCTATGTGTATATCCGCCTCTTGAAGACTTGCAGTTTGTAGATCTTGTAAATTTTGGTCTGATTTGGAGTATTTCAGACCATAGAATAGCTATTTGAGCAATGTAGACATGGAAATGGTGGTTTCCCATGGGCGCTTTTCTCTTCCCCTCCTTCTAGCGCCAAATTGTTTCTGTCCAAAACTGTCGTACCTCTTTCCGGCGAAGATGAGCGGTTCCCCTCCGAGCTCCGGCCAAGAACCTGCACATGAACCCCAAACCCCCGGGGTTGTCCCGAGGACGGGCTCTCCGACGCTCAAGTCAGTACTTATTTTAGATAGAGAAAGTGTGGATGTAGGGAGAGAGAGTGGATTCTCAGCTCCTTTTACCTTAGCCCTATGAGGGGCTTATATAGACAAGTGAGCGTGGGCCTTGTGTCGTTTGGGCCTTGGGCCGTATATTCGGGAGAGGGTATTTATCCCATACACCTTGTTTAGCTTTACATAATGCAATCTTGCGGGTTTGATTTGTTATGCATCCTTGAGGTTTATTTTGCAGCTATGATAAAATGATCTATATAGATTTGATGTTGAAACTTTTAGAAAATGTAAATGTGAGATACAACTTCGTACTTCCTTTTTGTATCGACTAAGTTCTTGATTGCTATGCCATGATTTCTTTGGTGTTGTCTATGATGCTTTGTTGCAATGCATCTTATAAAAAATTGGTTGATTCTAGAATATGGAGTTGTCAATGATTTAGATTTCATCTTGGTATTCCTCTCTTGAAGGAAGATTATAAATCACTACATCACTTACAATAACTTGCATCTTGTGTTGATAACAGCGAGCAAGTTTGCAACTCCGTGGGCTACATTGTCAAACTTGCTTATCGTTGTGCAACCTGAACTGCCACATAATATGAAATTTTGCATTTGGTAGTTGTATTTGGAGCTGCGTGGATTTTTCACAATTGGGGTTTAGATTTAACTTCCTCGTAACAAATATCTCGATATTACTATGTATGCCATGCTGTATCATTTGTGCTTTATTGTTGTTCGCTTTTGTTGTTCTCATCCATGGCTAAACCCATTCTTGAGCAAGCTTTTGATAATTCTTCAACAGAGTGGCCTCCTCAAGGCAGTGGCCCCGTCGATGTAAATCTTTGTATTCCTTTAGTAAGATGTGATATATCTTCTAAATGAGGTTTTGTGGAATGGCTAGTTGGGATTTGTACTTGGGAAATTCCATGCTCTAGATTATAGCCCTTAGACACTTGCTTCTACGATGTGCACTTAGTTTCTAAAGTGAAGACATATGGTTAAGTTAGCTATTGCAATTCTTCCCATCTCACTCCACAAGTTGTAACTATTGTCCCCATTGCTCTCACTTTTGGATTACGCCAAACTTAAACACTATCAACCAACCTTTGATACTCAATCCCCATTTTTCTTTGTTCTTAAGTGATTTCTAAAGCCTCATTGGTTAATGTTAATAGTGAGCCTTTTGCCTAAGAGCTAGTCCCTTCATTTTTTGAGCTACCATTATAGGATGTCAACTCTTTCTTGGTTACAAAATGTACGTGCCCCACTGGCGAACCCATAGCTTGATCATCAACTTCCAAAACAAAAGGTAAGGTGAAATTAGGCATGGCAAAGATATAACTGTGGCCATTTGTGGTGGCTATTGCATTCTTTTCTCATCTTATCAGTGAGCATTTGGGCACTATGAACTTCGAGTGTTATAGGGACTAGATTTTTCTCTTTTGTACTACCATACATTGCTCGCCAAACTTAAATTTTGATGTTTGTTAAGGTGTGCAGGCACTTGTTCTTCATTTTCATTATGATTCTCAATACCCTTGCTATAGATGAAAATACCATTAGAAAATATAAGGACAAACTTCTCATTCATAAAAATACACAAATACCCTTTATGTGTCCTAAAGGCTATCCTTCCTCACTTTAATCTTATGGTACCAAGATTCTAAGTCTCTACTCAATTCTTCACTTCACTTCATCGTTCCTTTTTGGCTTGTCTTCATTTTTCTCTCTTACTCAATCTACACTACAATGCCCAACTTAGGCGTGGCCTTGACCGTGGTGCTATGAGTCGCCTTGGCCCCCTTTTAGGATATAGGTAAAATAAGAGATGTAGAGCGGAGCATAAGACATGAAAAGAACAAATTTTCTTCAAGCTAAACTTACCAACGCTTTTAATACTCTAAATTGAGTCGAAGTCCTCTAGTAACTCCTTAATGTTCCTCCGATTTCATGTTTGAATCATAATACCTAATCTGGACTAAAAACCTTAACTTGCGAAAATGGGTAAAATTCTAATAATTCTCGTCTTCGACTGGGAAGCTATGACAGATTATAGTCTATGTGGGCTTCCGTAGTTCTCTTCTCTTGGATCTAAGAAGTTTGATCTGCTTTCTTTCTCCCTCTTCTTAAAATCCTGTGACCCATATAATTAATGTGGAAAAGTGCCATAGAGTTCCTTTGTGATTGTGGCATTCCCTATACATTGAAGAGGAAAATTCTACTGCACAACGACAATTAGGCCTGTTTTGTTATAATGGCTTTCGGTGTCGGTGGTAAAATAATGTCACGTTCATAAGATGAATGTGGCGGAGATATGTATGTTACGTGGATGTGTGGCCATTAGAGGGAGGAGCGATTAAGAAACGAGGTGATCCAAGAGAAAGTAAAGTTGGAGCTGCACCTATTGCAGAAAAGATAAGGGAAAATCGCTTAAGGTGGTTCAGTCATGTGAGACGGAGACCAAGTGATGCGCCGGTTACAAGACTTGAAGGACTTGAAGATTGGAGGAGTAAGCAAATTGTGATGGATAGGGGAAAACCTAAGATGACTTGGATGAGAGCATGATGTTGGAGAAGGTTGGTGGAGGGAAATGATTCATGTGTAGGAAGAGTTCTAAATATCTTTTTTACTTGTTTATCTTCATTGTGCTAGCTCTATAATTATAATTTTTGGCACATATGTCGATCTTCTCTTTCTTTCTTTCTTCCTTTTTTTCTCTTTTTCTCTTTCTTTTTTCTCTGTTTTCCTTCTTTTTTTAACGACTTTAAATGACGGTTCATGTTAGCCGACCTCACATCATGTTGGGAACGAGGCTTTTGTTGTTGTTGTTGTTGTTGTTTGTTGTCTCTTTCTCTTTCTATCACGTGACACTAAGCTCATCTATTTTTTTATTTTCTTTTTACCTTTTCCTTTTTTATGAGGTGCTTCTTTTTTCCTTTTCTGAGAAGGCTTTCACTTTTTCTAGGAATGCTTTTTACTTTTTTTAGTCTCATGACTCTCATCTCTTCCCTCTTTTTTCACTTTTCTCTTTTTATGTTTTCCTAAAGTTGCCCTTTTTTGTGAGTTCTATTCTGCGATTCTAGCACTTATTTTCTAGTAATAAGAGAGACATGTTGTCGATAAAGTCTAATTAATTTTGTTCTTTATTAGCAAAAAAGTGGGCTCTTATACTAAGAAATAGTATCATATTTAAAAAATAAATAAAAATTAATAATTAAAAGAAGGAAAATTTGTCAAAAAAATATTACAAACTTTCTGCTTTACGAAAAAAAAACATTTAATTTTTTTATTTATCTACTATAACTTTCAAAATTTTGTGAAGCACCACCTTATGACGCAAAATATTAAGTTGTCCGTCTTCTGTGATAACTTAATCTTCTTCCCTCTTTTATTCTTCTCTACACTCAAACACCATCTCCTTTCTTCCTCACCACCACCATTAGCAAACAATAAAGTCCACCTCCACACAAAATTGGGATTGGGGTGCCAAATTTGGGGTTAGGTTTTTCGAATTTGCTTGTGAAGTTTAAGTTTAAAATTTCGAAGGGATGTGGTGGTAGGTGGCGGAATTTCGAGTGGTGGTGGTAGGAATGTCAATGGATCGGACTCGGATCGGACTTACCAAACTCCAAGTCCGCTCCATTTCAATCGGACTATGATGTTTACACTCCTATTAGGATTTGGACTATATATTTTCGGATTCGGAGTTGGACTTTTTCCTTCGGATTGTTTCATACTCGGATCGGATTCGGGTTAAATTACCATATTAAATAACCAAAACACATCTTTAATATAAATTTTTTAATGTTTTACCTAATTTCTTATAATGTAAATCTATTATTTCTATTAAAATGTACTTTCAATCTATTAGTTGACGAGGTAACAAGTAATAATCGGACTCTAGTCGGATTCGGATCGGATCTTACCTAAGGTCCAACTCCTATCGGATTTCATTCGGACTTTTATGTTTTCGGATTCGAATCGGACTTTTTCCTTCGGATCGAGTCGGACTCGGGTCACTGAATTGCCATCCCTAGGTGGTGGTGGTGGTGGTGGTGGTGGTGGTGGTGGTGGTGGTGGTGGTGGTGGCGGTGGCGGTGGCGGCGGCGGCGGCGGCGGCGGCGGCGGCTGGTTGGTTGGGGACAAATTAAGAGGTTATAGTTTCGAAGGTAGATGGTGGTGAAATTACGAAGGTCGTTGGTGGTGTTTATTAGTGGCAAAATATTGAAGATTGGTGGTGGTTGTTTGGTGGTGAATTTAGGGGTTAAGGTTTTTGAAGGTAGAGGTGGATGGTGAATATAGGGATTAGGGTTTTTAAAGGTAGAGGTGGTGGGTGGTGATCGGTGAGTGGTGGTGAAGGTTTAGAGTGAGGTTGGTGGTGGCAATGGTAATGGTAATTACAATGGTGGTGATAATGGAGATGAAAGATGGTGAGTGAGCTCCATCAAATTTTATAGTGGTGCTTCACAAAATTTGCAAAGTTAGAGCGGTGCTTCACAAAATTTTGGGGCTATAGTAGTTAAATTTTAAAAAAAGAAAGAAAATGGTGTTTTTTTAACAGAAAGTTTGTAAAGTTTGTAGTGGTTTCTCACAAATCTTTCTAGAAAGGATTGCCCCTCTCCTATGAAAGGAGCGCGCCTTTACCTTGCGCCGCAGTAACCCTTTGTATTTTGAGGCTCTAACAAGAAGAGTAAGAACAAACTAAAATAGAGTACTTTGAGGAGAATAATATCTGGGCCGACCAACAATTTCAAGAGGTTGCACATGACAAAGACGAGATGACTAATGAGAGCCGAGTCGTCGCTTTGGAAGCGGAGGAGTAAAAGGAAAACTTGTTCTTGATGCACGTAACATAGATTATTGATAGTGGCTTATGTAGAAACGTGGCTTAGATGAAGATGGTCAATACTTTCTCGAGGGCATCCCAAATCGTGAAAGCTCAATTGGTTGAACGATAATCGATACGGATTCTATAACACCAAAAAAATAAGCTCTTAGGACGTTCTCCATAGGTGAGTTCCGTAACGAGTTATGGTGTGATGTCATACCTATGATCGCCTGTTTATAAGACTACTTTGCTGTTGGGCTAAAGATGAATCATGCACCGAAGAAAAACCATGTAATTCTTATTATTGAACAAAAGCTTAATGTGTGTCATGCTAAGTAGGTAGCTTGTGCTTTTAATTTTTACATAGTACAAAAAGGGGAAAGAAAACGACGTAGCCTCTTGCTTGGTTTTGAGCACTTGAAATCACACTATAAGGAGTTTATTGAGCTTGGTCCGTTATTTAAGGCCTTGACTAGTGCATATATTGTTCGAGATGGGTTTCTTTTAAGGGAAACAAATTGTGTGTTCGAAAATGTGGCTAGTGTGAGCTTCTTTGGTGGTGGGGATTTTGCTCTCCACGTTGGTGTACATAAACATATGAGCTCCTTGATGAGCACTTTTTTTGGCTGAAAATATTACGAGCCGTGCAACATGTTCTTCAACAATGTAGTACGTGTCAACGCAAAGAGTGTATTTCATAAGGGTCTCTATACTCCTTTACTTAAGTGTCATGGTACACTGTTAGCATGGATTTTGTTGATTCTGTGGTTGGATTACTGAACAACACTGTTAAAGGAAAGGATTCTATGATGTTGACCGTTTCTCCAAAATGGTGCAAATATGGCCCGACAATGATTCTTCATGTATCGTCTCCGATCGTGATACAAAGATCGTGAGTTACTTCTGGAAATCTCTTTAAAAGCTCGTTGACAACCGTCTACCTATAGTACTTTTGATCATCGTTTGACAATCAAACGGAAGTAACTAATTGCACTTGAGGGACTTTGTTGTGTGGCTTAGTGAGTAAGACTACTAAAGATTAGGATGAGAAATTGGCAAATGCTAAGTTTGCCTACAACAACACCCGCTACTGCCTTCTCCTTTAGAGGTCGTATATGGCAATAATTCCTACGTTCATTTACCTCCCAAGGACTATGTTCATTTTGATGCATGAGTTAGGCACACCGAACGTATTGAGAAAATTATTGCCTATAAGGAGCAGGCTAATAAGCATCGTAAAGATGTATTCAGACCACGCAAACCAAGTGATCTCGTGTGGTTGAATCGCCGCGAATAACGTTTTCCTAATGCTCGGAAAAATAAGCTAATGCCACCTCCAATGGTTCATACATGAGTCTCAGAATGTTTCCGTGACACTGCGTGTAAGATTGAGCTCCTATGATGGAGTAATCGCTACATTCAATGTGGGTGATCTTTCTCCTTATGTTGACAACGAGAATTTGAGGACAAGTTCTTTGAAAGAAGAGATTGATGAGAATACAAAGCTCGGTAGTCGAGAAGGTTCCTAGATATCTTCTCGTGAAGAAGCCTTCTAATCTATCTTTAATTAGCTTGGTAGGGTACATGATTCTTACCTTTACAGAAGGATTTTACGTGTAACATTATTTATTTCAATTCACTTGTTTTGGTTTAAGTTGTTGTTTCCTTTTAAATTTCTTGTTTTTAAGGAAACTTTCTCAATCTCCTATTGTGATTCATAACAGAAGTAGGAATAGCTTTACTATATAATCCAAATGCCTGATATGAATAATTTTTATGAATATTCCACACGCTAGTAATAATGCATCACCTTGCAGATAGGAAAAAAAGCTTGATCTGTGTTGAAACTTGAAAGTATTATTTGTTGTCTTACTTTCACTTACATTTATATCAGAATATAAGCTTACGTACACGTTAGCTTTCCAGCTTCATTGTGTATGTAAACCATTTAATCCTTCAAAGACATAGACTTCGATATCCGTAAAGGTGAGAAGATTCTTAATTTAATTTTAGTTGCATATATAAGGTTGTTCCCCGCAAACTTTTTCTTTTATATAGACTTATTGTTTTAACACTAAAAAATGCGAAGTTGGAACTCAGAAAATTCAGTCACCACATAGCTAATTGTATTCATCAAAATAGAGAAAAAATCAACTAATTACAACTCCTCACACAGGATAAGGGACTCTCCAATTCTATTTCATTCTAGTATTTTCATACCTCTTTCTAGCAGCCATCAGGCTTATTTATACTACTAAGAGATTCCCTCTAGTGGAGAATGAGTTAGCAACTGACTTGCAAGAAAATACAAAAAATAAATTGCATAAGAAATTAACAAAAGAATCTTGTGCTCTCATGAGTGGCTATTGTGCTAGAGACTTAGAGTGGTGCAGCTCCTCTTGCCACTACTTGAACTTCTTCTTCTTCCTTGCATAAGTAACAACCACAGGAGGTTTCTCCCAATTCGTTGCAAGTTCTCCCTCTGTAAACTTGTTGCTCTTCTAATTTATTGTGAAGTAACAGATGCTCATTGCGTATTTGGTTAAGGGCTAAGCATACCTAACCCCTTTACCCCATCCGTAGAGAGAGCCTTCTTAGAGGTATTGGGGTAATGTTCATGTTGATTATATAATGTTCTGATCCAGTCTCAAAATTTCTGAATTAGCTTAGCTTAATTATCTAGGCTGGACTTGGATTTTATCCAAATACTTTACACTACTTGTGAGATATAGATATTTCCTTGTACTTCCTCTCTAAATTTTAATTTATGACAAACTGAAGTGCATATTGGCAGAACAGCTCCTTGTATTTAAAAGGCTGGAAATAACGGATAACCCATATTGCAGTTTCGCTCATATGTTTCTGTTTTCTTCTCGTATTTTAGCTGACCATTAAGACATGTACTGAAAGCTTATACTGTGATATTATACTACTGAGCAACTTGTTCTACGATGTTTGCTTTTTTCTTTGCTCCTCAAATACCAGCTTTCCTCGATTACCATAACATTCCATACAAAGTGGTGGAGGTCAATCCCATCAGTAAGAAGGAGATTAAGTGGTCAGATTACAAGAAGGTTCCTATACTGACTGTGGAAGGTGAACAGATGGTCAATTCATCAGGTGTGTGGCCCTGACATTTTCTCTCTTTTTTTTAGTAGTGGACCTACCATTAGTCAAGAAGTCATGGTTTTGTACTTGCAGATATCATTGAATCACTGTTCAAAAAAATGCATCCAGAGGGGTCTAATGATTCTAGCATGAGCACCGAGGAAGAGAAGAAATGGCTGGGGTAAATATTGTCACTACCATCCTTTTAATTGTTGCCTCATTGCACCTGTACTTTAATTGTTGTTTCTACTCACTATTGCAGCTCAAAAAGCGAGTGATAGATGCTTCACTTTACATATTTGGAGTTTGATATTATCTTTTTCCATTAGAATTCCTAACAATAATTGTCTCAACTCATGATTATTGATTATGCCTCTTTTTGTTTATCTTTGAGCAACACATTGACTATCATGTTGGTTGTAGGTGGGTGGATAGTCATTTGGTGCATGTCTTGTCCCCAAACATCTACCGGACAGCGGGCGAGGCTCTCGAGTCTTTTGATTATATTGCAAGCCATGGTAAGTCTTTTAATCCTTTCTTGCATCTTAGTGCCGCTAGATATGCATTCTTAATTTGTCTACATATTACATGGACGCTGAGACACAGTTCCAAATTGTATTCACCTTCCTCACATAATTCAAAAATGCTAATGAATCAGGTTTACATAAGCAGTAAATCAACTATGCTAGCAACTTTAGTAAATGATAGTTGATATATGATATTCAAGTTCGGGGCATATATTGATACGGACACCTTCAGTGCACTAATATTGAAACGAACGCTTGGACAAATGCCATCTTCCAATATCAGCAACCTGCCAAACTCTTTTTTGGATACAATCAGAGAGATCCCTGAATCACTAGCTCACCAGTGCTGGAATAAAGAGCATGTCTTTGTAAAAATTTAGAGCTGTGTAATGTGTTGCAAAATTATGATATTGTTTTTAGTACAAAAACACTAGCTTGCTGGATCCTAAGCAGAAGGTCAGAAAATAAAAATTATGCAAGAGATTGGTAGAATTGTTTATAGATATTAGGCAGTCTCTCCAGAAAACAAATAGTGTTGCTTAGCAAGTTTTACGACATTATTTTATTTTCCAGCGAGACAATTGACTGCTGGACAAGTCTATACTGCTGAAATGTTGAGAGGTAGTTGCAAGCAAGATGGTTTTACTAGGGATTTTCACTGCCGTGTACAACCAACTATTACTCTAGTTGCCATAAAAAAAAATTATTACTCTAGCATAAATCTTTATTAGTGGCAGCCCGGATAAGAGCATGCTCAACCTGTTCCGTGAACAGGGCCTCGTCTGTATAGAAGTTTATGTTACATAAAAAGTACTCTGCACTATGAAATCACTCGCAGCTCTATGATCTAGTGGTTAAATGGTGGTATCAGCGCTCAGAGGACTATGAAAAGCATAGGGACACGGGATCGACTCCTTTGACAATGATTAGTTCCTTTTAGGTTGTTGTGCTAATTTTTTTTTTAGACATGTGTATTAGTTTCTTTTAACAGTCTAAATTTGATTTCACATGTCTTGTTTTCTTCAACAACATTTTGACATTTATAAAAGTACGTTGAGTCTAAGAATATTTCCAATTGCTTAAACTTTCTAACAAAAACATATTTGTTCTCTTATTATTTTATTACTTTACTTCTTTTTCACCAAATTGTGCAAATTTGAGATAAATTATGTAGTAATATTGTTTTCTTAAATTTATGCTTCAATATTTTCAATTTGAAGATTTTAGTATGTTGATAAGTAACCTTATTATTACTTTGTTCCTTTCTTTTTGTTTGTCTGTTTTTCTACGTTTCTTTTCGTTTGTTCTACTTAGAATCATTCCTTTTTTCATTATACAATTTTCTCCATTTTACATTACTTTTTCCCTGATTGGTCCTATATATTTCTCCAACATTTCTTTCTTTCTCCTTATCCTTTATCCTCTCATCTTTTCACAATTTTCCTTGATACAGTAAGTCAGACAAACAAAAATAAACGTAGAGAGTATTCTTTAAGTATATAATTTTTATGTTTTACATGGGGCCTATTATACCAAAAAATTAAAAATTGAACAGGGCCTTGCATTTTGTTGAGACGGCCTTGATTAATGGGTGACATACAAACCCATTCAAACATACATTGACCATCTGAACAAATGAAGTGATGGGATTATGAAATAACAGATCAAAGGTGTAAGATTACATGTATAGCAAAAATTTATGGAAGTGGTATGCGAAGGCCAAAGGTCATACTGATATGAGTGAGCATCAAATAAACATTTACATAGTAAGAACTTTGAGATAGTTCAAGTCACCTTCAAATGATAGACTGCTTAAGGTTGTCTTCACTTTGAACTGAATGTGACGTCCTAAAAATAGAAGAATGTAACATTGAGCATGTACAAAGGGGACTTCGGGTTGAGAGAGTTTTCTTCTTACTCCAATGTGTAGGACTTCAGGTTTAAACAGCTTGTGCAATGTGCAGGAAATTTCAGTTTCATGGAGAGGTTGATGGCAAAGTATGCTGGTGCTACAGCCATGTATTTTGTGGCTAAGAAATTGAAAAAGAAGTACAACATCACTGATGAACGTGAATCTTTGTACCAATCTGCAGAAACATGGGTTGATGCCCTGAAGGATCGCCCTTTTCTTGGTAAGGACACCATGTTATTCATTACCTGATCAATTAACATTGAGTTTCAGTTGTAGAATTTGCTATGGTTAACACCCAATCTAATAATAATAACAGGTGGCTCGAAACCTAATCTGGCTGATCTCGCTGTGTTTGGTGTCTTGAGACCAATACGCCACCTACAATCTGGCAAAGACATGGTGGAGCACACGCGAATTGGTGATTGGTATTCTCGAATGGAAAAAGTGGTGGGAGAGTCGTGTAGAGTCGCTGCGTAATGCTATCGTTTCCCAGAAATCATCTTCTCCATGAAGTCATTTTGTCTTGTTAGTCAGGTTGCATTATCTTCAGTCTGTGATAGTCGCAAATAGACTTGAACTCAAAAAAGTAAATAAAAATTTAGGACCCACGTTAAACATTTCGGTGCCTTGTATACTCAGATTCGTGAGGTTAATTTTTTCACTACACACACATTTTTGTAGGGTCACACGGCCACCAGCCTCCTATCTCTTGTAGGTGAAATGGGATTCTTTTTGAAAGAGATATTGCACGTTTCTCAAGATTGTAAACCTAAAATTTTGAGGGTTAAAAGAACCTCGCTTATATTTAAGTGATGCAAAAGATTAATGAGAAATAAAGTACTTCAATTTTGTAGTTGTATGTCGTATATGAGGTTATCACTCCAAGTTCTCCAGAATGTGCCTAATTTTTCATAGTGTGCTCAGGCTGATCTTAGAAACATCCACCATACTGACTTGTATCGGAGAGTAATACCAATTAAAGTAAGGTATGTAGCTGGGCTACCTGCTTTTAGGACACTTTGGAGGTGTGGATTTTCTTTTCCCTTCCAATCATTCTTAAGAAGTCTGTAGCAAGGAAAACTTGATCTATTACTAAGGTATGTAATCATATTAAAGGGGAGCGAGGGTCTGAATTCTCCTTACCCTTCTAGTGACTCTCAGGAGGCTTTTCTTGTTAAGTAGGGTGCGGCTAACATGCTCAAGGTGTTCATTTAATAGAGCCTTTTCCGTTCGCACCTGACGAGATGATTCTTTCATCATTTATTTTTGGAAAAATTGTTTTTAATAAGTCAACCTTTGGCCTGTCTTCTAATATTAAGTTAAACTTTGAATAATCCAGTAATAAGTAAACCTTGTATGTATATTGATTTTTAAATAAATTCTTGTATGAATTTTTAGATATATAGCTAATAATACCTCTAAACAAAAACCTATAAACAATATCGAGACTGTTAATATTTTAATCTTCAATTTATTAATGCAAATACAACCATTAAATTCATCATTAAAAAAATGAGATATATTAATTCAGGTCTTCAGGTCCGACACGGTTTTTTCAGGTCTTGGACCGGACCGGACCTGAAACACGGAATCTCAATATTTTGCGGATCGAAGACCGGACCTGAATTTTCGGTCTGTTCCGGTCCGGTCCAAAATCAGGTCCGGACCGAACTTTACACAGCCCTACCTGTGACTGTCTATTACTTGTTGCCTATGTGTCGTTGTGTTATTTTGATTATTATAAATTACCGTGAGTAACATGTTAGTCTTAAATAGATGAGTTGGTCTTATAAAAGACCGTCTAATTTGAATTTAAAATTAGCTAACAACCTAAGCCCAATAGAATGAATCACCTTTTTGAATATAGTGATGGACTTAAGTTAGTCTAATTTTAATATAAAGTTAGACCGCATATTTTAATAACTTTTGTAAGTGGACTGGGAGAACGACTAGTTACTACTAATTAAATGATCATATCAGAATCATTAACTACCCCCAAAATCCTTCAACCCAAACCACTCATCTCCCCCCTTTTCATTTGATGAACCCTAATTTTCTCTCTTATCTCCCCCCTTTTCCTTCAATTCTCTTCACTCAATTTTTTCACTCAATTTTTTTCTTCACTCAATCTCACACTTTCTATCAATTCTCTTCATCAACCTCTCACCACTCTGAAAACTTCGATCAGCTTCGTCTGTCGAACATTCTCTTCACTCATATTTTCCAGATCGAAAGTTGAAAATACACACCCAAAATGCCAGATCTCACTTCTTCAAACTTTAGTAATGATGAAATCAACACCAATCCGTTAATGGAGGTTGGTTTTGAAGCCAAAACGAAGGACGAGATGTTGTTTTGCAGATATCTCGTTACTTCCATCCAAGATCGTAGCCCCTATGCGAGAAAGTTGTACGATTCCGAGGAAGCTAAGTAGTGTTTGAGTGAAAAGAGCCTCATGAATTTGGAGGAGGTTCTAAGGGATGTAGCTCAGTATGAAGCCCGACTTCGAGCCCTTAAGAGGTTGGATATGAGTTAAAAAACAAAGGAGTCACAAAGAAAGAGAAAGGGAGGGGAATCATGAGATCTGAGCCACTTAGGAGGAAACCACCTCGTCGTTGGGGGAAAGGGATTCAAATACGTGAACCTGGGAGTGAGGAGGAGAGGCAGAAAAAGGTGATTTTCAGTGACCAGAGGAGGGCAGAAAGGTATAATCTTCCCTATTATTGTTGTTGTATTGAATATGTGTGCTTATTTGAATGTTTTTGTTGGAGTATATCAATTAGTGAACTTACTGAATGTTAAATCGATAACATATGTTAAATGTGGCCATAGTAATGCCTTATCATGCCTGATGTAAGCCTGAATGTTATATGAATTGGTGAACTTGCGATCTTGGAATCTATCATTTCATCTGAAATCTGGATGTAGCTTTAGTCTGGCTTTTGCTCTTTCCTTTTCAAAAGAAAATTCTGACTAGTTTTTCATCATGTTGAAAATGCAAATTCTGCTTCAATGTTGTATTTCCTTCTCGTGCTTCTTATAAAGATGGTTTCCGAATCGTTGGAAAACCACATATTCTTGTACGGGAAGGAAATTGGAGAAACTTTTTTCCGAGATGATCGGAGTAACAATGTGAATATGTTTGTTTTGTTGGATCACATACTATTAGAAATATCTTTCTGTGTATATCAAGATGGCCATTGAATTATATGGGAGCCATTTTAATAGGTTTGCACCGCCACAAAGACCAAGAAAACTAGCTACATGACACTGTTCAATTGTGTGTACCATATTTTTGATTGTTTTTTTTTTTGGTGGTGGTGGCTTCTTGGATGTTATACATGATTTTAAATGGAACAAATAGCTTTTTGTCATCCATGATCTGATGTTTAGTTGATTCGGAGTAAGAATCATAATGGTGGCCTGCCAATGGGTATGTTAAACTTCGGAGACATGTTCTGTGTTTTGTGATTGACTGTCTTCCTTAAAGATAATACATAATTGTACTCTGTCAAATGTTAAATGTCAAAGAACTAATGAATTTGAGATGATGAGCAGTTCCTGGCGTCTTTAAGCTTACAGTTCTTCTATTGAAATTGTTGCTTTCTGTGGAGCTTCTTTGAACAGTTTAACACTTATCTTTTTAACTGAAAGCTTTTGAATTGAAAAAAGTGACAACTTGTTAACTTTTTAACCGAAAAGTTGATTTACTTGGTGATGGTGTCAAGTATTTTAACTAAAGAGTTCATAACTGAGTAAATTACCATAACAAGAAAAAGGACCACATAGCAATGTTAACTACCTTAGTCCCCCTAAAAAGAAACCCACCTACTGTTCATATAACCATAAGCTAACAGTACCTAAAAAGTAAAAGGCATACACAAAAGATATTTACACAAAAGTTGACACCTTTTTCTGGATTTTGTTGCTCACTGATTGTATGTTATATGAGGCAGTTTCTGCTACGTTCCTTCTTCATCTAATCATTTACATATGTGTCCATTTCTTCATGGTTGGATTCTTCTTGCACTCCTTCAGCACACTTCTCATCTAGGTAGGCCACAGATTCATCAATAATATGTTGCTCAACTTCCATTTAATCCATTAAAATACCCAACCTTTCAAGCCTAGCTTCACCAATATGTGGGAGCTTGTACTTGTTGCTGCCTTTAACCTTCGATGCCTCAATCATCACATATTGCAATGTAATTCAAGCAAATCTTATAAGCTTGGGGTTAAATTTTTCATAAGCTTCCTTCACTTTAACAATTAAATCGTCAATGTCTTTTGGAAATGATTGATATTGAAGACTTTGTAAAGCTCTAAATAAACCTAAATCTAGCACATTAAAATCTGGGGATTGGGGAGGTTGATTGATAACTACCATGTTGAAACCATCTTGAGTGGCTGCTTCCCTAAAAATCTGGTCATTGTTTGTGATATGAGGCTTTGCATTTTCCTGTTGAATGAAAATATTCGTTGACATACTTGTTGTCCATTTCTCCCTGATACATGGTAGTACTTTGTTCACCAACAGGTCTCTGGTTACTTCCCGGTTGATGTTAGAAATGACTTTTGTTTCCCATGTGCCTGCCGGTCTGTTTTTACTTCTTTTTTTTGCTCGTTCTTTGAAAACAAAAGGGAATATGCCAAATTTTCCGTCGTGTATCATATGGCCCTCATTATCATACAAAGGCTTAGATGAAGCACCCATGAACATCACTTTGATTGCATAATTTCTTGATTTTGTTGATCTATATGGGTCCACTTCTTTTGGTAGCATGTAAAATCTTCTTGTTCCTGGGTTAAGGTAGAACCACTTTTCATCAATATGTATTGTGTGGTTCATGTCCACAAATTTGGCTTTTTCTCTGGTTGTTGCTGGAATGATGTGGGATAATTCTTTGCAATTTGTTTAGCGCAGAAACATGTGAGTGATTTGCACTTATATGTGCTCTCGAAAGGCCCTTTTTTATGAGCCTCATATGTGCATGTGAGAGCATTTCATGTAACCAACATATGAACTCATTGTGCCCCTTAAGTGAAGGGGACAAGCCTCAAGCCACTCCTCATTGTTTTCATATAATGGCTTCCTCCCACACTTCCCTTTTCTCTTTGTAGTGACATCAATTGAATCCCCCTTTTATGTTGCTTCTTGTGCTTTTCTGAATAATCTGTTAATTGTAGATTTATGTACACTAACTTCGTTTGCAAGTTTAGTTTGAGCACCCCATGGAAGCTTGTTGCCTTTTCTGATACTCAAAAGAGTGTAAACAAACTATCTTCTCTTCTCCTCACTTAAGTCTGGATTTTCTTTCCTAACTAACTCATGCTCCCATGTTTCATTTATGACCACAATTGATGCCATAAGCCCTTGCTCCATGAGCAGCCCGTTAGCATCATAGTCCCCCATAATGCTACTGAAGAAGAGTGAAGAAAGTGGAAGAAATTGCTGCTGATATATGTGTTGTAAATCTATGTAAATTTATGCTAAGTAAACATTAATTAGGAGTAGGAATTCTAGTGCAGCGTGTGTTGTGATTTAGTGCATTATGTTGGGCGTGTTTGATGGAGATTTTGGTTAACAGGAGAGGAGCAACCTGTTTTAGATGCACTTTTATAAGGCCTAAAAGATGCTGATGTAAACTAAATTTGTCCAAATTTAGAGTTTCACCAAATCTTTTGGTGGGAAGACATTTTTGGTGGGAATTAACCCCACGTGTGTTTTGGCCCCACTCACTTTTAGACTCTTTTTTTATTGTTTTCTTCTTTTCCCTCCTTTTCTCTCTTTAACCCATGTGATTTCTCTCTCCTACTTTTATTAATCAATCTCCCTTATCCATACTATAGATATTTTGCCTAGGATTCCCCCTATTTCAATTGTTGCTACTATTGTGTTACAGAGGGAGTAGAATATTTAAAGGCTAAAAAGCCACTACTAAATAATCGAACATTGTTGTTTAGTACTCCATGTGTTTCTTTTTACTTATCCCGTTTTTCTTATGGATATTTCTTTTACTTGTTTCATTTCCTTCTTTGACATGTGGTCCCCATATTAATTCAACTATTATATCATTTTTTTTCATTTACTTATATTATTTCTACCCATTCTACACTTTGTCATCTACCAATAAAGTTGCGGTCACATCACTATCCTAACACTTCTCAACATCCCTATGAATCTGTTAAAGTTTTGTGCGCAAGTAAATGAAGTAAGTAAAAAATAACAGAGGAAATAGTGTGTAAATTAGCTCTTACGTCGCTCAATCTATAGACTCTAGCCTTTTCGCTTCAAACTAATACTTCCCCCGTGTTAGGGTTTTATTTTAATACCGCAAGTGAACGGTGTTGTAACACTAACTGGTCGAACTCAGGAGGTGCAAGATTAAACACTAGCTGACTCTAGATTATGAAATAGCTACACAATTTTATATCGATGGTAAGATCTATTAACTAATTTCTAAACTAATAAGTAGAATGAAATGATGATGATGATAACTATGATAATAAAGCACTGAGATTGAGCATCACCACTAACATGAATTGATCAAACAAATCTAACAATACAGTTAATGAATCGATGCTTAGGTGAGATGACATTCTTTCAAAGATGAACTACCTTAAGACCACTTTCGTGACTACAAAAGGCCTAACTAATATGCATGCTTCCTAGTTTCATGGCTAATAACATGCAAAATTAGATGCATTAAGGACCAATGCCAATGAAGTTCTCAATCTCGATTCTCACTATTTTCATGTGTGAATCTCAACCAATGACAAGTCAAGATAGATTGAATCCCAACTTTTGTTGATGAATTCAATCAACAAGATAACAAATTGCTACAATGAAATCCCAATTTCAATTCCAACTTTCGTTGATAATAAAACTAGGGCAAAACAATGATGTAAATTGACAATGAAAACAAACATATCAAACCCTAATCGAACGATTTAATAACATGGAATTAATAGAAATAAAGTGATCAATCCATGCTAGTGCTCAACTCAATCCTAGAATTAGAACTATTCACTAATCATGACAATAGAAAATATAAGCATAATAAAGAACATAATTAAGAAACAGAAAGAGGGAATAAGATTAATCAAACTTGAATTAAATTGATGAATCTGAAGTCTTCAATCTTCAAAACTAAGTAATAGCAAAGTAATTAAGATGGAAACTAAGAGTATTCTATCTAAAGTATGAATGAAAAGAGTCTAAAACTAAATAATTACGATTAAATTACAATTGCTAATTGTAACCTATTCATACTCTACTAATAAAATAAAGATAGGAGTCCAAAAAGGATTAAATTCGAAAAAAACCCGATCAAGTTTAAGTCCAACCCGATCGGGTCCAGGGTCCAACCCGATCGGGCCTAAGTCAAACCCGATCGGGTCCAAGACAAATAATCATATTGCCTATTAGTGAACTCTAATCTGATCGGGTCAGGTATGAACCTGACCGGGTCCAACCTGAATGGGTCCAAATAAGTATCCAAATGCATCCAAATGAACTTGAATGTGATCCCGAATCTCCAACGATCATCTACATGCTCCAGAATGGTTCATTCCACTTCCAAATAGTTCAAATGTCCCTGAAATAACTCAAAAGACACAAAACTACAAACAAGCGTAAATCTAGCGGAATATAGCGGAACCATGCATAAAATGTATCCTTTTAGTAATGAAATGAGGGTTAAAACATGATGAAATATCAACATAACAAATTCCCCCCAAGCTGAACTATTGCTTGTCCTCAAGCAAAGCATGATGTCGATACAAATACGATTGCTTCACCCTTAAGATAAGAGTTAAGGCTCAAAATAGTTTCAATATTCAAAAATCGTTCAAGTAGGTAAGTTTCAAATTCCACTGTTCAAATCACTCCAACCACCAATCACCCAAGAAAATAGTCAAATGCAACTGCCGTACATACAAGTCTCGAGTAGGTGCTCACGAAGGTGTCACTCCTCTCGTTTTGTGGAAGGCATAAGATGTGCCCTAACACTCACCAAGCCAACCATAATATCCCTTCCCAACTCACCCTCTCATGTGTTTAGGGGGTGCAATATCGATCGACCTAGTCAAGTCGACTCAATAACAAATATACTCTTTAACTTTGGAAAATTAACTCGACATCAATCCAATAAGCAATTAAACACATGCTCATGATGTCTTTTTAGAGGTTGTAATAGGGCTCAGGGTAAAGGTAGGGAAATATTAAGTAATTGTGGTGCAAAAGCCAAGAGAGGGGAGCATAAAACACTAGTAACAAAACCAATGTGGTCTAACCAACTCCCACGACATCAACAACAAAACCAAACCAAAACCCAACTATATAATCTCATAGGTTAACCAAGCAACCATTTCTTTAAAAGCACAATTCTCTCATTTTCTTGAATGTAGTGCGAAAGAAGAACATAGAAAATTTCCAATTTGTATTCACACTTTTTCTTATATATATTTTTTTCTCTTTTTTTTCATTTCATTTTCTTTTCAAACTCCTTGAACCAACATAATATTTCCAACTCATCCCTGCAATCAATTAAACAACCCAAAACCAACCTAACAAATGCTCCCCCAAGCTAGGCTTGGGAAAAATAACTAATATAAAGGCCATAGGCTAGTAATGTGGCTTAATATCAATAACCAGTCACTATGCTCAGCAGGGTTAGGAGGGAATATAATCCATTACAAAGATAACTTCGGGGCTCAAGAATCAAACAAGAGAAAAGCCTCTATCGCAGCATATATCCAAAAGTCATCAGAAATCAATGAGTACATTGCCAAAGTCAAGATCAAAATGCTACGAGGAACTAACACACAAGAATAGACTGGATAAAGAATGAATCCATGGCATGAACAAGGCCTCACAATCTAACCTAATCGAGTATGCAGTCAAAGTGAGCGTTTTATCATCAAAATTCGCTCAGGGTCAAGGTAATCAAATGTCAGATCACATCATTACAATCCAAATGCCCAACTATCCAGATAAAGAATCAAATTCTCAATTTTAGACATCATGGGGCACAGGAAAGCAATCAATCCAATGCAACATCATCAACTTATTTTTTTGTATGTTTTATTCAATGCATGCAGAAATAAACCTAAGTTATATGCACGACTCGACAATGCATGAAATGAAAGAAATAAGTAAGTATGCAGACTCAAATGAAAAAAATAATGTACCTCTCCGAGTGTATATACAAGGGCAGTGATCAAGTCTCCCCCAAGCAAGTCCAAGCACTATCCCTAGTGCTTGTCAGAAGCTCGCAAACAATCACTGGCCGGTACCATTGCTATAAGTACCACCAATGGGTGAGAGGAAATTGTTGTAAACATAGAGAGAAGGCGGGGAAATTCTTGAGGGAGGAAGGTGGAGAGAAAAGTGATGGAAAGAGAAAATAAAGTGGGGAACAAGAGAGGACGGAGACACAGAAGTTCAAGCTTTCTTTGCTATCCTTTTTTTCTGGAACTTTTTTTTTGGGGTTTTTTTTCGAAAAAAAAGAACCCGATCGGGTCCTAGTTTGATCATAATAAAACTAGAATTCTGGATATGAACCCGATCGGGTTTTGATGGTTCTGATCGGGTTGAGCTATGTGAAAAGTTTCTGCCTCTCTACACACTTTTTCTAGAAGGTGAACCCGATCGGGTTGAGTTTGGCCCCGATCTAGTTATACTCTTTTGGAAGGCTAACCCGAACGGGTTTACATGGCCCCGATCAGGTTATGCTCTGTAAAAAGTTCCTGCCTCCCACTAATGCAATTTTGGCACCCTGACCTGATCGGGTTGGCTTTGGCCCCGATCGGGTTTGCCTAATTTTTCTTGTTTTTGCTCCAAATTCGTCAGGTTTACTCTCCCATTTGCCTATTTTTCAGTATTTGCTTCTTCAAACTGGATTGGGTGTTCGGTAACCCAACCAAGTTGCTATCAAAACTCGCCAATTCACATGTTTAAGTCCCTGCATACTATTCTCTATCACACTAACATATTAGATCACTCCCTCAGATACACTCCAAATGGTACAAAAGTAAGGGAAAAATAAGAGAAAGAAAAGACTACCTACAAAGCTTGGGTTGCCTCCCAAGAAGCGCTCTTTTAGACTCAATGAGCTCGACTATTCATTCTAATCAGTCGGCGTCTGAAGGGCGAGATAGGCAAAGCTCTTGCTTACTTTCCTTATGAAATTCACCTCTCCTTACTTGCTTATCCGAACATTTCTTAAGCCACTTCTTGCACCGTTTTTGGCCTGAGTTTACATCGGGGGTTTAGAGTACCCCTTAGCCATCACATCCATCTGTAGCACCATTGGCGGTGGATCAGGGGACTTGTCTCTGGCATCTCCAAGACAAAAAGGTCGCAAGGGATAGCAAGTTCACCAACTTGGAGGGGTACATCCTCCACAACACCCAAAAGGTATCTGATAGACCGATCAACATATTGTAGGAAGACACGAGTGGGGGCTTAGAGTACCCAAATTCAATTTCTTTAATATTTTATTAGGCATAATGATGACACTAGCCCCAAGATCACAGAGTGCCCTTTCGATTTTCACATCCCCCATGGATCAAGGAATGGAAAAACTTCCAGGATCGCCTAGTTTAGGAGGGACATGATTTGGTAGTATGGCGCTGCACTCCTTAGATAGCTCCACTGTAGAGGCTTCTTGAATGTTCTTCTTCTTACTCGACACAATCTGCTTCAAGAACTTAGCATATGCAGGAATTTCTGCAATTGCCTCAAGAAAAGGGAGGTTGAGATGCATTCCCTTCAATAACTCCAAGAACTTTCCATATTTCTTCTTAATTCAAGCCTTGGCCAAATGATGAGGGAAAGGTGCCGGCTCCACATATTCTCTAGTTGGCTTCAATTGTTCTTTCTCAACTTCTTTCATGACACTTCCTTCGCAGCCACATTATTCAAACCCTCAGAATTCTTTTCTAGTTCCTTCAAAGTCTTTCCACATCTCAAGGTGATTACACTAACATTTTGGTGACCCTTTGGATTCAGTTCTGGTTGCTCCGAAAATTAGGGTGGTGCCCTCTGAAGTTGGGCTATCTGTTGGGTCACATGGGACATTTGCTGAGCTAGCTGTGCAATTTGAGTGTCAACTTTTCTGTTGTGGACGTCTATTCTGTCAAACTTCTTGTTGTTCTCCTCTGAATTAGCGAGCAACTTTTCTAATAAAGTATCAGTGTAAGACTTGTGAGGAGGTGGTTGAGAGGATTGACCTTGTGGCCTTTGCTGAAAACCTGGAGGAGTGGACTGTTGTGGTGCTTGATTTTGATTGTTGCTCCAAGAAAAGTTCTCATGATTCCCCCAACCTGGATTATAGGTGTTTGAGTGTGAGTCGTTCATAGGTCTAATATTACCATATAGAGCATTGACTTGCTCTTGTTCCATTATACTCATCTCTGCGAACCCAATAGCATTATTGCCTTGCATAGTATTCATCCCTGCACTAGCACCAGCAGACATCTGCTTGATCTGTTGAGCCAAAGCATTGACCTTACTAGAGAGTGAAGTTATTGCATCGACCTCATATTTGCCGCCCTTTTTAGCTGACGACCTTTCACTTGACCAATGTTAGTTGTTAGCAGCCATCTCCTCTAGCAACTCTTGGGCTTCTTCAGATGTGTTTGCCATAAGAGCATCCCCAGCAGCAGCATCAATAGAAGTGCGATCCTCATGAGCTAACCCATTGTAGAACGCCTGAATATTAAGCCATGTAGAGATCTCATGATGTGGGCACTGCCTTTGCAAGTCCTTGTACCTCTCCTATGCCTCATAAAGTGTTTCATCATCCATTTGAGTGAATGATGTGATTGCATTTCGTAGCTTAGCAGTCTTCCCTGGTGGAAAATATTTCGTAGCATAGTAGGGGAATAAACGAAGTCGAACTGCTTCTTCGGAGGCCCCATTAATCTTCACTGTATTACATTTCTCCAGAAAAGAATTGATATGGTCATTAGGGTTCTCTGAGGGACTTCCACTGAACTGATCTTGCTGAATGAACTGAATCAACCCGATCTTGATCTCAAAATTATTAGCCTCTACAGCAGGCCTAGCAATGCTAGATGTTGTTGTAACGCCCGACAAATTATAGTCTCTGAGAGGACGAGCCATTGTCTCTCTTTGATTGTCCTCTAACTGCTTTCTTCTTCTTTTTGCGTTGCGCCTTCTTGTTGTGGCTTCGATTTCAGGGTCAAGATATAGATTATCTACGGATATTGAGCGCTTGTGCATTCAGAAACAACTACTAGAAGAGAAAAGTTAAACAACAAAAGGAAAAAATAAACAAAGAGAAAAGGTGTATTCTACTAAATCTTAAATCAAACTCATTCTAATCCGTATCCACCCCGGCAACGGCGCCAAAAACTTGTTAGGGTTTTATTTTAATACCGCAAGTGAAAGGTGTTGTAGCACTAACGGGTCTAACTCAGTGAGGTGCAAGATTAAACACTAGCTGACTCTAGATTCTGAAATAGCTACACAATTTTATATCGATGATAAGATCTATTAAACTAATTTCTAAACTAATAAGTAGAGTGAAATATGATGATAGCTATGATAATAAAGCACTAAGATTGAGCATCAACACTAACATGAATCGATCAAACACAACTTACACTCCAGTTAATGAATCGAGGCTTAGGTGATATGACATTCTTTCAAAGATGAACTACCTTAAGACCAATTTCTTGACTACAAAAGACCGAACTAATATGCATGCTTACTATTTTCATGGCTAATAACATGCAAAATTAGATGCATTAAGGACCAATGCAAATGAAGTTCTCAATCTCGATTCTCACTATTTGCATGTGCGAATCTCAACCAATGAAAAGTCAAGCTAGATTGAATCCCAACTTTCGTTGATAAATTCAATCAACAAGATAACAAATTGCTACAATAAAATCCCAATTTCAACTCCAACTTTCATTGATAATAAAAACTAGGGCAAAACAATGATGCAAATTGACAATGAAAACAAACCTATCAAACCCTAATCGAACGATTCAATAACATGGAATTAATAGAAATAAAGCGATCAATCGATGCTAGGGCTCAACTCAATCCTAGAATTAGAAATATTCACTAATCATGACAATAGAAACGATAAGCATAATCAAGAACATAATTAAGAAACAGAAAGAGGGAATAGAGAAATCAAACTTCAATTAAATTGATGGATCCGAAGTCTTCAATCTTCAAAACTAAGTAATAGCAAAGTAATTGAGATGGAAACTAAGAGTATTTTGTCTAAACTATGAATGAAAAGATTCTAAAACTGAATAATTAGGAATAGGTTACAATTGTTAATCGAAACCTATTTATACTCTACTAATAAAATAAAGATCGGAGTCTTAAAAGGACCAAATTCGACAAAAACCCGATCAGGTTTATGTCCAACCAGATCGGGTCCAGGGTCCAACTCGATCGGGCCTAACTCAAACCCGATTGGGTCCAAGCCAAAATATCATATTTCTTATTAGCGAACTGCAATCTGATCGGGTCAGGTATGAACCTGACCAGGTCCAAGCTGAATGGGTCCAAGCTGAATGGGTCCAAATAAGTATCCAAATGCATCCAAATGAACTTGAATATGATCTCTAATCTCCAACGATCATCTACATGCTCCAGAATGGTTCATTCCACTTCCAAATAGTTCAAATGTCCCTGAAATAACTCAAAAGACACAAAACTGCAAACAAGCGTAAAATATAGCGGAATGTAGCGGAATCATACATGAAATGGGGGTTAAAACATGATGAAATGTCAACACAACACCCCGTTTCTTTTCTATTGACCAATTTCTTTTGTTACGTCTGTCAATGCGTAATTTCGATTTGTATCTATAATTATCTAAACATAAAATTATAAAAAATTTATATTTAGAGTATATCAATAATAACAAAGTCAATCAGGGTCATCTAAAAAGAAAAGGAGAAACCATTAATTATGATAATAGCACATTCACAAAGGTGATCGATCCTGTATGTTCAACCAAAAAAAGGATTAAGAATAAAGATGGTCATAGGTTGTTTAAGTCCATTTGGGTTGGTTGCTCATAAAACCTTCTTCCTTTTAGTCCTTATAAAGTTATAAGAAATAAGTTTATTAGATAAGTTCTAATAACCTTTGACCCTCATATAAATAAGATTTGAATTATTTATAGAGAAGGTATTGGGTCAGACGCGTCCGACCATAACATTTGGTCGGACGACTTTCAGTTGGTTTCATTTTTGTTTCAGTTGGTTTCATTTTTGTTTCAGTTGGTTTCATTTTTGTTTCAGTTGGTTTCAATTTTTGTTCAGTTGGTTTCAATTTTTGTTCAGTTAGTTTCAAATTTTTTTCAGTTCATCTTTTTTATTTCAGTTGGATGTCTTTTAAGTTTAGTTAGTTATCTTATTGTTTCATTTACGTGTTTTAGTCTAAATGAAAACAAGTTAGAAGCAAATGAAAAAAAAAAGGAGTAAATGAAAGCAAGTTAGAAGCAAATGAAAAAAAGGGGAGTAAATGAAAGTAAGTTAGAAGCAAATGAAAAAAAAGGGGAGTAAATGAAAGCAAGTTAGAAGCAAATGAAAAAGAAAGGGGAGTAAGTGAAAGTAACTAAGAAGCAAATGAAAAAAAAAGGGGAGTAAATGAAAGCAAGTTAGAAGCAAATGAAAAAGAAAGGGGAGTAAATGAAAGTAACTAAGAATCAAATTAAAAAAAAAAAGGGGAGTAAATGAAAGTAAGTTAGAAGCAAATGAAAAAAGGGAGTAACTACATACCTTCATCCTTTTAACTGAAGGTATGTAGTTATTTCAGTTACTTATATTTTTCTTTCAGTTGGTTTTATTTTTCTTTCATTTAACAACTAACTAAAAATAAAAAAATAAAAAACACTAACCTCTTCTTTCTTCTCACTTTCTCCTTCTTCTTCATCAATGGCATCAATGGCATCAATGGTAGAAGTTGAACTATCAGCAGCTGCAATGAGAGAAGTTATAATCTCTGGGAGATAAGGCGTGAGATTAGATGAGCTTGTTCCATCATCTTCAAAGCCCTGTTGCGCCAGAGGAAGAAGATGAGCAGCGTGGCGGCGGAGGAAGAAGATGAAGTAGCAGGGGCTGTTCTCGCGGCTTCGTCCGACAAAAGGTATTGGGTCGGACCGTCTGACCCAATAGTTTCACTTATTTATAAGCAGTTTAAATAAGTTTAGATAAGTTCAAATCAGTGCTAATAATTTTTGAAAAACGGCCCCTAGGTCTCCAATTCTATGTTAAGTTAATTAAAGTTACAATTAATCAAGTTTATATCCTATTTGCTCACCATAAAAATTCAATAAAGAGGAGTCATATTAATAATTTGAATATGTGTCGATATGAATGAGGTCAAAATTTATATCATGTCATTGTACGTAAAGTTTGAAGTTTGATTGAACGAGTTAAGTTTAGGATCCATACCAATCAAATAAAATTCAAACAAAGCAAAAAGAAATTGGCGAATCCATCCCATACACAACATAAATTATAGATTGAGGATGAAATAGATGAGATACCCTTCCCCCACCCAACAAAAAGAGCGAAAAAGAGTTACAAACAGCTTAAAACCCAACCTGGAAAAAGTAGTTCGAATCCAATATTGATAGGTCGGGTATCGGTTACGGGTCTGGGTCTTATATACAGAATACTTATCTAAGCATTCGATAAGGCATTAGAATCGACATTCATTCAAACCTAATAAGATCCATCACTATCATATAATATTCAAAGGCAAAAAGATCACCACCAAACAAAAACTTGGTTGTTTAGTAGCACGTAAACTAGCTCATACCTCATTCTACCTATCGATTCTATTGTTTGCTCTTCAATATTAATACTACATCTGTTCCATATCTATTACAATATAGGGAGTCTTACGCCTCCTAATATACTACTTTAAACGTTAATATCTCTAATTTTATTTAAGTAAAAATTATAAAAAGTTGAAATTAATTAAGTATATATCGAGACGAAACTAACAAGATCTCACATGAATATATTTATCCTTATGTATAAATCACAAAAGAAGGTCAAGGGAATTGTATAAATAGTATAATAAAAAATCAAAGGTTGCAATAGATATGAAACAGAAGTAGTATTACATAAACCTTCACATTTAAATTAAATAAAAAGATATTCAACCAAATACCAAAAAAAGGAATAAAGTTAGAGCTCTTTATAGGTTCGTTTAGCTCCATTTTAGTCGGATATGATTTGGCTCATAAGTCTCCGATTACATTTCGAGTCCATTCAAGTTATATATGATCAAATTCGTTACCATTTGCTTTTGATTTATATAAAATTTAGGTAACTTCAAGTAATACTATATTTGTAAATATTTGATAAAAAAATAACTCCTAATTATCATATTTAAAATTTGACTATTAACTTTTCAAAAAGAAAATCAACAACTAACAGTATTAAACAAAACCAAGAGTTTCAATGTAAGCATTTATGAATCAGTGCCCCTACTTTTATTTCCAATATACTTAGATGTTTTTAGAAAAGACTTTTAGAGTTATAAGGGAATTTTGGGAGGTAAACCAAATTAAGCGACTTTCACTTTGATACATAGTGTAGATTCTATAAATAATAGTCACATTAATAATATGAACAAGTTAATTTGGATCAACCAAGCAAGGCTTGGTCTAGTGGAAAGGAGTGAATCTTCCAACCTTGAGGTTGGAGGTTCAATCCCCACTAGGGGCACTTTGAGAGGATTTCCCTTATCATTTCCCCCTCTTTAAAGTGTTTGGCCCATTAGGACTCGAGCGAAGTCCGGGCCACTTCTCCTTACCAAAAAAAAAAGAAGTTAATTTGGATCAGGTAATATTCAATTATTCATAGCATATCATTCCTTTTATAATTTAAAGTCTAATGGAGTAATTCAAGTCGAACCGGTTATGGCAAGTATACTAATCTTACCTCATAAGCAATTAGTTGCCTAACAAAGTCAATCAATTGAAGTTTAAACAAAGCACATGTCAGTTAGCAAATTCATATCATTCCCTACATAAACCATAGATCAAATATGAAAAAGAAAAGGGAATACTACAAGTTTAAAATACGAAAATGGGATATGCATTTGAAATGAATGACCGAGTTATTATGTATCACAATTCACAAGCAATATAAAAATAGTGGTCGATAGCGAAATAGAACCGTGAGGGAAGGGTGAAAAGTACCCATCCAAGAGTGAAATAGAACATAAAACCTTTATTTTTTGAAAAAGTTTCAAATTTGTAGTAGTAGTCATCATTCCAAAACAAAAAAGAAACAAAATCTGGGACTGTCCTTTTTTGTACAATCATAATACTAAAATAATTATAAAAAAGCTCCTACTTTAAAACAAAAAAAGCAAGAAAAGACTATTCTTTTCCCCCATATCTATCTTCCATGCACATTCTTTATCCTGTTCTCACCAAATATTTCAAGAGAAAAAAATTTCCAAACTCCCCTGTTTAACAGAATTACAAACAGGGCAGTGTCCAAGAACAGATTCACAGACTTTACAGCAACAAAGATGTTTACAAGGAAGGAAAACAACACACAAACTCTCTTTATTGCACCATTTGCATGCATTCACCTTCATCTTCTTCTCCTCATTTTCTCTGTTGAAAGATTCACAATCACATACACTTTCTGCATCACTATCTTCATTCTTAACAGTAGTAATTAATTTGTTGTTTTGATGTAGCATAAGAAGCATGTTGTTGAGTCCAATCACCATTTCTTCTTTCTCCTTAGCCACTCTCTGCCACATCTCTGTTTGTCCTACTGATTTTTTCAAGTAATCTTCTAACATTTTTGTTTTAACCCTCATTTTTTCCAGATCTTTATCTTTCTCTCTTATTAATGCCTTTGTCTTTGATTCGTAGCTCTTTATTAGAAGCTCCATTTGCTGACTTTTATGTTGTTGCACTGCCTCCTTCAATCTCTCTCCCTATTTTCACATTACAGAATTAATTAATGTATAATCACCACATAACCTAACGAAAACACACATAGGCAAAATTAAAATGCTTAACATTATGGGCACTATCTTGCCATGATATACAGTATGTGGGCATTTCAAGATTAAGATTAAGGACAACACTTTCCCTGCAAACAACTAAACATGCATAAGGTGCACAACATTGTAATAGTATATGTCGTATATCTTACCGTTGGATGCATTGCAAAATAGCAAATAGCAATATTTTACAACATGGCTTTTTTTTGGTTAAAACTAACAGTTTTTATTATGGCAAATTACATTTTAAACAACCAACCACGACTATTAAGTCTGATTCTCAAGATGATTTGAGGTGGGCTAATATGAGTCGTCGTCGGAAATGATGAAAAAAACGATGGCATCCCAAATGTGACAAAAAAGTTTTGAACATAAAGATACACATACTAAAATAAACAAATAGATAAGGTAATCAGGCCCTTCTTCCCTCACCTGAAAAATCTAAAACAACCCAGAAAAAATAAAGATAATGAAGTTTGGACATACCTGAAAATGGAGATAAAGATCAACTTCATGCTTATGTTTATCAAGCAAATCAGCAAATGGTTGAGAAATATCCATAACACCAGAGAAAGAAGATGGGTATGAAGCATTTCGTTCACCAACGTCGAATCCCATTCGCATTCCCATTTCCATTCCCATTCCCATCTGTTGTTGTTGTTGTTGTTGTTGTAGGGTATTTGAGAAAGTGAGATGATGAGCATCACAAGTAACAGGAGGAGGGAGACAAGGGGTTGTTTTAGGTATGATGAGCATCCAATCTTGAGAAAAACCCATATTTTCAGAGAAAAACTCAGCCTCAACAGCCATTTTTAATCTAAACAAATAGATATATAATATTATGTGTGAATATTCTTATAAAGTGATAAAAAGAAGGGGGTAAATTTCTGGGAAGAAGGGATAGAGATTAGAGGGCCGGGGTAGGTTAGGTATGAGGGTGAAAGGACGAGTAGGAGTGATAGATGGAGATGAGGAGCAGAGATTTCATGACCTTTTAATGTTACCTCTAATATGCCAAAACTCAAGCAGATAAGGAAGGAAAGAAGGAGAACGTACTATCAGCTCAGCCAACAGTATAGTATATTAAATGAAAACAGAAAGAAATCAATGTGATTTTTAACGTTGTTTTTAATAGATAATATGGGATGGGGGGTAGAGTAAATAAAAGAAAAAAAGGAAGGAGCAGGAGAGATATTGCAGGAAAAAAGGAGGAGAGAAAATGAAAGGGGATGGCATGGAATGGGTGCGATGACGACGACGTAGACATGCAGATATTGTGACAGAACAACAAGACGAGTAGAAAAGGAAGGAAAGGGTCAAGTCTGATTTTGTTTTGAAGAAGAAAAGGACAGCATATGCATTTTGAGAGGAAAAAAGGTGTGTGTGAAAAGTGGAGGGCAAAAGATTGGACGTTCATCTTGATTTTACTTGTCAGTTGGGTCATTGGGAAAGGTTGACGGACTTCTACTATCTCTTAATTGGAGTACTCCTTTTTACAATACTTTGATTTTTCTTTCTTTATTAAGACCCATCCATCCATCCTTTCAATTCATTTTCTTTGTTGGAATCTCTAGGATTTCCTTCATTGTAGTTGTAGTGTGAACTTATGACTCCTTGAATTATTCAGACCAAGAAAAAATCATGTACACCTATTCAAAGTTTAGATATCGGATCTAAAATTTAGAACTTTGGAAATTTCGAATCGGATATATCCATCATTTAGACTATTGAGGGTATTTGATTTTATCCGAAGTGTGCAAAATATTTGGATCTAAAATTCAAAAATCCGATCCGTGATATCTAATATGCTCACGGCTCACTATATCTGGTTATCTTTATATAAAAATCGTAATTTAGAAGGTTTTTTTCCAAAAAAAATGGATCGTGGAAACCCCTAATCCTAAATGATGGATCGTGGAAACTTATTGCTTATTAGGAGTATGTGGGTAGATGAAAGATGACTAACCTTTCTCATAACATCATCCATTAGCGTTAAAACTTTAGAATGTATTTAAACATATCTCATATAATTTTCGCAAATTCCATGCTGGATGTCAATGTTATTAAAGTCGCAATTTAAATCTCAAAATCGTACGCTTTTAAAATTCTAACTTGCCATACGATTTAAATCGCTGTAAGAATCGGAATTTGTTAAAATCGTAACTAAAATGTAAAGTCAAGATTTTTGTACGATTTTAAAAAAAATGATACACTTACAAAATTTCATGAAAATTAAGGGCCAGACCTATTTCCTATCTTATACTCCCTCCGTTCCCATTTGATGTTCCCATTTGGAATACGGGGGAAAATAAATGCAAATTAATGTGGATGAGCATCTTTTGAATTTTATATTATATAAAGTGTACTTTGGTACTTTTTGCTTCTGAAAAAGTAAGAGAGAGAAAAAAAAAGTGGGTGATTAAGAAACAAATTATTCAAAAGTGGGTCCATGTATAAGACAAAAATTAAAAAGTGTTGTAAATATTTGGTTGTTGAAGGGTAATAATAAGATGGGGAAATAAATGTTCTTAAAATGGAAAATATTTCAAATGGGAAAAACTTTTAGAAACATCCCAAAAAGGAAAATGGGAACATCAAAAGGGAATGGAGGGAGTATCCCTTAACCCTAAGCTACCTCAGACTATAACGGTTCACTTGTCACACTCAAAATCCTACTTATTTCCCTTAACCCTACGCTACCTCAGACCATAACATGCGTCATATAATCTTCAATCACTTGTCTGCTTCAATTCAAGATTAACTAAATAATTCTATTTGGCTGCTTCAATTCTCTTTTTTCATTCCTTAGATTCTTCAATTTTGGATTTATTTGTGAGTACTTGATTTTGAGTATTATGTTCCTAGTTCTTTTGTCTTGAAATATCATTTTCAATATTGAATTTGTATATGTAATTACCTGATGATCATGATTTAGTGTAGATTTTTCTTTGCCTAAATTTCAATTATTCAGAAATTTTGATTTCATTTCATCCAAAATTTCTTCATCATTTCTAATATTGCAATTATGAATGATGGTAAGGCAATGAAATGGGGGCATATACTACGAAACTATTTGAAGTGATGAATTTAGAGATGAGTTTGGTTCGAAGTAAACTTGTAGACAATGACCAAAGAGTAAACACTAGTATAATACTTCGTGTATGAATTTTGCACGATGTATTGATATTAGTTGCATTTTACAATGTTACCTTTTAGTGTATTTTGATGTTTTTGACTTGTTTACCTCAAAAATATTATTCTTTATAATTATTAATGGTCATTCATCCAAAAAAAATAGCACAAAGGTTAGAATACACATGTATTGTATATAATAATTTATAGCATTATAAAGAACTTGGTAACTTAAAAAATGTAATTTCTCACTCTATCCAATGGAAACAAATGAGTTAAACAAGTCATACATTGCATCATAGAACCTTATTTTAGTAAAATTCTTAAAAGCTTAGAATTTTACGATTCGATTCTAACCTCCCTTTCTGATTCAATTTAAAATCGCGATTTTAACAACCTTGGTGGAAGCGCACTTACGTGGAGAAAGGTGCACCCACCTGAAACGCAGGCCCAAACGAACAAAAAGTAACAAGAAAGAAGAACCCAACTTATGTAGTCACTGAATGAACTGAAAAATGAAGATTTACGCGGTCAAGAGCATTCGGATTGGAAATAACTAAAGAAACAACCACAGTCAGTTTTAGATCAACCTGTGTTCGATTAACGAACCACCACCACTTTCCACTAACCAAATAACTACCAATCTAAGTTATATTATAACAATGAGCTTCTAGTATCAACCTACTTTGAGTTCTATCACTAATTCAACTTTTAGTTAACTAGAAATGCAAAGATTTAGAAATTGGCCAAAAGTCCTAGAAACTTTACTATGTGCACAGCTTAGTAAAACAAGCATACAAGGCTTCATTCTTACTCAATTAATTTGATTCCAAAAGGGTTACAAACTAGACACTTATAGATACAATATGTCCAGAACTGAAGTCATTTGGACGCCATTTGCTTAGCTAATAAAAACAATAAACAAAGGAAAGTGTTTCAGCACCTCTTCTAAACAACAGCTAAAAACTCTATTGGATGGCCTTAAACAACAGAGGAGCCAATGGGATATTAATCTACATAAACAAATGAAAATATTCTCCATTAACCAGAGTGTTCAGAGAAGGAAAGATGGTTGCCCAAAACTGATGAAAGTAGGCCTTGATTCACGTTTTTTCTCGCCAGTTTTGGCTTCCTTCATCTTTAAACTCCTAAACCTCATTGCACCAAGCTCCAATGTCATGTGACTTCATGTGTGGCTGCATGACATCCATGTGAAATTGTGTTAAGCATGAGGTGGCCCTTTAAAGCTAAATTTAAGCTTCCTTCAGCTTGCTTACAAAACCGATTAAGGCCTTAACAAAACCGTGTCGCACAGAAGGTAAGGGCGTGTCGCACGATCCGAGGTCAAAAAGTTCATACCCTCTTAGCCCCTTGCTTTTTTATGGCTTACCTTCGGGAGATTTTACCCACCACACTCAGACCATGACACCGAGCCTAGCCTAGCTCAGCTCGGCTTGTTAAACTTTTGAGCCAGGCCCAAGTTCGAGCCGAACTTCTATGAGTCGAGATTTGACCGAGCTTTGACGAGTTGAGCCCGAATTATTTCGCGAACAGGACAAGCTCATTCTCACCCCTAGCCGGGGCTTTGCTCTCAGTAGTGGCCTTGGTTGGTGAGTGGGGTTTGTTTGTAGTAGGTGGTGCATTTGGTTTATCACTTTTGCAAATTCATGAAGTGAAAAATGAACATTAGATGACAAAGAATATCAATATATATATTCAATTACACCCCCAAACCCCAGAATTCGAAACCCAAAATTCAAACCGAGAAAATTTCGAAAAACAACAAATTTCCAATCCAGAACTCGAACAACAAACCCATAAATTCGATCAACAACAACAAATTCGAATTCACAATAAAAACAACAACAAATTCAAAAAATTAGACCCCCAAACCCCAGAATTCGAAACCCAAAATTCAAACCGAGAAAATTTCGAAAAACAACAAATTTCCAACCCAGAACTCGAACAACAAACTCGAACCCCAAAACCAAGGAATTCAAACCCAAAGCCAGAAAATTTGAATCCAAACCCATAAATTAGAACTCCCAAACCCAAACCCAGAAAATTCAAACCCTAAAACCCTTAAATTCGAAGTCAAAAACCTAGGATTTTTCGAACTCTAAAGGAGAAAACAAGAAAACGAAACCCAAATCTAAAAAAAGATAAACCCAGGAAAAATCGAACCACAAACCCATAAAATTCTCTTCTTCCAATTGCCTTGAGCAACAATGAGCAGGAGGTGAAGGTGGTCGATCTACTCGATTTTTGTGCTGAAGGTGCCAAAGGTGGTGGCAGTGAAGTGGTGCGGTGGTGGCGGAAGTGCTCCGCTATTGTTGTTGGTGGTTGTAGGAATTGATGGAGATGGTGGTGGTTGGAGGTAAGAGGGGTTAGGGTTTCATGAATGGTTGGTGGTTGAAGTTTCATTGAATGTTTGGGTTAAAATTAGGTGAAGGTCATTAGTCTAAATGATATTTAGTTAATTCATAATGATATTTTGCAAGGATATAATCAAGTTTTAATTTTCTTAAATTGGGGTATTTTAGTAATTTCACACTAAAACTTACTACAATAGAAAAGCTTGAAGTTTGTTGCATTTATTATGTTACGTCCTACAATGGAAAAAGGTGCGTTTATTTTGTTACGGAAGAAGTAACAAAAATAAGGTCTTTTTGACAAAATTTTCTGAAATGAACATACTGAATATACATTTCCAAAGAATGTAACGATATAGTATTTAAAAAAAAAAACTCTAGATATATGGAAATTAAAACTCAAAACTACGTTGTCATTCACATATAAGCTGTTACCATTCAAAATTGCTTCGTTGTTGTATGAGTTTAGAATTTCCTAGGGTTGAGTTTGAAAGTTTAAGTTTGAAATGATTTTTAGGGTTGAAATTCGAAATTTTGAGTGATAATGATGAATAGGTGTGGTACGCACTAGTTCCCTTACAAATATAAGTTGGATGTTTTAATTTAGTTTGAAATTTGAATGAAAATGATGTTTGAGAAGAAGATGAAGAACTTTTAGAGAGAAAATGGAGGAGAGAGAAATGGAAGAAACAAATGAATTTAAAATTGAAGAAGATAATGAAGGAGAGAGAAAATGTATGTCAGATGAGAGAGAAAATGGGGAAACTTTTTGGCTTTGTTGGTTCATTGGAAATAAACGATTATTTATCGAAAATGAATCATTGTTCATTCCGTGTCAAAGATAAGGGAGTTTGTGCATTTTATTATTTGTTAGCGGCCTTTAATTTAGACACCTTCCTTTACGTAAGTGCACATCCATCATGTACCTATTATGTATATTTGATTAGAAATTTATGTCTCTATTTAGATTAACCTGACTTGAAAGTCAAATAGAATCATACTACTATCAATTTTGATTATAGCAACGATCTCACTGTACGTCAAGTCGAACAAAATGTTCTACCGAAGTATTAAACCTGCTGACTTTTACTATTTGCAATTTGGTCATCGGTAAAACATTTCCCTTTTTATAAGAACTTTCTTTCATTATTAATCCTTTCATTTTAATTTCTTTGTTGGAATGTGTAAACTTTCTTTCACTAGTATGAACTCATGCACGACTCCTTCAGTCATCGAGACAAAGAAAACAACCATCGTTGTAAATGCATGGTGGGTTGTGGAAAATTATGAGTTATTGGTGTTAAGTAGTATTCCTTTTGTTTTTTTTTTCATTTATCCTATTTACTGTAACTCAAAATACTAACAAAGATGATGTCATAGGCATGTGGATAATGGCAACAATTAAAGAGTTTACTTATTTGATAGTGAATGTGGTGATTAGCAGGTGAGAAAAAATCGTAAGGTACATGTAGGACCAAAATCTGATAAAATAGGGGCAGATGCATAATATAATTTTTCCATATAGGGAAAGATGAAAAAGTAGGATTGACAAAAAAATGGATAAAAATGAAAAGTAAGATAAATAAAAAGAAACGAATGGATAACTTCTATTTCATGGAAAACAAAACCAAATAAAGTCTGTTGTGCGTGCTAAAATTTCATATTTTATTTGAATATAGATGATTTGATTTTGATTAGTTTGAAATTTATTACTGTATCTAAATTAACTGGACTTAAATATGGAATAGAATTACATCAATTTTTCTTTTTAATAACATAAATCTCATTTTACGTCAAGTCGAAGAAAATAGTCTATCAAAGCATTATATACTAAGTACAAGAATCGTTATTACTAAATAAATGGAGCCAATAAGTCTACGAGGCTAGTAGTCCAAATTATTTAAAATGCCTAAATAAATAAGTGTGGACAACGAGCCCACAAGGGCTACTAGCCCAATGAATCTTAATGAATCACTCCCTCCGTCTCACTATAATTGTTACACTTGCATTTTTCACGCATGTTAATGCAAAACTTTGAGCAGTAATATCACTAATTATGAATTTGTAAAAATAATAAAAACTAGATATTAATATAGTACTCCCTTCGTTCCAAATTATTTGCTACATATTGTCTTTAATTAAACACTATTCACTTTGCCACTTTGACTGTTTTTAAGTTTATATACGTAACAGAAAACATACTCATGTGAGATGTTGTTTGATTCGTTTCAATGTGTAATTTCCAAATATATATTTTTTGTAGTTTTTTCCTATACCAAATTTGACATATTAGTTTTTGAAATCGCATATTGAAAACTGTGAAGAGGTGAATGTAGCCAATAAATTGGGACGAAGGGAGTACATATCAAAAGAAATTTAACAAGATCTCATATTACTATATTTTTCTTATGTATAACTCACAAACGATGGTCAAAATGAAATATGTGAATAGTTTAAAATGTCAACGTGTAACAATTATAGTGAAACGGAGGTATTAATAAGTTATCAACATCACAAGTTCATATTATGCTTTTACTCATTAACCAAGTCTAGCTTGGGGGGCTTAATTGCACTATTAGTGATTGGAACCAACTCTAGAACCGTTTCCTTCCATTTGAAAACATTATCTTATTTTGAACACCTAGAACACCATTTGATGATCAAGGTTTAGGACAATATTATTCTTGCACCCTGGACTAGGTATCCAATCCCCTCGTTTCCTAACTTGTGGATACACCTTGAATGATGTTTTGAATATAAATTTTACTCGCATTATCTTTTTATGCGAACATTCCTCACGAAAAGGACCTTAATTGTGCTACTTCTTTCATTTTTTCGAGCTTTTGCTTACTTGGCTTTGTGCGTATGCATTCGGAAAACCCTCACGAGGCCCTACTCATCCACTAGGGTCATGGTCATCCTTGCGGTTTAAAGGGCTTGTTGCACATGCTAAATGCAACCATGATTCTAAAGACAACTCGTTAGATCTTGTTGCTTTCTTGTGGTAGATTTACATTATCTATTTTTATTTTTTCGAGGACGAACAAAAGTTAAGCATAATGTAACTTATACCAATCTAAATACCTTATTTCCCCTTTGTTTAAAGAGTTTATCCTCATTTTTTTCATTTTCTGGCAAATTTTATTATTTTTAGGATAATTGAGTAAATTATATCTTATTTGTCAATAGTTTCTATTTTGATTATCTTTCTAGGGTCTAATATTGATTCCTTCTATGTTTGATGTCTTAGGATTGACCTATAAGGTTTGCATCCCGCAAACCGAGCATATAAAAGAGTTGATTGGAGCAAAATAACACATTTTGGAATGTTTATGCATATAGGGTCAACTTCAACTGGACATATCTCCTATATCACTCAATATTTTTAGGTGATATAAGTTGGAGATTGAAGCTTGTCTCAAGAGCTTTTCAAGGACTGTTATAAGCTGAATTCTCATAAAGAACTAAAGAGACATGGTCGTTCAAAGTTGTGTTGTCTACTCAATGTGAACGACGCTCCGGCTTTTGAACGGAGCAGGCACTCCAAATTTTCTGGAAGTTCCTATTTTGACTGGTTTAAACAAAGAGGGCGCTCCCACTTGATTCCAGCGTGCAACTCGGTTTTATCGTCCTGTTTAACCCAAGATTTTGTAAGCTTTTAAAGGATGAACCCCATACTTTTGAGAGGCTTTTAGGAGGGTTAGCCTACATTGAGTTCAAACTTTACTTAGGGTACGGTTTTTAGAGATATTTTAGAGAGAGAAGTGATAAAAACTTGTTAAAAAGTTTGTATTTTGAAAAATCTAAGAAGGAAACTTGAAGATTTGGAGATTCCTTGTCATAGCTGTAACACCCTGAGATTTCGGGTGTTAATTTAATTAAATTATACGTTATATTTATATATATCTATTCTATTTTGGTGTATATTTATATTTGGAAATTTAAATTTATATAGTTTAGTTTTATTTTTGAAAGTTTTGAAAGATTTAAGTTGTTGCGTTAATGTTTTATTTGGAAATGTATAAATATATTATTTACTCGTGTATTTATTTTTGAGTTTATAATTATAAAAGTTAGTATTATTATTATTTATGTTTTAGTAGAGCTAATAGTTTTTATTTATTTATTTCTTTATGTTGTGAACTTTGTTTATTGTTTTTGGGTCAAACTTGTAGAATTTAATCTTTACCGCTTAAGTGGGCCGACCCACTTGTTTTTGGGGTCTAGGGTGGCCGGTTTTAGAGAGGAAAAGGGGGGGGGAGTTTTATTTTGAATTTAATTGAGCATCTTGTTATTTTGGTAACCAAAATCCTTTCCCTTTTGCAAACCAATCAACCCTTATTCTCCTGCTCTATTTGTAGCACCTAAATCCTAACCTAATTAATTATTATTGCTGTCCAAGGGGAGGAAAGCCAGCCATTTCCCCCCTAGGGTTTATCCCACTCGCCTCTTCTCTCCCTCCTTTCCCATTTTCGTTCATTTGGACACACCTAACTTGTTTGCCCTATATCTCATTTGTTTCTTATCGGATTTGGACGTGTGAGTAGTCAAAATTCATCACTCGGAACGATCTTGCTCGTGGTATAATTTTTTTTGAAGAAGAGAAAGGACGTGGCTGCAGTTTCCATTTCAACAGACGAGTTATTTCGGTTTCTTGGAATTTTTGGGAGCAATGTTCTTCTCTTCTTTCTTTGCTATTATAGTATTATTTTTCCATCTAAGATCAAGGTAACTAAAACCCCTTATTGTACTTTAGTATTTAAATTATTATTTAATTATGTTAGAATCATGTTAGGATGTGTTTTAGTTATTAGATCTATTATTTAAATGTTATAGTTATTAGAATTCATATTAGTGTTAGTTTTATCGTTTTTAATATGTGTTAGAGTACCTTAAATCAATATCTATGATGTTAGTATTGTTAGTATTGATTAATATCATATTAGGGTTGTAAATCTTTATTTATTTCATTGATTAGTATGTTTAATTCATGTTTTTATTAATTTTATTAATGCTGGAATTATTTTAGTTTAATGATATTGTCATTTTCGATTCATTGTTTGAACCTTAAGTATTGATGGAATTATTGTAGTAATTGGAATATGGTTTTAGCATGAATTTAGATGTTTTGTTGGCTATTTTATTATTTTAATATTGCTGGAATTATTTTTCATGAAGTTAATTAATTCTTTTGAGTTGTTTTTAACTCTTAAACATGCCCTAATTCTTATGGTAAGATGAGTATGCTTTTGGGAATGTTCTTTAATGTTTTTAGGTGTATTATCATGATTAATTAGTGCTAGAATTTTATTTGGTTTAGATTGAATTATTAATCATGTTTTAGAATGTTTTAAAGTTATTAGTTTTGCACGATTTGAAGGACTTGTGAATTATTTTAATTATCTTCCTGAAGTATCTAATTTGAGCATGCTTATTTAAGTTGGCAAAGTTTATGTTTAATTTTGTGGAATCATTTGAGCATGTTTTGAATTGGATTTAATTTGGGTATGTAACGGACAAAACGGGCAAAGGAGAGCAGTGGGCTGCTCGCGGCCCGCGTCCCAGTGCTGCCCCCTCTCTTTCCTTTTTGGGCTTGCTGTTTCGTTTTGTTAAATGTGTAGAACCACTGTTTATGTTATTTTAATGATTATATTTATGCAGTTTGTCCTTTATTTATTAATTACGGTAGTATGTTTGGTTGTTGAATTTCGAATTGTTGAGCTATTGTAATGAGGTATGAATTTGTGTTGTTGTGAAACCCTTTTTGAAAGTATTTTAATGTATTTTGAGTTATCGACGTCGTAATGCTCGGGGGAGAATAATACTGCCCTTAGCATCACTTCGCCAAGAGTTATGTACGGGAAAAATTTATAATTAAATTATAGTTGACTTCGTACCCAAACTCAGATAACGACGTAGACGTATTAGTTATTTCAATTGGAATTTTGAAGGAATTTGATTATATTTTGGAATCTTGAATTTATGAAGAATATTTATATTCGTTTATTTTATTCGAATTATTTTATTTGAATTATTTTGAAGAATTATTTTAAAGAATTATTTTGAAGAGTTATTTTGAAGTATTTCTTTTGAAGAATTATGATTTCTATTTGAAGAATCATAATTATTTGAGGTTTGATGATTTGAAGAATATTTGATGATTTGAAGAACATTTGAAGAACATTTGATGATTTGACGAGTGTTTAAATTTGAAGAACTTTATTGGTTTTAATTGTTTTACTTTGAGTTGAGTAGTCTAAGGGATTATTTTATCCCAAGGATATTGAACACGCACTCCGAGAGGTGAGGGGGCACTGAGCAGGGTGCTACCCTATATTGGAGAAACTTAGGATATGTTGTCGTCCCAGAGGTCGGTAAATACTGAGTGTATTGTCCCGCATCGGGAGTTTGGCCATTCTTAGACACAGACGGTAGGGAACGTAACCCATAGGCCATTCTGGAGGTTGCGATTTGACATACTCTTAGGAAGTGGGCTGCGGGTCACTAGCGTTCATCTCACTCATCTAAATTATTTATTTATTCGTTTATTTACTTATTTCACTTATTAAAGTTTGAAGCCTCTTATTTCTTTTGACGATCTATTTATGGAACTCTTTCCTTCTTTACCTTGAATGATCATTGATGTTAATTTTTATTGTTAATTAACTTGAGTTGTCATTCCTACTCTGCCTGCTTTATGATTTTGATATGTCTTTGTATGATTATTTCATGTGCCTGACATTATTATTCATACTTTAAATTGTTAATTGAATCCTGATTGGACCGGGAGAGTTGTTAGTTACTCCCCACTGATTGTGGAATTTTGTTGTATATCTTTGCAGATGTGGAAGTTTAGGATTGTTACAATTTGGACAGGGGTTGTGAGACATGACCTTGTGAGCAAGGATATGGTCATAGTGATTGTCAACGAGCACTTTGATGTAACGATTAAGACCTCTTCTTTAGTCGGTTTTAAGTAGCTTCTATTTGACTTTATGGATTATTTCTCTACGGATTATTAGTTTATATTAAATAAGGGTTTGGATGTTTTGAGTTTTTAGTACTATTTATGGGTTGAGGGTATGGGACCTCATCTCCTTATTTATTTTGAGGTTGTTTAACGTTTGGGATTGTTTATTTATAATATAGTTTATTTACTCCTTAGAGTTGCATTACCGTCTCAGTGGTATTTCCGCTGCCACTGATCTCTTTAATTATTAGTTTTATTTTCTTTTATTTCATTTTATCTTTATTTTATTGTTGTTAAAAGACGAGATGTTACAATAGCAATGAGATATTTGTGTTACTTTCTTTACTTATTTTCGTATTATATTCACTTTATTTATTTGTCTATCATAGATTAGTGTTTGATTTCATGATTTCACTTGTTAATGTTTATATTTTATATCTTTTATATGATTTGTGACTAGTTCTTACTTAGGAAAAGGTTGAAGCAATTGATGAGCTCATAAACCTTCAAATTCAACATTGGATTACCTTTTCTACAAAATTGCATAAATTTGGGAGGTTGATAACCCTCAGGCATTTGCAAGGACTCGATCCTCTTTGTATATGGTTTGATGTAATGACCTGGCTTTGTCTACCAAGACCTCGACTAAGTTGCTTTTGACGGCATTTGCTATCATTTCTTGGAGTTGTTAGATTGCGATTAAATTTAAGGAATCCATATAAAGTTTTGTACTCCTTGTGTCTGATGTGGACATCGAACTTTGAGCTCGATTCTTCCGCATCATCTTCACGTTCACTTCCATCATTCTTTAGTGACTCATCAGTAGGCAGTTTCTCAAGTTTCTTTGCCTGAATGGAGATTTTTTAGCTTTGGTGATTGGTTTGGCCTTCTTGTACTTCACCTTCTTTGACGAACTTCTAAATATGTTCTTTCATATTTGCAAGTTCTTCCTCGATGGTAGTTGCTTCGATCACCATGGTACCAACAACATATGTTGATCCATGTATCGACTACATCAGGTGATCTTCGCGTGGGGAAGAGGATTTGTTATTTCCATCATGAATGAATCTTCTCTTAGCCACCGATGTTGAAGGAGCTTGTTTCTTTGCTTGAATAGAGAAAGAGATGAGAGGTAGAGTTTGGCCCACCGAGCGTGCCAAAACATGGTAAACATAAATTTTAAGTCTGCAAAACAAAATCAAAATAAATATAACAAATAATTTTGTATTGATAATAAATTTTTGGGTATAATTTATAATATTTTGCCCACTAATTTGGTGTCCACAATGATTTTTGTAGTTGTATCACGGACTTGGCTTGACACCTTATTGATTTGGATTTCTTGAATGAGGGCTTTGAGACTTGACCTCTCCAAATTTTCTTTTGATTTCTTGAACAAGGACACTAAGCTTGATCTTTTCAAGTTGCTTGTCTAGAATGGAACGATATGTTGATTTTATATGCTTGTTAGGTTGGAAATGGTTTAATTATTCGGATGGGTTTTACCAATTAATAAACGGGTTTGAGCAACATGATTAAAATGGGTTAAATAAATTCTCAATCCAACTTAAATAGTTTTATTGACTCAAATTTATAATGAGTCAATAAATTGACATTAACTCAAACATGATTCAGACATGGCACATTGAAGTTGTAGATCTGGATTGATTGATATTGATAAAGTCAATAATTGTTAATCGATCGTATAAGTGCAAGATAATACTACTTGTGAAGTTTACGTGGTATTTGTATGCTAACATCAATATAGTTGGTTTGATACTTTATTAGGTATTTAGGTTGTTTGTGTTTAAATAAGACTTCCGTTCTTTTCAACTTATTTTTACTTATCTAAACTTTTATAAATTAATTATAACTTATTCAGACTTATTTTTTCATATTAGAACTTATTAGACCTTAGTTGATCTTATTCGACCTTAGAGTCCGTTCCTTTCATCTTATTTTCAGCTTTTTATCAGAAAAAATAAGCTAGGATACGTTAAGACAAGGTCGAACAAGGTATAATATGGTCAAATAAGGTCTAATAAGTTGAAATAAGGTCGGATAAGATCTAATAAGGTCAAATAAAGTTGAATAAGAAAAAAAAGTTCTGATAAGTTAAGATAAGTTCAAAGAAGTTCTAATAAGTTAAGATAAGTTCAGATAAGCGAAAATAAGTTGAGAAGATTAGAGCCTTATTCAACCTTGTTTTATCTTATTAGATGAGACTCTATTAGACCTTGTTTCTACTTATTCGACCATATTTCACCGTGTTCAACCTTATTTGACCTTATTTTTTCTGATAAGGAGTGAAAATAAATTAAATAGTTCTGACCCTAAGTTAATAACTAAATTATTTATAAGGAGAGGGATCAAATTGCAAATGTTAAAGCCTCTTTTAATTTGCACATATATTATAATAATAATGATAATAATTATTATAATAAAATAATAATAATGATGATGAAGGATGATTATGTCCCGCTGACCACTATACATGTATGTTGGTAAACTTCATCCTATTGTACATTTTAAGTAATATTCATTTTTTCTTTAACCTCTAGAAGTGTCGTTTCATCCATGTAAGTTAATTGTTTTTTGAACAACAACATCCATGCAAACTTTTATACTCCTATGTGTTTTTTATATTGTCATGTGTTTTTTCAGTGTTGTTTTAGTAATAAACTGATGCATTTGATCTCTATCTGGTTGAAGTTCAGATTCTATGAAAGAAGCTTAGTGAACTGGTATAAATGGGTTAGAAGGAAGCATGGATCAAGATTTCAGAAGATGGTGATGTATGCTGGGTTGAATGCTGCTGTTTATTTCATCTGGAAAGCCGCAAATGCTGTTGTGTTTAGCTCACTGAAGTATGAGGTTATCGCTAGAGCAAATGCTTGTATGTCTATTTCTCTAAGTAGTGCTGATACAGATTGGTGGGAAATGATTTGTATTAATTAGTGTGGTGTGGTTTTCTTGTGAGGAAGAGTCTATCCTAGATGGTTTGTTCATCTTGGAAATCTTAGGGTGTATACCTTGTTTTTAACTAATACATTCCTTTTTAAGCTGTTAAAAAAAAATAGATTGGATTCTATCTCAATTTTTGATCGAAAATACCACCTTATCAGATTACTGCTGCCCCCCCCCAAAAAAAAAGATTACTGGTAAGATCAAATGGATGGGATGGTAAGGGAGGTACCCTTCCACAACCATGGTCCATATTTGAATCTCATATCGCTTACCCTAGACAAATAACGCTCTTCCCTTCATGAGATAGGAGATTAGAAATAGGGATGGGGCCTACACTTGTACCAATAAGAAAAAGCTATGTTCTTAAACCCTATTTAATTCGTCTTAATTTACGTTCTATATTTTTCTTACAATTATTCCCCATTTACTTGTTACATTTCATTATTCGATGTGCAGTCTTATTTGCTTTTTATCTTTCTAATTTCTATTGTCATTTCTATCTTTTCTATCATTCTCTTTTACTTCTCGTGTTCTTTTATAGTCATCACATGTAGTATTTTATGTCTGAATGTTAGTAGCTTTAGTTGTGTACGTTTAAGTAAAAATTATCAAAAGTTTATATTAATTTAGTATATAGCGAGACGAATCTAATAAGATCTCTCATTATTATGTTTATCATAATTGATAAATTGAGAACTTTAGTGATTATTAAAGAATGGTAAAAGTATTATTTACCAACTAGTATTTACGTCCAGACGACGCTCTAGGGTTTACATGTATTTATTTTAGTACTTTAAGACAATTAAAATTTGGTGTAAAAAGATATTACTAAAAAGTCATAGATTAATAGTTTTTTTTCATAAATACAATTAGAATATTGTACCTCAATTATTGTTTTTCATTGAAAACATATGATACCATTATTAGTATTAATAAAAGAAATAACAAAAATGTAGTGGCACAATAGTTAGAGCATCTATCTTCCATACTCGAGGTCGCGGGTTCGATACTTCTCATAGCCAATTTGCATTTTTATGAGAGAACCGTTGATAAAATTTTTGTTGAAAATAATGGAGAGTGACACGTGACGAATTACAACTTGTGCTTACGCTTTTTAATATATATATAGATATAGATATGCTACTTACTATGACCGATCTTAGTCATTGACTCTCTTACACTACTCTACTCACCAATCATGGGTCTCCTCAAAACTTTTCATAAAACAAATCTGACAAGTAAATTGAGACAAAAAGACTATCATTAAGTTAGACATTTTAACATGGAGGGATTTAGGCCTCTAAATTTTTATTTAGGCATTCTCTCTTGTGAGTAAAGTTTAAGAAACTCTACTCTCATAAAAAAATTTCCGAATTAAAAATTTAAAATGCCTAAATCGCTACTCATTTTTAACCTAAAGATAACCTACATTGAAACTAGCCAGACTACTCTTACTATTAAAAGGGGTATTTCTCTAGAACACTAGTTTGCCATTTATTGTACGTTTTTTTTATTGAATTCTTCATGAACGGACTTTGGGGTCGGTGAGGAGAGAAAGAAAAGATTTGGTGGTTTGTTTCAGATCTGACATTGGACTGTTTGCAAGCCACAGTACAATGGCTTTTGAGTTTTGATGACTGAAGTTTCGAAAGGGATGGGACCAAAATAATTGAATAAGGACATGCAACTTTTTTATTTTTCTTGGTATTTATTTTTGGCAACGTTTTTCTTGGTATTACTGCCGTGCAGTTCATTTTTAGCATCAAGCTACCTTTCAACTTTTTTTTGGGTTGCTATTGCATAAAATGAGCTTAACCTATGTGGAAAGGAAGATATTAGACTGATCAGAAGTTCAGAAAAAGAAGGGTGTGATGGACTTCTTATAGGTACAGTAAAGTTTATAAAAGACAGACAGATAGGTTGATTATATGAAAAAGAAAAAGGAAAATTGAAAGCAGGAAGTGAAAGTAGGCTTCAGAGATGGAGAGGATAGGTAGGGTTTTGGGACCAAAATTGCAGTATTAATGGTGTGTCTCCTTTGTTTTATCCATTCTGCTATTATCACATTTATTAGCTTCGACTGAAAAACCTGCATTTTTGCTGTTTTGTAGACTTGTAGTCTGGTAGGATGACAATTTTCCTCCATTATGGGAAACTATTTACACATTTTAAGAAGTTCTTTCTCTTTTTTGTTTGGCAATGTGAGAGCAATACTATGTATATAAAGAGAAGAAACAAAGTGAGACCCTACATTAGCTATATACGAGTTAGATTATAGGTCTCCTTATTATATACTTCCTCCGTTTCTAAATAAGTGGAACATAGAGAAAGTGGGAGAAAACCAAGGAGGGTAGAGAGAGAAAGAAGGGGACCACTAATCAAATGGGATAAATGTTGTTTAATTATAGGTTAATAATCATCAATAACCACCCATCCCAAAATTCTCAACCACTAAACATCAGTTCCCAGCACAACCAACACCTGAACCACCCATGCCACCAGCTGAACCACAGCCGTCGCCGCCTGAACCACCGAAAATGCTCCACAACAACCGAAAAATCCAGAACCACGACAAAGCACCCCAACAACCACCTCAAGCAAACCCACATCCAACCAACCAGTCCATGACCACCAAAAACCACTCCTACAACATCTCACGTCGTTGCGTCGTGCCTCAACCCATCCTCCGAAAACCCCCGATACAACCTGAAACCACCAAGAATTTCGACGAGAAAGAGTGGTATAGGTGAGAGAGAGAAGAAATGAACGTGAGAGAGTGGTCGAAGTTTGATGAGAAAGTAAGAGCGAAAGTTTCATTTGAGGAGATCGGTGATAGTTGGAGATGGCCGGAAAAAATGAAGTAAGAAGTGAGAGAGATAATGGCCAAAAATTTGAAGAAGGATGTGAGAGAGATAATGGCCGAAAGATTGAAGAAGGAGGTGCGAGAGAGAAAAGAACCGGAAAATAGAGAGGGAGGTGAGAGAAGGAGGTCGCCGAAAATAATGGTGTTGGGAAAGGTTGGAGAGAGAGGTCGCCGGAAATAATGGTGTGGTTGGGGTTTTACTGAAGGGTTGGGTGAGGTTGGGGAGGGTTTGGTGGGGAGTTGAGCGAGTGGGTTAATTGTTAGAAATGATAGATTAGATTAAGTAAAAGGAGAAATAAAATAATTAAGTATGTTTAATTTGCTTGAGTAAGGATAATTGTGTAATTTTGCCTTTTGAAACTTTCCATTTTGATCTTGGTGTCACTTATTGTGAAATTTTCATATTAGGGAAGTGTGTCACTTATTTAGAAACAGAAGACATACATATTTACTAGGACAATAACAAATAAAGCTAAAAACCTTCTTGGTTAGTTTAGGGTACCACCCTTTCTCTTCATATCTGCATGACATTTGGTTAGTTTGGGGTTCTTTTGCCTTCCTTTACCTTTTGGGTTCGTAACAGAGCGACCAATGATTTTGTTACTACAATGACTGCCACGTCCATGTCCGTTCTTCAAAGCATTTCTTACCTTTCCTTGTGGAAGTGGACTCATCACCTGTTTCTTTCAATTGAATTGCACTGTTATAAACTTCTCTACTTTTCTTTGTGGTTTTGTCACAGTCCCTTGTAGAATCCATATCTATTTCATCCTCCTTAAGATGGTCTACAGGAGTGAGGTTTGCACCAGTTGGAGATTTTTTCTCTTGTGCTAGCACCGTTAATTCCCTTGAGTTTAGATCCTCTGGGGCTCTACTCAAGATAGTTGATGCTTTGGATACTACTGCTTCCCACAAAACACATTTGTAGCGGGTTTCCATCTTGATATTTGCATTTTGGTTGAAGGTACGAACCTTCAAAGCCTTTAAAGTTGGGAGCAGGGGTCATAATACTCTAACTCCTTTCCTTGCCTCAACTTGACAACGTCCATGTGGGCTATACTCATATCTTCCTAATAAAATGAGTGTTAGAGAGAAGCTAGAGAAAAAGGGGAGTTCTATAGAGAGAGGGAGAAAAAAGAAGAAGAAAAGGAACCCTAAAAGCCCGAGTGAACCGCCATTCACAGAGCCAAACCACCGCCCTTTTCCACAGTCCTCAAACGGATCTTTGTACAAAGATCTTAGTTATGGCTACAATCTACTGATTTCAAAGAGGAAGGGTAATAATAACCCTAGTTATTGCACAATGCGAAGAGTTTTGGAATATTTTGAAGATTTGGAGCTGCTCCAGCCGGAAATTAGAGCAAGAAACGAGGAAACCATCATTACTCAAAGAGCTGATGAAATTGGCGTGATTGGGTTAATAAAGGAGCTAATTTGGGATTTCTTTTCTTCTGAAAATGGAGTTCAACCAATGAAAGGGGAGTGTCTCTACAACTTCCTTGCTTTAGTATTAATTTTAAATCTAATTAAGTTTTATTGCCTATGCCTATTAATTATTAGTAAAATTACCTGCCTAGGTCCTATTACTTGCGTTGGTTTTGCTGTGGATTGTCTAAGTGTATAAGTGCATTTCTATGGTTAATTGCTAGTTTAATTCTAGTTACTTGCTGCTGGGTTTTATATGGAACTTGTGCTTATCAGTTATCAACCTACATTGCCCTTATAATTGTTACCTATAAATACCCATACTTGTATTCAGTGTCAGCTCACACCAAGCTGAACTACAATTCTGACTTAGCTAATCTTCGATTCTCTGCCTTTCTCTCTTACTCTGCCTTCTTTCCTACTTTAATGTATGATTCTATTCCTCCCATAAGCTATGTCAAGGCCCTCCAATCCCAACCAAAGAGCTCTACTACTCCCTTTCCCAATCACAATCAGGGGGCCAGTTCCTCTAACATTGGACCTCTGGATTTCATTCCAGTTGCGCCAATTGATTTAACCAATCACCAGAACAACCTACACACCAAGACAATGGCTGCTGACAGTTACGCTACCCCTACCTCTCCCATTTCCTTAGGGAATCCAAATACTCATGACTCACTACGTACCAATGTCTTTCCCTCAACCATAACTGTGGAAGCACCTGTCCTAACTGATGAGGAAATAAAAAAACTTGCTTCAACTTGTCTGTATGGAAAGGTGTGGGGAGAGCACGTTCACTCAGATGCAGTACAAACTATACTAAAGAGGGACTGGAATTTTGCTGAGGGTAAGGTTTTAATTCGTTTTCTCTCTAATGGTTGGTTTCTTCTTGAATTTTTTGACTCTAATGATAAGAACACAGTATGGGAGGGCAGACCTTGGTTTGTCCAGGGTCTAAATTTTGCTTTAATTCCTTGGAAACCTAGTTTCAATGCTTAGAGGAACAACTAACTAATGTTGATCAGTGGGTAGAAATCCCATTCCTCCCTAAGGAGTTTTGGACTATTAATCACCTGAGAACTTTGACTTTAAAAATTGGAAATCTCATTAAGCTAGATATGTTTACTCTACAAAATGATGATAAGGCACAATTTTCTAGGGTTTGTCTAAACATTGATATCAGAATACCAGTTCCTAGGTCTATAGCTATAAGAAATGCTCAAGGTGTCTCGAATGAACTTTTCTTGACTTATGAGGGAATTCACATAGTTTGCCCTCTCTGTGGACTAAATGAACATTTTCCTGCCCTAAGAAACCTCCACCATGTCTTGACCTAGTTGTAGCTAAGTTGGAAGCAAGCACTCTCTTACAAAGTGCAAGCAAATGCAACCATATTGCCCCAGAGAACAATTGGTTGTTTGTTAGGCCACTTAGAAGAGGAAGACCTAAACCCCACAACACAAAACCATACTCCAAACCAATTCCTAAGCAAAGACTTCCTAACACAATTTACCTTAACTCTGTGTTGTATCTTCAACATGGAAAAGCTGCCTATGCTGCTGATACCTCTACTCAGGCTGATCAAGTCAAACTGTCCAATGCTTTTGAGAAACTTGCAGAGTTTCAAATCCCCAGTTCTGAGACAATCAAATTGGCCCCACCTACTACTGCTCCTACCTCTACTTATACTGCAACTGTAATTGAAGAAGAAGAGGATGGGATGGAAACTTTTCTACAAGCTATGGGAGTCATTCACCACCATCCTGAAGTGGAAATGGTTTCTGATGCTGCTGAAAGTACTAAAAGAAGAAGGAGGGAGGATTCTCCTTCTTCTTCCAACTCCAACTTTGAAGGATGATCAAGACTTACCTGCAGTTTTTTTGAGTACCTGGGAATGTGCTATGCTAGTTTTATCAGTTTTCTTTTTGTTGTTAGTTTCTACAAAAAATAAATGTGTTATCTTAGTATTACTTCCCAGATTATTTTGCCTTCCCAAAAGTGTATCTTGATGCTTTATTGGTTATGAAATGGGATTTTGCAATTTATTTTTACTTGCCTTGTTGCTCTAAGCTTAAACTCCCTAATTACGTCAATACTCTTTGCTTACTCATGAATGCTAGCTTGCCAACTGATGCTTCTAATACTTACATCACAACTGTCATGCAAATTTGTTTTTTTTCTCAGCCATTTATACACAAAATAACTGGCATGGTTTGGACTGTTACCTTCCCTAATTACTATTCAGTGGCTTTGTTGAGTATCTCTCAGTGTTTAATTAGTCTATTAATCTCAGTGTGGTTATCTTGTGGGTTTTAGATGCTAATAGGAGTTACTCCCAAAGCTCAAAGACTTCCAACTATTGTTTTATTATGAATAAACCCTGGAATATATTTATTTGCTGTTGCATCTTGTTTAGAAGGAATTTTATTCTTGTCAACTTAGGCATTACTGATACAGACTTTAAGCTTCATAACTGCCTTCATTTTAATTTGTCTTGGACCCCCCTTCTAACTGATGTTATGAATTGTTCCTCCACCAAAAACATCATACCTCTTTGCCTTGTATGTGTAACAACTTCATGTCAACTCTTATCTTGTTATTTATTTGGGCTACTTATCAACCTTTTAATAAGCTTATTCCTAAGCTTATATTTCCAGTATATCTTGATAAGATAACCGTGAGCTTTCTTTCCTGGCCTCATTCCACTAATAGGCACACTCTCATTGCTAACTTGTTCTCTAGGTGTTATGGCTCTACCTACACAGAGCTTTTGGGCATAGTTGCAACTAGGCAGACTACAAGAGAGCTTTTTGGCATCACAAAGGCAATCACCAATGCAAGTTGAGCAGTGATGGAGGATGTTGTAATCTTTCTAATCACCAATGCAAGCTGAGCAGTGATGGAGGACGTTGTAATGTTTCTGTATTTATAACTAGATTTGGCCGTTAGTTAATGTTTATTTTGTACTATTGGTGTAAAGATCACTACTATTCATTTGGTTGTAAATTTGGAACCGAGTGCTTTGCCACTCGCTATGAACTATGGGTTCGATCCCATACTTGGCATTCAAAAGTATTCGTTTCTATAACTAAACGATGTACTTTAAGGAATTCATGTAAAGTAACTAAAAAGTTAATTACATGAAGATAATTGCTTGGAACATTAAAAGGGCTAAAAAACCCCAAGCAAAAGTGGAACTCCTTTTTCTAAAAAAAATAGATATAAATTTGATCTATTTTTTATTTTGGAAACAATGACAAACAATGTCAATAGTAAACAAATTCTTAAAGCCCTACATTTCCAACATACTCTAATAATTGACCCAATCAATCATTGCGGAGGTATTTGGATTTGCTGGAATAGCGAGAATATCAATGTGGACAACTACTTACTTATTGGTTGATAGATGTGCCCACCTTCACATCTATTCCAAGATTAGTAAAAGAGATGTCCTAGTCTCCGGAGTCTATCTTCCAGCCAAAGAACAAGACAAAGATACAATTTGGAATGAGTTATTGGATTACATACGTCAATGCACAGAATAAACCTAAGTCATTTTAGGAGATTTCAATGAAATGATATCTCCTTCCGATAAGATGGGTGGCAGGCCTCTCTCAGTCTCTCAATTACAATGTCTGCCAACTTTCCTAGGAAAATCTCAATGCATAGAGCTACCAACTCAACAGGATGCCTTTTCTTGGAAGAAACATTATGACTCTTACATAGTGTACGAAAAACTAGATAGAGCCATATGCAATCAGAATTTTATTGATTGTTTTCCAAATTCCGTAGTAAATTATGGTTCTTTCACGGTTTTCGACCATGCTCCTTTAATTTGCGATACTCATACCAACCCGCAAAGGCCACCTACCCAATTTAGATTTCAACAGGCATGGACCTTGGATCCCGAGGTTCTCAATATCATAAACAAACTTTAGAATACTAAGCCAAAAGGCTCACGTTTCTTCCGGGTACAATCTCGTTTGAAGGATATAAAGACTAGTATTAAAGCTTGGTCAAGAAAGAAGTACCAACATACTTCCAACAAGCTCATACAAAATAGAGTTAAGATTCAAGAGGTGGAGTAAAGACTATGGAACCAACCATTTAACCCTATATTAGTTGAGCAACTAAAAAGACTAGTCACTCAAAGGGAAAAGATCCTACTTTTCAATCAATCCCATTAGGGATTGAAAGCCAAAAAGGAATGGTTATCCCAAGGGGATAGAAATACAAGGTTCTTTCTCGATAAGATGAAACAAAAGATCGCCCTTAATACTATCCATAAATTAAGGGAATTTGGATTGACACTACAGAAGGTATCAAAAACCTTTTGAAAAATGCTTTAAAAAAAACTACATATCCGCAAAAACAATTCCTGCAAGCAATGCCTTTGAGCACATGGTACCCATTGTCTCTGACCAAGATTCACATAACCTTCTGACCAGAGTCTTTGAGGAAGAGATTCGAGAAGCCTTTTTTGATATGAACCCACACAAAGCACCAGGATCAGACGGCTTTGGTCATGACCATAATAAAGAGAGATATTTGTTAGGCGATATCAAGCTTCTTTGAACATGGCTATCTCCCACCTTCCATAAATCATACCATCATTACACAACTGCCAAAGATCCCAAATCCGGAAAAACCAAACCATTTTAGACCAATTATCCTCATAAACACAATCTATAAGGACATTTCGAAACTCTTAATGTCAAGAATTCAACCAATTCTAGATCAAATTATAAGTCCATATCAAAATGCCTTCACTAAAGTCCGTTCCATTTACGACAACGTACTTATTGTCCAAGAGTTCCTTAATACCTTTCACAAATCTAGCAACAAAACAGGGTGGTGTGTCCTAAAATTGGACATGGAAAAGGCTTACGACAGAATAGAGTGGAATTATCTATGGGGGTGTCTGCCCACCTAGGCTTCCCCCATAAATGGATTGAACTCGTCAAGCAATGTGCTACTACAGTTTCTTACTCTGTAAAGGTCAATGGGTATACCACAAGCAGGTTTACACCAACTAGCGGTCTAAGATAAGGTGACACCCTATCTCCTTATCTTTTCATTATTTGTATGGAAGGGTTCATCCGACAACTCAATGCGTTGGCAATCTCAAGAAAGAGTGGTGTAGGTTTTCAGATCAGTCCACATAACAGTAAAATTCCCTGTTTACTCTTTGCAAATGACAGCCTTCTCTTCTGCAAAGCCACTAAGACTGGGTGTACCAATCTGAAGAATTCTGTCACAGTTCAGGCCAACTAGTAAATTTCCACAAGTCGGCTATCATCTTTTCAAAATATGTTCCTAATACACGAAAAGACAACTTGGCTAGCCATTTCAATATGGCCCCTAAGGCTGCCTAGGGCGTTACCTAGGCGTCAATTTCAGCTTTTTTCATCCTATTACGGCTGACTTGGCCCTATTACTGTCGTAAACCGACTAAAGAGTCAAATCGTGGGAAGCAGGTATGTTATCCAAAGCTGGGAGACATACTTTTATACAAACAAACCTAGAAGCAATACCAAATTACGCTTGTTCAGCAACCTTACTACAAGTAAGGAATGCGTCCACCATCGATTCTATTCACAGAAAATTCTTCTGGAACCAAGGCCCAGGTAAAGAGGGCATACTCTTAATTGCATGGGATAAAGTTTGTACACCTAAAAACCTTGGAGGTCTGGGCCTAAGGAAAACTTTTCCCTTAAACCAGGCCTTCCTTGCAAATTTATCATGGAAGGTGTTGACCGATCCAAGTAATTTATGGGCCAACATTGTGCGACAAAAGTACCTGAAGAACACAGCCTTCTTTGAGTATCTTCCAAAGTCGTCTCACTCTTTCATTTGGCGGCAAATAATGGAACAGAGAGATCTAATACGACGAGGCATCTGCTGGAAAATAGCCAATGGGTCCAAAATATTCTTTAGGCTAGACAACTGGCTGACTACCAAGTCCTTATTTGAAATTCTAGAGCCAAATCCTCTTATGATTAACACAAATCTAAAACTCGAAGAATTGATAATAGAGGAAAAAACATGGGATCTAGTCAAGTTGAAATCTGTTCTTCAAGACAATCTTATGGCAATGGTGAGGGGTATTCCTCTCCCGAAAAATCTAGAGTTAGATACCCCAGTTTGGGGTATGTCATCCCATGGGGACTTTACAGTCAAATCAGCCAACTGGTTAGCTCACAATGTTAACCTAAAACCCCTAAATGGGAATTCAGAACTATTTGAAAACTTCAAATTCCACCAATTATAGATCTTCCTATGGCAAACTTTAAACAATGGAATTAGCGTCAGAGCTACTCTTCACAGAAGACATATACTTCCATTTCAGAACTGTCCAGTTTGCAACTCTGATAGTTCGAAAACAATAGATCATCTCTTCCTGACTTGCTCAAGCATATCTGCAATATGGTCACTACCTCAAGTGAAAGAGTGGTTAGCCTGCCATATCAACAATCCTAATGTACTTGCTTTATACAGTCAACACTTACGAGATAAGAGTAGAGCAGCTAAGCTCACTTTCTTATTATGGAGTGTTTGGAAGGAAAGAAATGACTTGATCTTCAGTAATGCAAAGCTGAACATTCATAGAATATATCATCGCGCTAGGCAATACGCTTATGAATGGCGAGTTCAAACTCACTTTGATGAATTCGCCTTGAATCCTTCTAATTACGATTCCCCCTTCCCCTACTTCGGCGGTTTCAACATCTTCAAACCACACCATTCAAGTAGCCTGGACACCTCCACCTCCTGGTACTTACAAGCTTAATTTCGACGGGTCGGTGAGAAACAACAGCAGCAGCGGGTTATAAATTAGAGATCATGACAGCAACGTCATAGCAGCCGAGGCTTTCAACTTAGGAATAACTTCCGTCATAACAGGTGAAGCTATGACACTTCATAGGGGTGTTCTTGAAGCAACAAAACATCCATGTTCCAAGTTGTTCGTTGAGGGCGACAATCAACTAGTAAAAAACGCAATAAATGGCAAATGTCTCGCCCCATGGCAGATAGACAACATCATTGAGGATTCCAAACTCAATCTACGAGCTTTTGAAGAGGTCAAGATAGAGCATGTCTACAGAGAGGCAAACCAAGCAGCTGATTGGATTGCTAATGCGGGGCATCTAGTTGTAGATTCTATTTGTATTACGGACTGGCATGGTTCTCATCTAGCTACAATACTTTGTAATGATGTATTAGGAATTCCCCTCGAGCGGAGGGTCTCCTAATCATCCTTTCTTTTTTCCTTACCTTTATAAAAAAAATAAAAAATGTGGGCTATATTCATGCTCATGGACGGATTCTTTTTGTTGGCAAAAGTTACCTTGCCTTCTAGAGGAGAGTAGTTGGAGGCCTTTTCTTCCTTCGTATTGCATACATTGTCAATATTCGTGCCAACCTTTCCGTTACCTACGCTTGTGGCTTCACATTACTTCTTAGGTTTTTTGGTGTTCTTTGTTATCTACAAAATACTCTTTGCTTGTTTTAATTTGCATGGCTGAGAAACTTGTTGCACCAAATAATCCTTTTTCTCTAGACTAAGGTTTGATTAACCAACTTGCTCCACCACATCCTTTTCCCTTGCTTCAAAGTTTGAGTTTCTGATTTTTGCAGATTCTTGAGTTAGGGGTTCTGAAAGCTTTGGCTCATGAGCTTTACATAATTTTATCTTCTTTTCCTGTGATCAGAATTCTCTCTAGGCTTTCAACCTCTTTAGCTATATTCTTATTTCTGGGTTCCAACATCATTGCTTTCTTCAAATCCTCATAAGTCTAGCATCCCTGTTTTTTGTAAAACTAATCATCTCCTAATAAAGCTTTCACACTTCTTTCATCAGCTTCTAGGACCAAAGAACAAAGGAGAATGACTTTGTTCTTGTTTAATTTTAATGCACATTTTGCTGGATTTAAATGGAGGGAAATTACCAATTCCCTGGAAAAGGGATTTTCATCACATTGACTAATTTCATCACATAGGGTAAGAAGAGCAACACAAAAAGCTTTGATGGCTTGATAATATTTGCTGAATACGTTTATGTAATCATGAGTTCTAAAAAGAGACTTTCCTTTTTCCTTAAGAGACACCACATAAGGAATAAGATCATCGAGGCCTTCAAGTTTCTCAAACAAGTCACCAACATCCTTATCATCTTCATCTAAGACACTTAAGTGGTGAACCAAATTAGAGGCTAAGCTAGGATTTTTCTCTAATTCCCCAAGGTGAACCATAGTAACAATGTGAGAATTACTCAACAACTTAAAGTTTGGATTAAAAGCTGAACAGATCCAAGATAGAGCAGAACAAAGTAGTGGATAAAATGATCTATAAAAATAACCTGTTGACAGGCTAAGGCCGTATCACCTAATCAAGAGTAAATCCTAAAGTCCTCTAACAAATAGTAGTTAGGGAAGTAGGATCGAATCCACAAGGAGACAGGTTTTTAGAGTCAATATTCAGTTAAAAAGCTACTTCTGATAAAATCATAGAAGAATCAACTGAACTAATACTAATTAAACTAATGAAAGCAATATAAAAATAGGATTAAACTATTGATTAAAGGTCTAGGACATTAGTTCGGTCCACCATTCTTATACCAATCAAAGGGTTCAAACAACTATCAATACCTAGGTCAAGAGTCGAGAGATTAGAGCACAAGTTAACGCTCATAATTAAACATATGCCGTATGATAACTAACATAACCAGAATTACTGGTGTGTACTAGGCCTCTAAAAGTAAGACGGATCTATAGGAACAATTATTAACCACAAACAATCAATGAAACTACACCAATAACATTAATCACTCATCAAGAACAAATCACACCATAGTCACTCTAATCAAACTCTAGAAACTAGTAGCAATTCAAATGTGAATCATGGTATAAACATGATTTTCCTCCCTAAAACCTCAAAAATATGACTACTCACTCATAATTGAATCAACAATAATAAATCTAATATAAAAGCCTAGACTTTGCATCATGAACGAATTAAATAATCAAACTAAGCAATCAAAGATTAAATAAAGAAATTAGAGAGAAGAACAATACCAAATGACAGAAAACAATAACTTTAATTGAAATATAATATGAGGTTTGATCTCCTCCAAACTAATCTAAAAGTGTTTACTCTAAAAAGCTCTAAAACTAAACTAATGACAGTGGAAAATAAAATTGTTTTACAAAATAATCAAGTCTTCTATTTATACTAAACTAGAAAAAGCAATAAAAAAGAACCGCAAAAGAAGGAATTTTAGCCCAGCGTGCATCCTGCCAGATCGAGCTAAACGGCCCGACCCAGTCGGGCGGGAATCCTGCGATTTTGCGTTAACTTGCGAAGGCCATATCTCTCAAATCATAAGTCCGTTTGGGGCGTGTGACCTATCGTTGGAAATTTGTTGAAGTCTAAATTCCAACCCAATTGGAATTTCTTGATTATCAATTTTCTATCAAAATTTATGATAAAAATAGTGAATGTGTGTCTGTTTTGACACTTCTTTCACTAACATTTTGCTTCATTCCAACTCAAAATTGTCCCAAACGGATGCATTGTGATCCTTCTTCAATCTACCTTCATCCTCAATGATTAATAGGCTAGATCCTTGATAATCATGATCAATTTATATCAAAATAACCTGAGAATCATCGAAACACACAAATGGAGAGTAGTAGAGCACAACTTACTTAATTCGTGCCATATGCACCTAAATGCTCTAAAAGGAGTTCTAAATGCAATCTAAATGCATCTAAAAACTATATATAAATGTGAAACATCACCTGTAAACACCGTAGATAGGATACAATACTTCAATGGTAGTAGATCAGACAAGAGGGACGCCCGGAGTCAGGCTCGCCGGAGCCGGAGTGTGGTCGCTGGAGCTACAATGGCCTCTCACGAGCCTGTCCAGCTGCAAGTGAACTGTTGAGGGGTTAAGCCAATTAATGAAGTTAGAATATTGAAGAGCAAAAACGTGTTGCCCAACTAGAGAGAGAAAGCTCACCCCGTATGTTTGTAGTGCTAATTCTTGTACATTTTAAGAAGTTAACAAATACTAACTAAATGCCTCATCTATAGAGGTATAACTCAGTTGATTAAATAGCCTCTTTACAAAAATTTGCAATCATTTTTCATTGTGCATCTCTATTTACCAAAATAATCATTTCAATGACAAAAAAGAGGATAAAAAGTGAAAAATCGTATGGTGTTATAAGTCATAAGGAAATATAGGAATTGATAGATAATACTTCTCTTTGTGAAAAATATAGCAATAACAAGACGTAGGGAATACAAAAAGTAGTTTCTCCAAAATATAGTACTCATTTGTTACCTGTTTTTGGTTACGTTCAATTGCATAAGGAGAAAAAGTTTGGTGTATACATTCGGGAAAGATTAATTTTATATGATACTTTATGTCTTTAATGCTTGTTGTAGTGTTATATGGTTTACAAAAAGATGTATAATGAAAATGAAAATTCTTAGAAATTTTCATATCCTACAGCATGCAGGAAGGTCATGTTCTTTGCAATTTATTCTCAGTATTTATCAGAAAATATAAGATCAAATAAGTTCGGATAAGTTCGGATGAGTACTAATATTGTATTTACTATTTTAATTATTACAAACAATGCATAGGATTTATTTTAGACTTAGTTTATATTATTTGTGAATAAATCGTTTTAGTATTTTATGTGTTTGGAAAATAGTTGTTTTATTTTTAACTTGTGGAGAAATGGTTAGGGGTTTAACCAAATCAAGTTATTTAAAATAATTATTGTTTGCACCCAAATTATGTATGATTATTAGTTGCTTGGATTAACCTAATAACATGGAATATTTATTTAGAATAAAAATGAATTCCATGATATTAGATGGAATACTTCTTGATTTGTTTGTATAGGTTGAACGAGTCAAATAGTTACGTGTAACAACCACAACAACCATGCGCAAATAAAGCTCTAACTGCTTAGGTGGTTCCTAGATTCTAGGGAGTCTAGAAATTGACTGCCCAGGTGGTTCCTAGAATCTCGAGGGTCCAACAACCAACTATGCCCCTAACTCCCAATAGAAAATTGTGATTGGGGAGGGAGTGCTAACTAAACATGTTGACTGAGCATGCACACTTCATAAAATAACGGCTACAAAACGTGAAGGTTATGACCTATATTCATGCAATTCCATATTCAACAAGTTGCAATTCCATTAGACTCACAAGTTATTTTTTTCTTTCTCATTTTTCTTCAATTTCCTCTCCAAATTCGTACTTTTATTTCAAAATAATTCAATAATTTATAAATTTCGCAGGAAGGAAAAGATGTGGTGGTGAGAACTATAATTAGGTCATGAAAGACATTTGCTTATCTTCTTCCATTACTTCATAAATAACGTCGCTCCTCCGCTTCATTTGTCCTTGTGTTCCCACGTATGAACTATATCAATAGATTAAGATTTGAATTCAATGTATTCTATGGAGTTTTGAGGTGTTAATGACAATATCTCTTGATTTAAAATCAGTTCCTCTTAATTTGGACAAATTTCGTCAAATACTCAACTTGTCAATAGAAAAGAGAGTCAAAAGATTAAATGATAAAATGACATAAAAACATTAATAAAGATAATTAACTGTAACACCCGTAATTTTACTAGAAATTTTGTGCGTTAATTTAATTATTTATTATGTTATTTTTAATTATATCCTTAATTTATTTACATATTTATTTATTTATATATATATATATATATTTGTGTTGATGTATATAATTATATATGTTTATATTTTTGAAAACTAAATTTATATAACTTACTTTTATTTTTCAAAGGTGCTGGTGTTATATATACTTAATTGTTGTTATTGTGTGAATGTGATTAATATTGTGTATTTATTTTGAGTTTATATTCTTAAAAGGTTGGTATTATTATTATGTATATTTAGTAGAGCTAGTACTTTGTATTTATTTTTAGTGTGAGCCTCATTATTTTAATTTTGGGCCAATCTTGTAGAATTCTTCCTTTATCACTTAAGTGGGCCGTCCCACTTTGTTGTTTGGGAGTAGTGGTGGCCGACATGGGGAAGAAATTAGGGGAGATTTTTATTTTGAATTTTGAAGAGAGCATCTCTTAATTTTGGTAGCTAATCCTTTCCCCCATTGCAAGCCATTCACCCCCTTGATCCTCTACTATATTTTAGCAATTATATATTCTAACCTATTACACCATTATTGTTGTCCTAACCTAAATTTACAGCAATCAAAACACTCCCTCTTACCCTAATTCTGCCCGCCTATTACACAAAAAGGCAAAAATTTCCCACTTGTTCTTCACAAAATTCCTAATTTTTCATGACTTTTTAATTCATTTTCAAGGGGTAATTCAAGATTCAAGTTGAGATTAATCTCTTCTTGGTATTTCTCTCAAAGGGTGATCTTTCTAGCTAATTTATTCTTCTCTTTTTTGGTTTTTTATTACACTTTACGAGTAGATCGAGGTAACTAATATCCATTCTAGTAATTTAGTATTTAATTAATTATTTAATTATGTTAGAATTATTTTAGGATGTGTTTTAATTATTAGATCTATGATAGTAATGTTGTAGTTATTAGAATTCATGTTAGGGTTAGTTTTATTGTCTTTATTATGTCTTTTTGAGTACCCTAAATCATTATTTGTGATGTTAATATTGTTAGTATTGATTAGAATCATGTTAGGGTTGTTACTCTATATTTATTAATTTGATTTATATGTTAAATTATGTTTTTATTAATTTTTGTTAATGCTGGAATTATTTTTATTTAATGAAATTACCGTAATTGATGTTTTGTATGAACTATGAATTTTGATTGGTTCATTGTAGCAATTGGAATATGTTTTTAGTATGAATTTTAATGTTTTGTTGGCTATTTTAATTCATGAATATTGCTGGAATTATTTTCCATGAAGTTATGTAATCTTTTTGTGTTGTTTTTAATTCTCAAACATACCCTAATTATTATAGTATGTTAAGTATGCTTTTGGGAATGTTCTTTAATGTTTTTAAGTGTATATCATGAGTAATTAGTGCTAGGATTTTCGTCGGTTTAGTTGGAATTAATAATTTATGTTTTAACATATTTTCAAAACATTACTTTTCATGATTTAAGGACTTGTATATTTTGTTCCTTTAATTCTTTGAAGTATTATTAATTCGAGCATGCTTATTTAATATTGGTAAAATTATATTTAATTTTTGTGAAATTATTTGAGCGTGATTTGATGTCAAAATTAATTGGGTACGTAAAGTACAAAACAGGTGAAGAAGAGGCAGTGGCTGCTCGCACCTCGCGATGGCCCGTCGCGGCCCGCGACCCAGTGCTGCTCCATTTTTTTTTGGCTTGTTGTCTCGTTTTGCTGGGTATATAGCAACACTGTTTAGCTTATATTAATGATTTTATTTATGCAGTTTTTTCTTTGATAATTATGGAAGCATGCTTTGGTTGTTAAGTTTTGATTTGTTGAGTAATTGTGATAATGTATGAATTCAAGTTTTTGTGAAACCTTTATGAGAATATTTTGACGTATTTTGACGACGTCGTAATGCTCGGGGGAGAATAATATTGCCCTTAGCATCACTTCGCCAATAGTTATGTACGGGAAAAATTTAGGAAAATTTGTCAAGAATAAGTCAACCTTTGCGTTGACCGCTTTTAACAAGTCAAGCTTCGTTTATTCCAGTAGCAAGTAAACCTTGTAGGTAGTTTTTCTTTTAACAAGTTTTTTTACCGGTGACCTAAACTAACTTGTTAGCTTAGGTGTCTTGTCCACGTGTCTTATTCCAATTAGTTGCAATTACTTAATTATGTTTAATCTTTTCTCACTCTCCTTTTTTTTCTTTTCTCTCCTCCTCCTTTCCTGACCACCACAACACCACCACCTCCCTGCTCCCAAGCTTTGAGCAATTGCCCAACAAAACTCAAACCAAAGTTTATTGGTTTCAATCAGCTCTCCCTTCTCTCTCTTTCTCCCATGTTCCTCTGTTTCTTTTTCTTGAACATCGCTGTGCGCCGGCCAAACACCACCAAATACTAATGTTCTTCCCTCTTTCTCCATTTAAACACCACCATACACCGAGTCTGCCGCCCTCTTCCACCTGCCTCACCGCCCCACTATTCTACCGACTCAAAGTCCGGCCACCACAAAAGCTTGCGTGCCCCGCAGCTCCTCCTCTGTTTCTTCTTCATAGCTGCTCCCAACCAAAGAAACTGATTCCAAAATCAGTTTTCATACCATATACTAAAGGTTTCTAATTTATGTAATAATGTAAGTTGGTTATTTTATGATCAGTAAAGATTTCTTCACTTCCCTTAATCTATGTTAGCATGACATTTTGGAGTTCCAGAATCAGTTTTCATACCTTGGTCTCCAGTAAGTTTGACATTGCAAATTATGTGTACTCTATTAAGTAAACTAAAATGCTAAATTTAATCCACAAGTAAGAATATGTGATACTATAAGCGGTTTGGGAAGTGACAGAAGATTGGAGGAGAAGTGAGCCGAGTTCCTAGGAAGTTGAAAGATCCTAGAGTTTGACAGTGTCGTTGCCAGAGGAAGAGGCGGCGCCTATACCGGAGACAGTGACAGATTTTATCGGAGAGAGGTGGGCTGCGTAGGTAGTTGACACGGTGCCAGTGAGGGTGGTGGTGTCGGGTGTGGCCGTGTGGGTGTGGATGTGGGTGTGGGTGTGGGTGTGGGTGAGGGTGAGGGTGACTGGGTGAGGGTGAGGGTGAGAGTAATGGTGTGATAGTGTGATATTGGGGTGGGAGAGGGAGAGATGGTTTTGTTTTTTAAAATGTTTTTTTCAATATAAATTTAAAGTTTAAAATGTTTAATAAAAGAATAACATGTGTCACTTTAACCTGTTAAACAGGTTACTAATAGGTAAAAACCGGTAAAAACTTGTTAAAAGAAAATATACCTACAAGGTTTACTTGCTACTGGAATAAACGAAGCTTGACTTGTTAAAAGCGGTCAACGCAAAGGTTGACTTATTCTTGACAAATTTTCCAAAAATTTATAATTTAATTATAATTGACTTCGTACCCAAACTTAGATAGCGACTTTGACGAATTAGTATTTGAATTGGAATTTTTTGAATGAAATTAATTACAGTTTGAAATCTTGGACTTTGAAGAGTATTTATATTCGTTTATTTTTATTTTGAATTATTTTAAAGAATTGTCTTCGAAGTATTTCTTTTGAAGAGTTATGATTTTTATATTAAAGTCATAATTATTTGATGATTTGAAGAATATTTGATGATTTGATAGTTATTTGATGTTTGAAGAATTTTTTTGTGTTTAATTGTTTTATTTTGAGTTGAGTAGTCTAAGGGATTATGTTATCCCAAGGATACTTGAACATGAACTCCAAGATGTCAGGGGGCACTAAGCAGGGTGCTACCCTACATTGGAGAAATTTAGATATGTTGTCGTCCGAGAGGTCGGAAAATACTGCGAGTATTGTCCCGTATCGGGGGTTTACCATTCTTAGACACAGACAGTAGGGAATGTAACCCATGGGCCGTTCTAGAGGTTGTGATCTGACATAATCTTAGGAAGTGGGCTGCGGGTCACTAGCGTTGAACTCACTCGTTTAATTATTTATTTATTTATTTATTCATTTACTAAATTTTGAAGTCTCTTTTTGACGATCTATTTATATTATTTTATTTTATTCATTTACCTTAAGTGATGTATGGTGATTTATATTATTTTTGACTTGAGTTATCATTTTTCTTTACTTCGTATGCATTATGATTTCTTTATACCTTTGCATGATTATCTCGTGTGCCTGGCATTATTCTTGATATTTTAAATTGTTAATTGAAGATTGGACTAGGAAAGTTGTTAGTTACTCCCCACTGATTTTGAATTTTTGTTGTATATCTTTGCAGATGTGGAAGTTTAGGATTGTTACTGTCTGGACTGGGCTGTGAAACGTGGTCCTGTGACGAAGGATATGATCCTAGTTGTAGTGGATGAGCACTATGATAGGAAGATTAAGACCACCATTCTAAAGGGTTTAAGTTTTTATTATGGATACCTAATGGATTTCTATTTCTTTTACTTATGGTTCGGATATTTCCATTTTGGGATTTTAGTTTGATTTTGGGATGAGGGTATGAGACCTCATTCCCTTATTTATTTTGAAGTTATTATTGACTTTGGGATTATTATTCTATTTAGTTGTTTTTAGAATAACATTTCTTTCCCAGTGGTATTTCCGCTGCCACTGACCTTTTATTTAAGGAAAAATGAAAAAAAATAATCCCACCTTTAGGCGGTCTTCTCAAAAAATCTCACATTCACTTAATTTTAGAATAATTCCACCTTTGACATACGTATGCTCAGAATAATCCCAGTTTTGTCATACGTCTGCTCAAAATAGACCTTTACTTGTCAAAAAGACCCATTTTGAGCAGACATATGTCAAAGGTGGGATTATTCTAAAATTGAGTAAGTGTGGGATTATTTTGAGAAGACCGTCCAAAGGTGGGATTATTATTTTTCATTTTCCCTTTATTTAATGGTTTTATTTCTTTTATTTTATTTTATCTTTATTTTTGTTTATGTTAAAGGACGGGATGTTACATGAATAATAAGGAAAATTTATATAACTTTATTACTTGTAGTAGAATATGTCACTGTAGCTAATCGAATATGGACTCGAGATGCCGAACTGACTAATTGTTTAGTCGATGGTCGGACCGACGGGTTGAAAATGATCCATCAATTAGGGCGACGACAAGGTGGTCCGTTGTACTTGGACACTGTCTTGGAGATGTTGGATGACGATGTATGACGACGACGTCAGACGGGTCAAAGGTGTTTGACGTCGACGAGCCAGAGATTTCGGACGTCGACTGGTCAGAAGTGTTGGACGTCGACCGCGCAGAGACTTCAGACACCAACGTATGAACAAGCTGAAAATTAACGAAGCAAAACACTTGAAATATAAAAAGTGAATGGCATAAAAAGAACAAGAGAGCATAATAAGTAAGGTGAGTACATAGAAGTTTTTAGAGTGAGAGAGAGTGAATGAATAAACAATGGGTTACATGACTTACATCTCCTTTTATAGACATACTAGTTTTATATGTACGCGATGCGTGCGAAACATATATAGAAAGTTAAAAATAATCTGTTAGAGAAATGACCAAATAATATGAAAAATATATAGAAAGTTTAATTAAATGCATTATAATATCTAAAAACCGAAATAATGTTACTTTCTTCTATAGTAATTTTACCACAAATGTGCCTCCCTCCCAACAAAACTTTACACGAAAAGGTTTATAATCACTGTTGAGCACGATCTTAGAATACTGATCTTTTTATGCGCTAAACCTGATTATCGACTTGTAATCATTATGTAAATGCTTGATTTGATTCTGATTAGAAGAAGTTGAGAAGTTATGGTTTTGATTCTCAGTATCCAGCTTATTAGGGACACCAAATAATTGATTAACGCCTCCACGCCTCTTCAAATTCGTTGCTTCCCTGATAACAATATATAGTTTACCATTTTCAATTAAATAAATCAAGATCGGGGTGAGGGTTTGTAAATTATTTGTTGATAAAAAATGAAGAAACGATAGATACCTGCGTATCCAGTCGGCAAGACCGATGAGTTTGGAAACAATAATTGATCTCAACAGCTGCATGTATAAAAAATCACACATCACAATTCACAATTAAAGAATGGGAAATAAGAAGAAAGTAGAAGAAAAACAAACTTGATCCTGGTTCAAGCCTACCCCCAACAACAATAACCAAAGAGATTAAGTAAATAACATTATAACATCAACTTTTTCAATCCTTATAAAAAAATCAATCATGTATTCTCATTCAAAACCCTAACCCACAAATTCAAAGTTAAACCTCCACCGACTTGCTAACCTAACAAAAAAAAGTAACAAAAATAAATTAAGACTTATATAATTAATATAAGATACGGAAAAAATAAATAGTAGTTAGCATTTAAAGGTGGAAAAATTCTAGGGTTTTTATTTGAAGTTAAAAAGGGGAGATTGAAGGAAAAGGAAGGAGGAAAGATGAACGATGAAGGTGGAAAGAAGAAAGTGGGAGAAATGAAAAAGAAAGAAGGTTATTCAATGGCTACAATAAAATTGTAGTCATTGTAATAGTTTCAATCTCAACCCTTAATTTTTGTAGATTTCATCTTGTCCATTAAATATAATTAACTTCTCAAAAGTTTGAATTTGTTATTTTTTATTAAATCATTTAAATTAATGGTCAAGATGATCCTACAACTAATAAATGGTTTAGATTTAAATAGTTATAGTGGCTACAATTTTATTGTAGCCATTGTAGAATTATCCCGGAAAAAAAGGTTGCTGTTATTTCATTTTTGAATTTTGATTATTTTTTATTTGATTTTTTAGTCGGTTTTCTTATTAGGAAGTTAGGATATTTTTTTCTTCTTTTTCCTATTATTTAGTAAAGTTGGTTGAGATGTTGGTTTCTTTTATTTTTTGTAATTTTTCTTTTTCTATTTTTGGTGTCTCTATACTCTTCCCTTATATAATAGAGATGAACTAGGCGTTAGGAAGTTAGAGTTTGTTGAGGAGATATCTCTACAACCTCCTTGTTCTATCGGATCTTGACTGGTTGTTTGTTGACGTCCTGGACTTAGTCCTTTGCTGGAATGTCTTTCTTGGATTGCTGACATGCTACAAACTTGGTCATAGTTTGTTGAGAAGATCATGCAACTAACTACTCATCTTGTGGCTCTTTGACTGACTATCTGCTGGAATTTTGGACTTAGTTAGTTTGACTTATGATGTGATGTCGAATTGGACTGCTGACATGTCACAATTTTGGATGTCGGTTGAAAGCGCCATGGCATCGATCCATGCTTCTTCTTGTGCTCCTTTCATAGCTCGCCACGTGGTCAACATGGTAAATGGTAAAATTTATCCCACAACAACACTCACACTATAGATTGTCCATCATACACCCGAGTGTACCATGAGCATGGTACTCCCAAAACTATTTGATCAAAAAATAGCCTTGGATATAGGATACTCATATTACATTCAAATGTATAATAAAAATTGTACGCATACTCAAATACTCGTTTAGAAAATAGAAGGAATGACTCTAATGAGACCCAACCCATTTATGAGAAAGGCTAGGTGATATCACGTATTTATATAGACTTTTCTCCCTTATTTATAAGCTAATTTGTGCGTCATTGGAGCTCTTGGGAGCTATTTTATGCTAACTATCGTATATAGTTGTGGTTTTGTGTTTTAGTGTTGAATTGCAGGTTTTAGGGAGTTTTCTCCTTATTCCCGAGCCATTTGGGAGCAACCACGGCTTTACGAGATGTTACGAGGCACGTAGGATGGCTCACGAGCTTTATGGGTAGTTTGAAGGTCCCAAGATCTCTAAACGTGAAGAATTGAGAGCCAAAGAGTCAAAAAGGAGATTTTCGTACTCTGATCGGGCAGAAATGGCCCTATTGGGTGAAAATATATTGATCGGGTATAGAAGTTGAGGACTCGATCGAGTAACCGTTGCCCGATGCGATCGGGCGAGGAGCCATGTCCCCAGACCCGATCGGGCACCCGCTGCCGACCCGATCGGGTCCCCTCCATTTGAATTGCTGCTGCCAACGCCAAGAAGACAGCAATTGGGCCCCTTTTGCTCCAGGCCCGATCGGGCAACATCAGTCCACTCGATCGGGCTCCCAGTCGAAGATTTCTCATCAATCACCACCACACTTTCTTCACCCCACCACATCACCTCTCCCACCATCCTCCACCGTCCCCATCAACGTCCCATTCGCCCCCTTCTCCCGCTCCGGAAAATTGCCATTGATGGAGTATGGAAGAATTCAGGAATTCACCGCCATTGATGGAGGAATTCAGTTTCTCCGGCGACGATTCTTGTAAAAGACGGAACAACACCATAGATCTACAATCTGAGCTTGAATTCCGGTGGTTGCGGTTTGTTTGTTCGGAAAATTTACAGAAATCACCGCCATTGATGGACTCACAACCTCAACAACAACCTTACCTGTCGCAACAACAACAACAACTCATCTGATTCCGTCTTCGATTTCTCCGGCGAGGATTCTTGTAGAAGATGGAACAACACCATGGATTTACCTTATAAGCTAGAATTCTGGTGGTTGCAGGTTAGGGTTAATGGAGTGGAACAGAATGGTAGTGGTGGGAAGAAAATAGGTATGCCTATTGGGCCTAATGGACTGGTCTTAATGTAAGACCGTCTTCTATAAGACTTTGCCTTCACATAATCAAATGACATTTATTAGTCTTTATCTTTTTCGATACTTGATCTTTTTAAATACTTATTACCCACCAAATAGGTTATCCAGTAATGGGTAGCCTCTACATAACAATATGATAAGTATCTCAAAATGGATTTTATTTTATAGTATATTTCGATCTGAGTCCAAAGCTATAAAAATTTTAATATTTTGAGTTGTATAACTAAAATTGTGATTATTTATGAATTATAATGATTCTTGTAGTTTGTTGAGACTCAAATTTTATCTTTTATTTATGCAAAAGTCTAATTATCTTTTTAAAACTCAAACTTTATCTTTTATTTATTAAAAAGTCTAATTATCTTTTTAAATTATAATATTAAATATATTTCATGACATGGCAATCTTTGTTGCTCACCGAATACTCCCGAAATAAGCTTTTTTTTTATCTTTTACTAGTTTTCTGACTCGGGCAATGCCCGGGTTGGGTTTTACTTAGTTATAATTTCTATTATATCTAAATTTCAGTGTTAAACACTTTAAGATTAACAAAATATTATAAACTAATTAGTAAACTGATGGATATTATATTTCGCTAGTTATTTACATATAATTCTCATCCGACTAACGTAGGAATTGTTTAATGTTTAAAGAATTATTATATTAAGAGCTAATAATTTTCTTTATCTCGAACTTAAAATTACTTTCTTTTATAGGTTTATTTTATAATTTTATATCAGTTGTAGTTTTGGATAAGGAGTAGTTGTAGCTTTAGATAAGGAATGTAATTTTTATTTACAACTATAATCATTTTCTTTAATTATTGTCTATTGAAAATTAAATTAATTAATTAATTATGTATATGTATAATGACGTGGAGTGATGTGGTAACTTCTTTCGGGACGGCTTTATTATCTAGTATAGATTTATGCAAAAGTCTAATTATCTTTTCAAAACTCAAACTTTATCTTTTACTATTATCCAAAAGTCTAATTATCTTTTTAAAACTCAAACTTTATCTTTTATCTATTCAAAAGTCTAATTATCTTTTTAAATTATAATTTTAAATATATTTCATCACATGACAATCTTATGTGGCTCACCGAATACTCTCGATTTTTTTTTATATTGATTCCAAAATAGAAAGAAACTTATATTATGGGATGGAGGGAGTATTAGATTAGATCAAGTAGCAGATAGCTAATCGCCCATAAGCTAATCGGTCATCTTATCACAAACCAAACCAAATTAGGAGTAAACTAATTACGCAACCACTCCTCCATGATCATCTTATTAAGGACCCACCCCCAACAAAGTGTAAATTAACACACACTCTCAAAATCATCATCACTAACAATTTGACAATTGACAAAATTCTCATCTCTCTCTCTCTCTCTCTCTCTCTGTTTCTCTTCGACAGCGCCAGCAATCTCTTTGTACAAAAGTCTCTTCGCCGGCGATCAAACCAAATGCACCAAGGAGATTCTACACCCTCTTCTTACTATCACCAATACCCCCACCACCACCACCACCACCACCACCACCAACAACAACCTCCACCAAACCCATACCCATTCGATCATCACCAACCCTCTTTCTCTCAACCACAACCACCACAACCACCAGTAGCACCACCTTCCTACGCTTCAGCGCCACCTTACACCGCCACCAACTCCTCCTACCCATCTAATAATTCCCCTCTCTCTGATTACTCTTCTTCTTATTCCCTAAATTACCCTCCTTTTTCTTCCGATCCTCTTCCTCCTACTGCTCCTCCTCCTCAACCTCTCTACGCTCCTCCTCCTCCTCAACCTCCTGTTGGGCCTGAGGCCCATGGGCTTTACTCTCCTCCTCCTCCTCCAGCCCAATTGCAGCCATCTACCCCATATTACCCCCCTCCACCACCCACCAATTACCCTAACCCTACTTTAAACTCTAACCCTCCTTACTATGATAATTCTCCCAAATTTGATTATGGGTCGCCTTGTTTTGATGATAATTTAAGTGGGTATGGTAATTACGGAGGAATTAGGTCCAATTTGGGAGGTGGGCATGATCATAAAGATGATGGGGTTTATCCTTATGAGGGTAAATCTGATCCCTATGGTTCTCGTGGAACCGCGTCGAAATCGTCTACTTGGTCTGGCTTGTTTGATGATTATGGAAGGGCTATTAGCTTTCCATCTAAGAAGGAGAAGGAGAGGGATAAGGAAAAGTCTAGTTCTTTGAAGGTTGTCAGGGCTGTGCCCAAAGCCGAGTCGAATACTGATGGTAAGAGTGGAGTTCAGAAGTTTAGGGTTAAGCTATTGCCTGAAAGTGGGGGTCAGAGTGTCATGGATGTTCTCTGTATGGTATGATGTTTCTTTCTTCCCCTTGTTCAATTGCATTCTACTCTTGTGATGTTAATGTAATTGAATTTTGTTTTTTATGGGAATGTACTTGAATTTTAAATTGCTTCGGCTTTAGAACAATATATTGTCATCATCATTAAGGGTTTGAAATAGTTGTGTGATAGGATCGTGCTCAATGGAACTTCTTTTCGGTTTTGACTGAGATGTATGGTAAGAAAGTTTAGTTTTATGTGATTAATAGGACTCGGTTAGTAGAGTGTGACCAGCTTCTTGAGCTTTACTCTTTGAGTGCTCTATGGCTTGATCATTTGCGCAGGTACTCTTTTTTGGTATCTAAAATAGCTGATTTGGTTTTCGAATAAGTTGTGATGGTGGACTCGAAGTGAGTGAAGCTTTATTATGCTGATTGAAGTGTCTCAAAGAGTCAAAGGGAAAGATTTGTTTTTTTCCGATTGGTTTGGTAGAAAATGAACTAAATTGTGTTTCCTTCCTTTGTAAAATGTATTTTTGGGATTTAATTCTGGCTTGCTTGAACGGGGAAATAGCTCGGTTATTACAACCTAGCCTGCTTAGTCAGAGAATTTAGGTTTAGGTGTGCGGATATGTCGAGGGTATATTGAATTTAGGAAGCATAATGGCAAGTTTTTTACTTTATCAAATGCATGGAGAAAGATAAAATTAATAATGCTCGATTGACATATAACAAGGAATGGGTAGAAGTGAAAATGGAGGTTGTTTCGGGATTCTAATACATAATGTAATGCACCCTTGATCTCGGAAACAAAATCTTTGGAGAAGTATGACAAACCTGTTTGCAGAGGATAGTACTTTCGTTGTTGTTTGGTGAAGTTTTAGGAAGTTGGTATTGGATTATGTAGCACTAAATTTTTCGTGATGCCCTCAAGTCAATGACCTTATTTGAAGGGATTGGGGGGGGGGGTAATTAGCAGGTAGATGCACATCAAACGTGATCCAAAGTTTACATATTGAATGGTGCAATTGATTTAGTTTTTTTTTTCAAGTGGTACAATTGAAGTGAGAACCAAGTTAAAATTCGCCCTCTTGATGGTGCAAAAGTAGGCCTTGCCCTGTTGATTGGTGGGCGGTGTTCCAATTTGATTTAAAAATCTGTTTATATATTATATAACAATTGCTTTTCGAGAACGGAAGTAGGACACTAAAAGTTAGCTGTAAAATAATTGGTAATTGAAAAAATGTGGTGCAATGCTTTTAACCCAAAGGTAAAAATTATTCAAGTTTAGCAAAATTTAGGTGAAGAGAAGTCCCTTAATGCTCTGTTAGCCATAGCCCAAAAGAATCCATATTAAACAAGTTTCTTTTTGATGCTATTACTTATCCATTCAAATCCTGAAGGACCTCAATTGATATATTAGGGAGTACATTACCATACTCTTACATGTTTCCTCCTTATTTTGATGAAGCAGTATATCTGCTAATTTTCCTCATTCATCTCTCCTGCCGTCAATTGTTGAGAAGTGCATAGGCTTGACGACAGTTATATGTCGCTCCCTTGCTCATCGATTATAGTCCAATCTGTATAACCTTTTGAAAGCTGCATACTTGCATGTAGACACCAAACGAGCCTTTCGTAACTCACACTCTCTCTAGAGCATACATTGATTCTTTTTGACATAATTTTTGTGTCTTGTGTCTGCAGGCTTCTGACTTGTTTTTGAAAAATTTGATTCGATTTTGTTTGCTTTCATCCTCAGGTTGGTTTGGACGGGGTACGCATGCTTGATCCTAATACGAGCCGGACATTGAGGATATATCCACTTGAGACTGTGACAAGATGTGATGTAAGCTGATTGAAACTTGAAGTATCCTTCTACTTTATCTTGTAGTGTCTTATGGACTCACTTGTCTTCTCTTTTTTAATCTTATGTAGAAATATGACTCATCTACATTTGCATTCTGGTCAAAGACTCCTGTTGACATTGAGCCTAGACGTATTAGACTGCAGTCAAATAGCTATACTACAAATACACTTCTGGACACAGTGACAGCTGCTACTGTGCAGGTTTGTTATCCTAAGCAATATTATGTATTTCCCCTCTTCCCCCAACTTCTTTTAAGCTATGTTAGGCTCGAGGACGAGTGTTGGAGTATGGATGTGGGCAATGTTGGACATGTTTATGCACAGAATTTTAACCTGGAAATCCTGTTCAAAAATGGATCCTGATTAAGGGAGCCCAGACAACATTTATGAGACATATTCTGGGATTTGAAAGAATATTGCTTGTGCTTTTCAATGTTACTTATATTTACTTGTACATACATCTGAAGATGACTTGTTCGCTAGCTGTGAAATTATGATTTCAAGCTTATTTTGAGCAGAGTATAACATAATTTTTCCTCTTCCTGCCACTTTTATGAAAATCAATTTATCGGATAAGGATGTCATACTCGTGTTGGAGTGTCAAGTATCTCATGTGTATGTAAGATTAGATAAGAGTCAAAGTCAAACTAACAGCTTTTGAAAGACAAAACTCGGTCCAACTCCAGTTTGGGGTACTCAGCTTGTTTGCATTTGCTGTTCTTTTAGAGATAATTTTCGTAAGTTAAGAGCACGGGAAGGAGAACCTTCATAAGTTCATAAGTTAGGTAAAATTACTCATCAGCGGTCATCCTTGCACTTGAGATTTGGGAACGACATGGAAGATAAGAAGGTATTAGATTGTGTCCTCTGGTTTCTACCGAAATTATTCCTACCTTAGCTGCGAGAAATTGTATGAAGGTTGGGATATTTGACAATTTGACTCTTATCCTCATATGTTCACATCGTATTTAATAAAGTGCACATACATCAGTAAAGTATCTCTCCTCTAGAAACTTTTAAGATCCTTAACTTTGCTAAAGGGATACCAACACTATAATGTGGACTAGTGCTTCAGTTTCTCTCCTACTTGTGGTCCTTCAAAATTTATAGAACTTGGAAACATGTCGGCTCTTGGTGGTTCCTTTGGATTTTTGAGTAATATCCTTCGAAATCTATTAATGATCGGAGTGCCACTCAGAATCCTCCCCTGTACACGCTAGGTACACTTAGTACCTAGTCCCTCCCCCTCAAGGCACCATCGCTCCTCTCATTTTGCTTTTGACCTCTATCTTTATGTGGTACCTTTTAAGTTTTGACAATTCTAAGTAGACCAATCTAGACAAAATAAAAAATTTATTTGTTGCACTGATCCTAAAACTAGAGTGAACGAATAGGAGCTCAATCGATGATATAATTTTGAAATATGGTATTCTTTTTTTATTTTGACTAGCTTTGCACTTTGTTGAAGACACACTGTGGAAACATGTTCATTGTCTATTAAAAACCCATTGGTAGTGTGAGTAGTAATGAGATGCAAACCATAGAAAGAAGCTGGATTAGGTTTTGGGAGCGGTCATGGCCTCATTGGTAGTGCCCTTGATTGAGACCAGTGTGCTGGTGTTGCATTTACACCTTATTGCCTGTGAAAACTTTAGCAGGAATCAGATTGAGGAAATCTGTGCTAGTCTTGGACTCATGGTTATTGGCACTGCAAGGTCAACGTTGGACGTGTATTTGTCAGTAAGACCAGGTTGCCATAATATCAAATCCTATGTTGATATGTTTATGCCGCGTATTCCATGTCTGTAGTAGTCATCCTAGCTTTAAACTCACCCTTTTTCGTTGATAGCATCTGATTGAAATAAAGAGTATTATGCTTTCTTTTGTTGCTAAGAATTGTCTCCATTGACTGAAATCGGGGTCTTGGTATTGTTGAGGTGTCTCATAACCGGGAATCTTGTGGGTTCTACGAAGTGCTTCGTCGCCGTCGCAGCATGAATTAACAAATTGAAAAGGATTCACTTTGTGATTACGCAGATTTTCGACCATTAATATCTTTTCATATCAATAAGTACAATTTTTTAAAAGTTATATTTAGAAAATATGTGTTGAGATGAATTTAACAAGATCCCACGTCACAGTTTTTCATATATGAATCACCAACTATTGTCAAAATGGAGTATGCTACATTGAAAAAGTAGACAGTTTAAAAGATAAAGATAAAGTCAAAGAGAGTAGTTTATGGTTTATATTTGAAAATCTATTTTGATGTTTTGCATGTAAACAAGAGCTGCTTAACATCATGGTAACTAAGATCAGCATTATTTGTTTTTTATGTGAATTTAATAGTATTCGATAATACGGGCTTAAATAATCTATCATGACCATGGCCTTGTCTTAAATCCATTTGTCTCAAAAAGGACTGCAAATATGGTGCGTAAGCTCAGTGTTTCATGTCCCCTTTCTTTGGCATAACAAAATTTAACTTTTCCTTTTGCCCTAATTCTTTCTTTTACTTCAAAGTGGAGGAAAGTATTCCATTTCACTTTAGTCAAGTGGAACGGGGTGGCACTAAGTTTTTTTGATGTTGGGGGAGGGGGGTGCGCAAGGTATCCACATCAAAGTGTTCCAATGTCACATTTGCTAGCTATGTGAGGATCTAACTGTAGAAACCTCTTTGACAAGGGTATGCGCTATTATATTAGGCCTTGAATTGTTGTATACGTACCCGTCGTCCTTACCCTGCTTTAGGCAGTAGCCTCATTAGATGCCAGCCCAATAATTTGTGTTCATGTCAGAATATAAATGCATTGAAAACCTTCCAGACTAACCCAACCCATTAAATGAGCTGAAATGCTTACTAGCCCTGTTTAATCAAACATCAAACAGGTAAGTTCTGCTGACCCATAACCTTTATAAGTTGATATATGGAGTCTTAATGATAAATAATAATTAAGTCTGGTTTTGTTTTACAATTGTAACTATTCCGTTGGATAACATAAACAATTTGGGTCTTTTGAAGAAAATATTTAGATTGTGCCAACTCTTGCCCTTAAATTTTGCTAAAATTTTAAAGAAATCTATATTCTTCAAACAGGTAAAGACGTGTCAATGGGTTGATACTGCCAATACGTGCTTACCCAATTATTAAATGGTTAAAGTCTTGTGAGCAACTCTAACGGGTAACAAATTCCACCAATAATCCTTAGTTTTAGAAAGCGTGCCCAAGGTGGGCCCAGGCGCATGGAAAAATATATCTGAAAAGATGGGTGCAATGACCTAACAAAGGAGACAGGATTGGCACGCCACCAGTCCTTGAAGCGGGCCGCGGGATGCAACGCTTCGCTTTTTGTAGACATGCATGTGAGAAAAGAGATATGAGTTGAACTCATAGAAGAAGACCAAATAATGTTGAAATTAGTTGTTACCTAGGCTTTAAAATATTCACATCGGGTGGAAAAGCCCTGAATTAATTGCATGCAATTTTTTCAAGCTCAACCGCAAATTAGAATTCCCAATTTGTCTAAACCTTAATGCGTGTTTTGAGGTTGTAGTTTGATGTTGATGGTTGCTGACTTGTGGTGAGTTCTCTATTTTTTCTCTCTTTTTAATCTATATCTCTACTCTCTAGAGCTCTCTTTCTCGTCCCCTTCATATCACGTCTTTTATTTTTCTATTGTTACTCTTGGATCTGATAATTATGCTTTCACTCTTTCTTCTCTTCGGACTACACAGTGAGGTATTCAGAAGTCTGTACCCCACCACCTGTCTATTACTGCTCAATATTCATGTGCCCCTCCTCTCTCAAAAGGGAATATTTTTGAGGGATGTATATAAAATTTTTATAACATATATATTTGGCTCATCTACTAAAAATTAATATCCAAAAAGCAAATTAAAAAATTAAAAAATTGAGCATCTTGCCTCCAGGTGGGCTCGCCTTTGGCTTGCTCCTAGGATGCAGGGATCCTTTGCGCCTTGGTGGGCCTCGCACCTTTTAAAACTTAACTAGTATTAGTGCATGCCGATGCCCGGGGTTATTAGTTAGCGATAACTAATGTAATCTAGCGTGAAAAATATCATCAAAAAAAGAAAATAAGTCATCTCATTTAGACAACATAACTCTTGGTTTTCATTTATATCATCATTATTTTTGATAGAAGCATTAATAATAGTATGTTGGAGTGGTGGTTGGAGCTCTTCGTTCCATACTTGAGGTTGGAGGTTCGAGGTTCGAGGTTCGAACCTTTACCTTGACAATTTTTTATATTAGTATATGAGAATGATGGTGGATAGAATGTTACTAAAAGAGGGATGGTGAAACGTGGCGGATAACAACTCTTGCCTACGCTTTTGAATATATATAGAAATATTAACCCTTTCAAACCTAGTTCATGTTGTGTTGTTTTGTCGGCCGACAAGTTTTGCCGGTGTGTATCACATCATAGTTTTCTGCAACTACTCTTCAATTATGTGTCTAGGAATAAAGTTTTGTCCGTGATGAATAATGTGCCTTTTGAGGATGGTGTACACAGTTGTAAAATTTTGTTTGCTCAAATTGCAGTTCAAGGAGATGGGTGGGCGGACCAGGCCTTTTGAGCCACCCAGAGCGTCGGATCAGTCTGCCGAGAAGAAGAAAGGTCTTGGGGATTGGATAAACAAGCTAAAACCAGTTAATGAAGAGAAAGATCATTGGGTAATGTTTCTCCTCTTTTTTTTTTTTTCACTTTCATGTCTGTTCTCTGTCAATGTTCAACTGTGGCTCTGTTCTGTTGGAGCTGAAGTTATGCTCCTGATAGTGCTTTAGCCAAAACCTTATGTTGGCAAAATATTCCTTGAAAGGCGCTTACTCTTTGGAGTCTGGAGTGTATGTCAAGACTGTTTCAAAGACTGGACACAGTTATGCCATACAGTATACACCTTCTAAGTTGCCAAGTATTACTTATTGTTGGAGGGTCATAACTCACGAGCTTAGTTTTAAAAAGTGCGCCTAAGGCGTGCCTAGGCGTCAGGCAAGGAGAGGCGCACGCCAAAACACCTCCTGCAACCCAGGCGAAGCGTTTTACGTGAGGCGACCTGAGATGTGCGCCTTGGGCCGCCTTTTTAGAGGGGCAAGGCGCAGCGCCTGGACGCTTCTTGTGGGTTTCGCGCATATTTGACTAGATCTGAGTAAACTGAGTTGAAATTCAAAAGAAGAAAAGGGAAGATTTTGTTCAAGTTAAACCTTATCTAGGCTTTAGATAAGTTCGAGTAAAACCCCTCATTTAATTTTACTAAATTGCTTTGAATTGAACCCTAAGTTAAAAACCCTAATTTGAAGAAACCCTAATTCGCGCACGGGAGGTAGTTGACGGCTGCTGTGTGGCCAGTGGTGACAGAGATGGCCGACGAGCATAGTCAGCGAGTTAGGGCATCACATCTGCCGCCATAGTCGCTGGGAAGTGTTGTGATGTTTTCTTTTCTCTCTTCGATATGGAATTATCGGGTTTCTCCTCTTCTCTTCCACTGACGGTGAACTTGCTAAGAGAGAAGGCTAAGTGGGTGACCCACTTATTCACGTGCCCCCCCTCCTCCGTCTGTTCTTTTGAAAGTACAATTTGATTTTCTAACACTGCAGTATCTACTAATTTCAATTCGAGTTGTATTCTTTTGTTTTTGTGAAAGTAGGAAACTGTTTCATTTTTTGACTTTTAATATTAGTTAGGCTCTTGCTTCAAATTTTTATAACCAAAAAATACAAATAAATAGATAAATATAAAATATTGCGCGCCTCATCTACGAAAAGCGTGCGCCTAGGCTCCCGGGACCCTTTGAGCCTCGGTGTGCCTTGTGCCCTTTAAAACTAAGCTCACAAGAGAAATTGATAGTTTTATTTTGCTTAATGAATGTACTATTTTGAAATTCATTGTTGCATGCTAATTCTTGTCAACTGTACCATGATACTTTTCAAAGGCCACTTTTGTTACAATTGTGGGTACTATTTTTTTTTTTTCACGTTATTGGATTCCTTCTTATGTGTTGGCTTGTCTACTTGAGTTTTGTGGGTGTTCTCAATTCAACAGGTTCTTGCCTGGTCAACATACACTTCAATGGATGAGTAGATTGGAAAAAGAAAATAAAAATAAAGCACTGATAGCATTGCTGATCCCTCATTTGCTTTTTTGTATTGCTTACATGATTTTATTTATAGTTTATTATTTCATGGATATGTTTTGTCATCTTACAGTTTTCACCACATCACTGTAGGTTCCTGATGAAGCTGTATCCAAGTGTACAGGTTGTGGAGGAGATTTTAGTGCCTTCAACCGCAGGGTATGTTGTAATTTGTATGTAATATTTTATTTCTTGTGCATGTTTATTTTCAGAAATAATGTGGTGGACTTTGATCAACTCATGCTTTCCTGTGTCTAGCACCATTGCCGAAACTGTGGGGATATATTCTGTGACAAATGTACTCAGGGTAGAACTGCCCTCACTTTGGAAGACAATGCTCAGGCAGTTCGTGTGTGTGATCGATGCATGGTATGTCTTTGCTTGTTTATTTGAAATATTTATTGATACTTGTGGTAAAATCTCTTAATACTGCTTATCCTATTCTTGGCTTTTCCTATAGTAGGGAAGACACCTCAAATCCTTCATCATAATGTTGTTTAATTGATTGTTACCTAGCAGGGCACTTACTTCAAATTTTCTGTTGATATTACTTGTACCTCTCTGTTCTCAAGTAATTATAGATACCTATCCATCTTTTGATCACTTGGACAAGCAATTACGCAATGCCATAGCTGGGTAATCGTAATGAGTAGTAGCCACTTGTTCTTAGAAATTGTAGATTTGCAGTCCACCTAGGTATGATAGGTGATATTTCAGATTACTCATGGCTTGTGTCCGCTTAAGTGTTCCTTTATCTGTTTTCCTTGACTAGTTTGCAAACCTCTTTAAGAAATGTGTCTTTCATGTGAAAACTGAGATTATTGTATGGTATCACCTCCGTTTTCTTTATAATTACGTTTGCTTTTGCGCGCGGACCAAGAAGAAAGTGCAAAAGTAAGAGAGAAGGATGGTAAAAGTAATGAAAAAGTGGAAAAGGTAGAGAGAAGGAGAGAAAAAGTAGGAGAGAAGTGTAATAATTAGGTGGGCCGACTTACCAGTTATGGGAAAAGGTAGAAGTATCCCAATTAAAAAACCCCTAAATGTTTGACATGGAGGTGTCACTAAAATTATCATGTAATGTTCAAAACTCCTTAATGTAAAATTCATATTGTCTTTGCATGGTGATTCATGACTCATGAGTCATCTATGTTTCAGGACTTGTTTGACATATAACTAAGTGCTCCAAGGTTAAGTTTTACTTACCCTCAAAAAAGGTCAAACTTAACTTATTCAAAAAGGTCAAATTTTATTTATTCAAAAAGGTCAAATTTTACTAACTTAAGCTCTTTTTCTTTGAACAAAATAACTAAATTGTCTGATCCAAGTCTTCTGCATCTTTTGATTCAGGTGTAGAATATTCTGTGGAAAACAAGTCTAATACTTTCTCTGTTTTTAAATAAGTGACACACTTTCCTAACATGAAAATGTCTCAATAAGTGACACCAAGCTCAAAATAGAAAGTTCAAAAGGCAAAATTACACAATTGTCCTTCCTCAAGCAAATTAAACATGCTTAATCATTTTATTTCTCCTCTTTACTTAATCTAATTTATCCTCACCAACAACTAACCCACTCACTTAACTCTCTACCACTTTCTATCTCCTCCCCAACCTCCACCCATCCTTCACTGAAACCCAACCACCCACACCTTCTCTCTCTCTCTCTCTCTCTCTCTCTCTCAAGGACTCTAAACATTCCCGTCCTCCATTATTTCCGGCGACCTCCATGTCTCACCTCCCTCTCCATTTTTCCGGTTCTTTTCTCTCTTTCTCACCGACCCCTTCAATTTTCCGGCCTTTCTCTCTCTTTCTCACGACCTTCTTCATCTTAGCTTTTCTGGCCATCTCCGAGTAGCTATCACCAACCTCCTATCTTTTAGTATAATAGTATAGTCTATGGCTGCTGCTTTGTTTGAAATTCACGGGGAGAGGAGGAGAAGAGGTAGTGGACTTCCAGATCTTTGTTCTTTCCGGTGAAATGCTGGGTGGTTTTAAATTGTATCTGGGATTTTGGGTAGGCACGACGGCTTGAGGTGTTGTAGAAGTGGTTTTCGGTGGTTGTGGGTTGGTTGGTTTGAAGTGGGTTGGCTTGGGGTGGCTTCTGGGATGCTTTTGTGTGGTTCTGGGTTTTTTGTTGGTTGATTGAGTTTCTCCAGTGGTTCAGGTGGTGTTAGCTGTGATGATGACTGATGGGTGGGCGTGGGCGGGGGGGGGATGAGTGGTTATTGCTGATTATTAGTTTATAATTAAACAACATTTATTCCACTTAATTGGTGGTCCCCAACTTTCTTTCTCTACCCTCCTTGGTTTCCCCATTTTATCTATGTTCCACTTATTTAGAAACGGAGGAATTATATCAAAAGTTGTAATGTATGAGTGGGTAGCGATTCTTGTGTGTTAAAGGCGCATTGCCATGATTTCCTGGTATAGAATGAAACTCCGCTTCTGATGGTTAAAATGAATGAATATCATTGCTGATTGCAGTAATGTGTAGGACTCATGTGAGTGTAGTTGGTTTGCATATATAAAGGAGTTAATGGCATAGGATGGAGTAACATTTTTCTTATGTTACAGGCACATGTAACTCAGAGGCTTAGCATGGCCAAGGAAGCAGCTAGCAGGCCAGTCTCATTCGCGAGCCATGAAGACCTTGCCAAGAAGCTTCAGGTAATCACTTGTATGCTTCTTTTCTAGTCATGTGCCTTTTTCGATTCATGCACATGTATTATATTTTGGGTTTGAATTAGGAAATTTACACGAGCGAGTATGTATTTGAGAGGGCGGGAGCTAATACTCAAGTTGTCTGTAACACTTGGAAAACATGAATGATATTAGATTGGTATTTTTTTTGAACAGCAGAAAAGGTGTATTTTATACTTCTAAGATCTGCTTAGGCTGTACTGTGAGACATGCATATAGAATATTGTTATGTTCGGTATCTTGTATTATGTTTTTGAGGACGTGTATATTTGGCATGGGTGTGGGAATTCTGGTACATTTCCAAGACTTCAAGTTTGATTAACCCATAAGGTCTTCTTATGGTTATGGAGGAGGATCTTTGACAGGTAACAGACAATTGATTGGATGGTTCAGGATAATTTTGAGGGGACATGAACATTGGGTGATTACAATTAGGACGTATATGCTTCAGTTTTTGCTTATTTTGTCCCAGTGTTTTCTGATGTTCTTGTGTTTGGGGTTCTTCTCTTGATTATGGCAGGAGGAAATGGAAAAGAATCTAAAAATTTCATCAGGTAAATATCTCTTCTTGCTTTTGAATGTGTGAGAAAACAATGAGCACTAAATTGCATCAGGCCTATTGTTCAATGGCAAGTTGGATACCATAAAGAATGTAGTTTTAACTGGAGTAATACATGCAGGTTCAAAGTCAGAAGGGTCTGGTGGTGGTAGGAGAATGAGAGAAGTTGCTTGTCCTACCTGCACCGTCCATTTGCAGGTTTGTTACTAATATCTCCATATTTTCTTGCAGTATATTCCAACTGAAGCTCTGAGCCATTTTAACACCCCCTCTTTTTCCTTCTTTTTAAATCTTATACAGGTCCAAGTCCCAACCTCAGGTTCAGAAACCATCGAGTGTGGTGTTTGTCAGCATCCGTTTCTTGTGAGTGCTCATTGATATCAAATCACCTAAATCACCTCGTGCAGTATGAAATCTTGTATCTTGTTCAATATATTTATTGGTTAAGCGCTCTTTATAACGGATAAATATTAGTGTGATCTACTTCCATTCTAGTGTTTTCAAGTTCGTCATAAATGACAGGGTTTGTAAATGAGTTTCCCTCTATCTATTTTGGTCAGAAAAAGCATCACCAAAGTTTTGTGTTGAAACCGAGAATCTCACATGTTTTTTAATACAAATTCAGTTTTCTTGTGTTCGATGACACCCTGATGTAGGGATACTCTCCAATTGGGAAACATGTAATGGGGTTTAAGAATGGAAAGTGAGTTCTCGATTTATTCTTCAAACCCTTCTCATATACTACTGGATCTCTTGGCTGATAATGGAGGTCCAATCAGTTTTCTGTCATTCCATTGTTTCTACCATCACTGTTTCTCGCCTGCTGCATGTTTTTGTTAATTTACCTCGTTAGTTTGAGGGATATGTTTGGCTCACTTCACCGTTTAATCCCCATTCGACTTCTCGCTCAAATTTTTTTAACCAAAACTGTAGTATGATTGATCCTCCAAAAACCAAACTCCTATAGGGTTCCCATGCCCAAGGAGTCAAAAACACCCAACAAACCAATGCTTCCCTTCTGCTGCTGCTGCCAATGATATGCCTCATCCTTGCCCCCACTGTCATAGCCCCATTCCTCTTGATCACTGGAGGTGGAGGAGATAGTGGGTGGGGGTAGGGGTGATTATCGGATGAATCGAGCCCGACTAATTAGCTCGGCTCGTGTTTCAAGTATATTCAAACTCGAGCCGAGCTCAAAACTTAAAGAACCAAGCTTTAATCTAGCCGACCTTTGACTAAGCGTTGACCGAGTCTTTGTCGAGCTGTTCACGGACATGGTTGACCTATTATTGTTATCAATTTTTTGTCTAATTTATTATTTTGTTAATGAATACTGTTTTTTGCTTTTGAATTTATGTTTAAACACTAAAGCTATTGGCTTATATTGTGTAATACTCCATCCGTCCCATATTAGATGATACAGTTTGACTGACACAAAGTTTTAGGAGTGTTATTTGACTAACTTATTTTATTGAGAATAATTGATTATTGATATCTGTTTTCGTACATAAAGACATTTGGTATGTGGGAATGAGAGTTTTGGATTAGGAGATTGGGAGTAGGTATTGTAGAATGGAAATTTATAAAAATAGTCCCATGCGATGTTTGTTAAAGGATAGGAATAAGTTCGGAATAAAAGAAAAAGAAAATAAAAAAGTTACAAAAAAACCCTTATTTAGGATCCAAACTTCATTTTCCGGCAACAAGGCAAATTTTTGACATTGATTTTTTAAAACACACTATCTCTCTTCTAAAAGAGGGGCCTTGAATCTCACTCTTCTAACACACTACTTCCATTTGTGTCTTTAGTTAAACAGGCAAATCCACTATTCCCCATCCCTTGTTTCTTCATTTCACACACAGACTTCCCCACTCCTTCTACAACTTCTGTATTTTCGCAAGTCTTCAAAAAACAAAACCCAATAAATTGGTAAACCTAATTAACCGGTTTCTTCGTAAACCAGAACTCAAGATGTCGTTTTATCGAAGCTTTTCACAAGTAGGGTGATTAATTTAACTTATACAAATTGAATTCAATTAATATATAGTCAACCTAAATTGAATTGGGGGTATTTTTTTCTTAAATTAAATTGCTAAATTATTGGACTGAAGACAATTGAATTGATTGATTAATGCGCATAATTTTTTGTTCCCATTTCATGCTCTAGTTGGTTCAAGATAATTGTAATATATAAGCGATGCCCATACGGAAAAATAGACTGTACTGGCCAAATCATGAAGCATTAGAAGAAAGGATAGAACTTTTCAATCACCAATTATCGCAGTTAAATGAAGAAACTTAGAATGAAATGGATGGCGGTGAAACTTCAATTACTAAAGCCAAGTCAAAGAAGCCACTTTTGCAATTTACAATCATAGTAGGATTGGGGAAATGACAGGTCTGCTTGTTTAACTCAAGAAATAGAAGGAAGAAGTAGTGTGTTACGAGAGTGAGGTTCACACACATTTTGTGGGAGAGAGATAGAGGGGGTGTTTGGCAATTAGAGTTTTGAGGCAAAAAGAGAGGTTTGGACCTACTTTAGAGTTTTTGACTAGTCAAAACTCTAATAGGGGTGTTTGGTAAAGAGAGTTTTAAGAGATAGTTTGGGGGTGAAAACTTTTAAAATGAAAAAGCTCCTATTTGCAGTTTTTTCTTTAGGGGATTAGGTGAGAGAATTTATGAATTACTTTTTTGCCCATGATTTTAATTCTATTATATTAATTAACATGTCCATAAATGTCATTGTACACAAATAAAAAGTAATAAGCTTTTAGCAATCAATTAAGTTTTACCAAACACATTTATGTAAAAAGCTAGTCAAATATGCAGTCAAATCAGTTGAACAAAAAGGTAAAACTCTAAACTCTAACTGTAAATTCTATCCGCTAAACTCTAAACTCTAATTGCCAAACAGGGCAGAGTGTTTTAAAGAAGTCAATGCCGTAAAGTTGACTTTATTGCCAGAAAATGAGGTTTGTGTCCCAAGTAGAGAACACGTTTAATTATTGGATGTTTATTCACAATTAAATTGTTTATTGGTACTTGCTCACAACCAAAATATTTTTAAAGGTTCCTTTTGACAAAATTTTATTGTTTTTCGAATTATTGGATTGTTCTAAATAGTATTATCGAGTGTTTAACCTTTTTATGTTGTACCCGTCCTATTTTTCATTTCTTCACTACCATTTATATTTATCAATCTACAAACCACCAATACTAAGGTCCTGTTGAGTTCACCGTAAAATAATATTCAATATAAATAAGTTCAATTTAGCAAAAAATAAGTTTCGTTCAGTAAAAATAAGTTTATTTTAGTGAAAACCAGTAGTGCAAAGAAGAAAAAACAACATAAATTACTAAAAATAAATTCAGTTCAATAAAAATAAGTTCATTTAGCAGAAATAAGTTCAATGTAGTAAATATAAGTCCAGTTCAATAAAAAAAGGTGAACTGAACATGGCCTAAGCTGATTGATGCACTATCTTAGGCCCCGTTCAGTTGAACTAATTTTTACTGAACTGTGAAAGATTAATTAAATTCATACAAGATGAATATATAAATGCGGAAATTTAAGGAATTATGAAATATCTCAAGCCATTGCACAAATTGAAATATTGAGATGAAAAAGATCACAAACGCTTGTCCAAAACCAATGCTTTATCAAACTGTATGAATATACCCAGAATAGTTGCTGAATCCTTCTTCCTCTAGTTAGATGGTGTAGTGATTTTTAGAATGAAGCGGATACAGTGACCTTTTCCTGAGAGATGAATAACATTATTTAAAGGGAGTTGTACCATCAACAGAACCCCTCTTTTCTGTAAACGTATAACGTTATGGAGAAGATAGTGGAGATAGTGGTGGGAAGTGGTTGGGCTTAACATAATTCAAGTAGAGATAAAGGTGGGCCATATTAATTAATTAGTCAATTAAAATAAATTATTAACTAATTAATAAAATTCCAACATTCTCCCACTTGGTCCACTTTATCTACAAAGTCCTCATATATGGATCATATCGATGAATTCTCTTAAAACGAGAACTAATCTTCCATGTATCACAATATATTCAGCCTTTCACCACTTACACTACTTAATGAGTAAACCCTATGCTTACTCTAGGTCAAACATAATGACATTTCTTAAATTTCAAAAACAATATGTACGTACATAAATTCAAAAGAGAAATATCCAGCTGAATGAAAAGTTACAACATAACATAAATAATGTTTTAAATGATGGAACCAACTCCCATGCTCTCTACATGACCCTTGAAAACTTTAATTTGCATGCCTTTTGTCAAGGGGTCAACAATCATTAATCCAATACTAATGTGTTCTATGATCACTTTCTTTTCTTGAACACATTCTTTTATGGCTCGAAATTCAATGTCGATGTGCTTACTTCGACTTCCACTCTTATTGTTCTTAGCCATAAAAACAGCAGCTGAATTATCACAAAACATTATTATTGGTCGATTGATAGAATCAACGACCTTAAGTCCAGATATGAAACTTTTCAGCCATACACCATGTGAGGTAGCCTCAAAGCAAGAGACGAACTCAACCTCCATAGTTGAAGTAGTAGTTAAGGTCTGTTTTGCAGTCCTCCAAGAAACGACACCATGGGCTAGCATAAACACATATCCTGAGGTGGATTTTCTTGAGTCAATGCAGCCACCGAAGTCGGAGTCAGAATAACCAACTACTTGGAGATTATCAGTCCGTCTATACATCAGCATGTAATCCTTTATCTCAACACTTTCTTTGCAGCCTTCTAGTGATCAGAACCTGGATTACTTTGATATCTTCCTAATACTCCAACAGCATATGCAATGTCAGGCCTAGTGCAGACGTGGGCATACATAATGCTTCCAACAGCTGAAGCATAAGGAACGTTTTTCATTCGTTCCTTCTCAAGATCATTCCTAGGACACTGGTCCAAACTGAACCGGTCACCTTTCACAATGGGTGCTACACTTGGTAAACAATTTCTCATATGAAATCTATCAAGTACTTTGTTGATATAGGTCTCTTGAGACAAACCCAAAATGCCTCGGGATCTATCTCTATGGATCTTAATGCCAATGACATAAGATGCCTCACCCATATCTTTCATGTCAAAGTTACTAGAAAGAAATTGTTTCACTTCATATAACAACCCTTTATTATTGGTTGCCAGCAAAATATCATCCACTTACAACACCTGGAAACAAATCTTACTCCCACTGACCTTATGGTATATACATTGATCCATTATGTTTTCTTCAAAATCGAATGAAGTTATCACTTGATGGAACTTCATATACCATTAGCGAGAAGCCTGTTTCAATCCGTATATGGATTTATTTAGCTTACAAACCAAATGCTCACCTTTTTTAGAGAAGAATCCTTCGGGTTGTTTCATATAAACCTCTTCTTCTAAATCACCATTGAGAAATGTCGTTTTCACATCCATTTGATGTAACTCATAGTCAAAATGAGCTACTAATGCCATAATAACTTGGAAGGAATCTTTCTTTGACACAGGAGAGAAAGTCTCTGAGTATTCAATTCCTTCTCTTTGAGTGAACCCTTTGGCAACGAGTCTAGCCTTATGTCTCTCGATGTTGCCCATGGAGTCTTTATTTGTTTTAAAGACCCATCTACATCCAATGGCTTTTACACCATCAGGCAACTCTACGAGATCCCAAACTCTATTTGATGCTATGGAGTCCATCTCATCTTTCATGGCCTTCATCCACAATTTAGAATCTCTCGAACTGGTGGCTTGCGAAAACGTAATTGGGTCATTGTCAGCTTCATCAACACCATCCGATTCTTGCAAATACACTTCATAATCATCAGCAATAGCTGATCTCCTCATTCTAACAGATCTTCTCAAAGGAACTTGATCAAGGTGTTTATCGTTCAAATGCTCCTCATGTTCTTCATGATCTATTAAATTGTTATCAACATTGTGTGGAGGTTCTACTTCTGTGTCCCTAATACCCATTTGTGCTTGAGGGGTGTGAATGACAATCAGGCTATCACTTGAAACATCACTTAAATTAGGGGGCGGAACTTCAATGTGATCTGTTTCAGAAACAATGTCCTGAATTTGATCACTCCCACTAACTAAGTCATTTTCAAGGAATTTAGCATTTCTTGATTCCACAATTCTGGTGCTGTGAGATGGACAATAGAACCTATAACCCTTAGACTTCTCAGGATATCCAATGAAATACCCACTAATAGTCCTCGGGTCAAGTTTCTTTTCTTGTGGGTTATAGATTCTTACTTCGGATTTGCATCCCCAAATGCGCATATGCCGCAAACTTGGTTTCCATCCTTTGAATAACTCAAAAGGCGTCTTAGGGACAGCCTTGGAAGGAACTCGGTTTAATATATACGTTGCTATTTTAAGAGCTTCAATCCATAAAAATGGTGGAAGTTTTGCATTACTCTGCATACTTCTCACCATGTCCATTAAGGTCCTATTTCTCCTTTTAGCTACACCATTTTGTTCCGGGGAACCATGCATAGTATATTGGGCAATAATCCCATGTTCTTGAAGAAATTTTGCAAAGGGACCTAATGCTTGTCCATTCTCAGTGTATCTACCATAGTACTCTCCACCTCTATCTGATCTCACGATCTTAATGTGCTTACCACATTGTTTCTCTACTTCAGCCTTGAACAATTTAAAGGCATCTAAAGCTTCATCTTTGGAACGAAGCATGTAAAGATACATATATCGTGAATAATCATCAATAAAGGTGATGAAGTATTTCGGATCTTTAGCGTTCATGTCAGGACAAAAAATATCCATGTGTATGATCTCTAATCGATCAGAACTCCTTTTAGCACCTTTCTTAGACTTGTTACTTTGCTTTCCCTTAATGCAACTAACACATGTCTCAAAATCAGCAAAGTCTAGAGTATCAAGTACCCCTTCCTTTACCAATCTCTTGACTCTCTCAATGGAGATATGTCCCAATCTCCGGTGCCAAAACATAGAGGATTCTTCATTCACAATACAACGCTTTAAACCAGTATTAACATGCAAGGAACTATGAGCAATATCATTTTGCAATTTGAGACGATATAATCTATCAGAAAAATACCATAACCAATAACTTCAGAATTTCTAATTAAATTAAAACCTGAGTCCGAAAAATTAAAGGAAAATCCAAAAGGTACAAGTCTTGAAACTGAAATCAAATTTCTAGAGAAATTTGGAACATAAAATGTTCTCTCTAACTGTAAATGAAACCACTACTTAAACTTAGGTTGCATGTCCCAACGACCTCTACATGCGAACTCATCTGGTTGCCAGAATAGATTTGATGTTCACTGCCCACTGGTTTCCTTAGGTTTGTCATACCCTGCAAGGTATTCGAAACATGGATTGTAGAACCAGAATCAATCCACCATGTATTATGATTAACATTAACCCTATTAGATTCATAACAAACAAACGCAAGAAAATTACCTTTCTTCTTAGGCTAAGCCTTGAACTTCTCGCAGTCTTTCTTCATGTGTCCTTTCTTCTTACAGAAAAAACACGAAGACTCCTTCTTAATGGCCGGATTAGCATAAATCTTTCCCTTTCCCTTTCCCTTATCCTTAGTGTGATCCTTCTTTGTCTTTGCAGAAGTAGTAAGGTTCACCTTTTCACCCTCCTCCATCACCAATCTTCCCTCCTCTTGAACACACATGGTCAGAAGTTCATTAATTGACCATTTATCTTTATGCGTGTTGTAAGATACCTTAAAGGGGCCATATTGATGAGGAAGAGTGCATAAAATGTAATGGACAAGGAAAGAGTCAGATATGGTAACTTCCAAATCCTTAAGTTGAGCTGCAATATCCCTCATGCGCATGATATGATCACGCACTCCTTTAATCTCAGTGAGCCTTATGGATGAAAACTGCATAATTAAGGTGCTAGCAAGAACTTTATCAGAAGATGCAAATTGCTCATCAATGGACTTAAGAAGTTCTTTGACTTTGGTATGCGTATCGACGGAACCACGAATACTAGCACTGATTTTGGTCTTTATGAACATAACGGAGAGGCGGTTAGACATCTCCCACTTTTCATAAAGAGCAAATGCATCTGGAGTACTACTTCCAGTAATGCTAGGTGGTTCGTCTTTCCAAATAGCATAGTCAATGTCCATCCATCCCAACTGCAGTATCACCCTATCTTTCCACACCTTATAGTTATCACCCTTTAATTCAGGAATGTCACATTTGATATCAGAAATATTGCCAGCAAAATACAAATAAAATCATGCTTATTATCAAAATTGAGACTTTTAACATTAATCATGCTTTACCAATGTAAATCACGTGAAATATGAATCTACACATAAAACTTGCCTGTGGGCTAAAGTTCTACTCAAATAGATTAATAATTACAATATGGTGAAACTATCAAACTGTATCAGTTTCTTAATTCCTCTGGGACGTTTAAGAAACAAAATTCAATACTTCACCCTAATTAATTATTCAAATACAATAAAATTCCCGTGGGTGAGTTTTATCATATCATATACAATTAATCACAACAAAAGTTTAGTTTCCACATGTGATTCTAATAATAATAATAGTAATAAATTTTAATAATTAGAGGTGCTGTGGCTACTCCCTAATTAATAAATTTTGAATCACTCAACTTTCAATGAATTATAACATAGCAGTAATTAAAAAATTAAAATAAAATAAAATCTCATAGTTAATAAATTTAAAGGCTAAAAGCTACAGCCATGAAAATCGAAAACAATGCCAACTATAACAAATGAAATAAACAAATTCTTCTCTAACCATTATAGATAGCAATTGGTTTGGCAGCAAAGCCCTCAGTCAAAAAGCTAACGCAATGAATCATGATTATGTTATACTAAGAGCAATTTGTTTGCATCCATTACAAAAGCAACAACAAGAAACTTCGAATAGTATACGAAAAACTCATCTCCAACAAATCAAACGCAAGGCAGAGGAAACATGGCTCTGATACCAAATGAAAGATTAATTAAATTCATACAAGATGAATATATAAATGCGGAAATTTAAGGAATTATGAAATACCTCCAGCCATTGCACAAATTGAAATATTGAGATGAAAAAGATCACAAACGCTTGCCTAAAACCAACGCTTTATCAAACTATGAATATACCTAGAATAGTTGCTGAATCCTTCTTCCTCTAGTTAGATGGTGTATAGATTTTTAGAATGAAGTTGATACAGTGACCTTTTCCTGAGAGATGAATAACGTTATTTAAAGGGAGTTGTACCATCAACAGAACCCCTCTTTTCTGTAAACGTGATAACGTTATGGATAAGATAATGGAGATAGTGGTGGGAAGTGGTTGGGCTTAACAGAATCCAAGTAGAGATAAAGGTGGGCCATATTACTTAATTAGTCAATTAAAATAAATTATTAACTAATTAATAAAATTCCAACAAACTGAACTTATTTTTACTGAACTGAACTTATTTTTGCTGAATTGAACATATTTTTACTGAACTGAACTTATTTTTGCTGAACTGAACTTATTTTTGCTGAACTGAACTTATTTTTGCTGAACTGAACTTATTTTTACTGAACTGAACTTAATTTACCGAATATTATTATTTTAAGGTGAACTGAACAGGGTCTTAGCTGAAATTATTTTTAAATATTATTTTCTATTTGCTATAATAAATTACTCCCTTCGTAACGTTTTAATTACAATATTTGATTTTACCCGTATATTAAGGAAGAAATTTAAGGATGTAAATGAATACATTAATCAAAAATATTTTCAAGATTAGTGACCTCTAATCTAATTCTTGATTGTGTTAAAACCATTTTCATTAATTTGTTCATTTACACCTTTAATTATTTCCTTAAAATGCATGCAAAACCAATTGTTGCCATCAAACCATTACAAAGGGAGTACCAGCCAAAGGATGTGAATTTTGAGAAGCGAGTCAAAAAAATTCTATTACATCGACTTTTTTTTGGCACGCACTTTAAACAAGCATGTTAGTAACCGTTTAGACTGGCTTCTCAAAATTTGTGGCCTATAAAAGCAATTGCCTTTGTATGTGTTCCTAATCGATATTGTCTTCAAGGTCAAAAACGTTGTTCAAGTTTGCCTCGAAGTGCATGACCAAAAACCAACATAAAGGTACTCATTTCTAAGGGTGTTCTGAAAAATTCATAACTGCAAAATTGTAACGTTTAACTGCGTAACTGGTCTCGCAATATGCTTAACTAACACAATTACTTTAATCGTACCGTGGTTGACTGTTACGATTATAAAAATTTCTAAATGTTTAACCGTTACTTTTTTTAATGTTTTTAATATTAATCTAATAAGTGATAACATTAATTTTTATTTCTCAAGAAGTCACAAATTCACAAGAGTCCCTGCCTTCTCTCTCATGATCAATTTTCTTAATGTTATTGTTTTCCTGTTTTCTTAAGTGTATTAATGAACATGTGGAATCATTAGTCATTGATGCAGTTTTTTATTTATATTTTTCAGTCGAAATTCGTATGTTGTAGAACATTTGAACTCATTGTTTGTTGCCTTGTTTGAACTCGGAAGTTTTGAACAATTTTATGTTGGTAGTCGGTATTCATTAGTTGTTTGAATAATTTCTATCTTGCAATTTTTGTAAAGGTTACTGAAAGTCTGAAAGTAAGTTTAAGTTATAGGTTACATGGTTAACCGGTTACCGTACTGTTATTTTACGATTGAATGTTATGGTTAACTGCTACTTAAGGGTAGGTTATGTTTATTAGAATATCATAATCATAATCGTTATAATTGTTAACCGTTCCGTTAAGCTAAATGGGACGGTTAACAGACCGTAAACACCCTACTCATTTCGATTGATTTCTTGAAATTGCCGCCCTATGAGGGTGATCGACGACGTTCTTTTCCCTCAAAAATATTGTTTTCATGGATAAAAATGTAATTTCATGCTGCAGAAAAATCAGATTGCACGATTGATCTGTTTTTAAATTACACGAATAAGTGGTTTCCAACTTTTAGCTAATTCTATTGTGCTACTTTAATTAAAATTATAAAATCCAAATACAAAAAAAAAACTATATCCCTCTTTATACTTGGGGGTTTTGAAAGGAATTAATATCATAAAATATGTGGTGAGTATAAATGTCTTTAATATTAGGAAAAATTGGCGCCAACAGTACCAACTATTCGTTTAGTGCGCAAAACAACACAAACTAAAGAAGGTGCAGTGCACAACACAAACTTTATGTGATTGGTGCACAAAACAACACAAGGAGATTTTGGCCTGAGATTCTACTTAGAATTCATGTTGTTTTGTGCACTCATCACATAGAGTTTGTGTCGTCCACCTACCACAATATTCGTTTGTGTTATTTTGTGCATCCGTCACATAAAGTTTGTGCTGTGCACTACACCTTCTTTAGTTTGTGCTGTTTTGTGCACCAAATTAATAGTTGGTGCTGTTGGAGCCAATTTAGCCTTAATATTATCTCATGAAATTATTCAAATTTAAAATTCAACTCTATTAATCTTACTTTCTCTGTTCCAAAATACTCTTTAAACTCATTTTGACACGTAATTTTAGATGATAAGTTTTTGCTATTAATTGTTATTTGATTGTAAAGGTAAATGTAATCGGAGTTAGTTGTATTACTTCATTTGTAAGAGAGTGTGGGCCTAAATTGTAAAACAATATGTAATAGGAGTCATTGGAGGTATTAATAAAATATGATAGTGTTAGGCCATCTTTGTAAAGTTAGACATATTAAATAAATATATGGGTCATGTCTAAAAATAGAAGTGTAAAGATTATTTCGGGACACAGGAAAAAGGAAGGTGTAGAGTATTTTCTGAAGGAAGGGTCAAGTATGTCAAATATCACTTGATATTTTCATAATTATATTCATAGACTATAATCGTGCAATCTACAGGTGATAAGCAAGTTTTCAAACTATTCTCGACACGATACCTTTAAATTTTTAATCAGAAGCTATTAAAAAGATTGGCTAGAATTGTTCACATAAGTTCTCATTATCCTAAAACATTGGCATAATAGAATTCATAATGAATTGTAGCATGTGAAATTATTTCTTCCTTCTTTATGAGTTCTTTCACTTCTATTTTAAGGTCAAAATTTGAAATTAGTCTCCCGTGATGTTCGGGTTATTAGTTAGCGATAAATAATGTAATCTAGTGTGTAAAATATTGTAGAAAAAATATATAAGTCATCTCACTTAGACAATTTTACTCTTGGTTTTCATTTATATATCATCATTATTGGATTACATTTTGCTATAAGATATGGTTTGCTACGGATGGGGGTAGAAAATCCGTAGCAAAATTTTGCTACAGATTAAAATTACGAATTTTCATTTGCTATGGAAACAAAACCGTAGCAAATTTTGCTACGGATCTTCTTCCTCCGTTGCAAAATTCAGTTTGCTACGCCCACTTTTGCTACAGAATATTTCCGTAGCAAAAACACACTTTGCTACGGATTTTTGATGTTTGCTAATTCCGTAGAAAAACAGTTTTTTTTGTAGTGACATTGACATTTTTTAATATGAGAATGTTGTTGGATAAAAATGCTATTCAAATAGGGATGGTGAATAACAACTCTTACTTACGCTTTTATATATATATATATATATATATATATATATATATATATATATATATATATATATATATATATATATATAACGGGCTGGATCCATTGAAAACAGGCTGAAAACTGAAAACAGTGAATCTCAGCCGTCCACGTATATTGACGCTGATCGTACGACTGAGACTCCTCCCTTCATTAGACACTCTCAATCCCAAATCTACTTTTCTCTCTCCTCCCCTTCTCTCAATAACGTCTTTCTCCCCCCCAAAGTTCAACTCTAGGTTTCTTCTTCATCCATAACGTGTTTGTTCTGATTGATTTTCACGAATTAAGCTGCAGTTACATCTGGTAAGATAATTTTCTTGAATTTTGATTTCGAAAATTTCACTCGAATTCCTCGGTAATTACTATTTTGGGGTTTTTGCATTTCTTAGTGAGTGAACGATTTTTAGTTTAATTTTCCTGCGATTTTGCATTCTTCATTAAGCCTTTGATTTCATATTAGAGCTTTTCGATGTGATTTTCTGTTAGTATTCGCTTCTTCTATTGATTACTTTAACCCTGATTGTATTCATTGTTCTAGGTATAATTAGCTTGCAACTTTATTAGGTTTAATTTGTTTGTCAACACTTAACAATCTATTTTTTCATGTCTCTGCTTTATATTTTTGATTTGATATCTATAAATCGTGCTTTTGATTTGTCAACTTAGGTTTAATTGAAGTTAGGGGGTAATTTGATCTTAGTATTATCAATGACTTATAATGGTTGATTATATACATATTGTTAACGATTTGGATCTTGCTTCTTATTTACTTGCGAATTATTGAGGCTTTATTTATTGTTACTCTTCTTTTTCATAGATGTAACCCTTTTTATTGAAAATGTACCGCATTTTAATTAGTTGCCTTTTTCCTTAAATGCACCTTGCTGTGTTACTTATGACCTTCGTCTCCTTAATTGAGATTTCTACAGGTTGGTGTTTCCTCCCTGTGATGATACTAGTTTTTATTACCTGTGTTTGATATTTCCTGTTGTTGTTGATATGTTGTTTTGGCTTTTCCTGCTACTTGGCTGAAGGTTGTTTCATCTTTGCTCAGCTTTCACAATGGCACCCAACCCCATACTTCTACTAGCCACCATATGCACATCTATGTTCACTTTAAAACAACATGAAACTTGGAAGGTGGAAACCCACGAAGACAGGGAGGGGAAACACTTAAAGTTTGTGGTAGGAAACACCTTGCTTGCAAACCATCTGTATTGTCGATTAAATTTTATCATCATATCATCTTATCATGGTCCTACTGTCGGACGATTAAATTTTTAAAGTGCTATTGCCATATCTTATTCTCTTCAATAGGAATTTGTCGCGTACTATGCTTTTCTATCCCTGCTTAGGATGCGTGTATGCACACACTACATTGGTGGTCGCCTCTTCCACCACATTTTTTATACGTGGCTAAAGTTGCAAATGTAGAACCTGAATACCGGCTATGATCAATACATGGTCTAGAAACTCCTCTCTATTTCTCTATCGCGCCGTATCTGACTATAACAAAACGTGTACTTATTTTTGGTTTTTGGTTTTTGTCCTTGCCTACTTTGTCACTTGAAAGTGTGTTATTATCCTTAAGCTAATGAAAGACATAAGAATCCATTAGTCTACTAACAGGAAATTCATGTTTTAATAAAATCATATAATGAAGAAATTTTCTATTCAAATGCACCCTTTTTTTTACATATATGTACCACATTTTACATATATTCAGGTAAATGGATCCCTTACAAGCTACTGCTAAGTTAAGTGCTAGTGCTGCCGTGGTAGTGCATTTTCTATTGAACTAGCGTCAGACCTGTCGTGCTGCTGCTGCTGTTTTACTGCTGTTCTGCAGCTGCTGCTGCCGATGCCGCCGCTGCTGCTGCTGCTGCCGATGCCGCCGCTGCTGCTGCTGCTGCCATGCTGTTGTTGTATTCTCTCTCCCTCGTTCTCAAGTACTGGAAAATGTTATCTTCGACATTGGATAGGGATTATAGTAATCGAATTTCACGATTTATGCTGCAATTTACTACTGGTAAGAAAACTTTCATGATGTTTGATTCGTTCATCTATTTTTTTTAGTTTGTAGTGTTACAGATTTGGGTCTAAGTTTGAGATTTTTTGTTGGAATTTGTTAAAGTTTACTGCATTTAGTGATAATCTTCTTCTTCTTTGTAATTAATTATTTGCATTATCTAATTGAAGCCATAAGAATTGGCCCATAGGCGAGCTATGCTTAGAATAGTATAGAATTGATAGTTGAATCATACTTTCCATTTTTTTTGATTTTAACCCTCTGAAAACTTTTGAAAGTATATGTATAACTGCTTTGTGTATGTGAATCAGGTGCGTATGTTGCAAGAAAAATGATTCACTTTCAACTAATCAAATAATAATTCTAGTTATTTGGATCTTGCTTATACTTGTGAAATTATTGAGGCTTTATTTATCGGTACTCTTCTATTTCATAGATGTAACCCTTTTTTTTGTAAATGTACCCTATTTTAATTTGTCATGTGGCTGCTATGGTTTATCAAATTGGAAACTGGAAACAATAAAGTGAGGATCATGACATTTGTAGAGCATGATTGGGCGGGGCGGGGGAGGTGAGGCACTAAGAAAGAGTTGTAAGTTAATGAACTTGTGTGGACAAACCTGGAAGATTTGACCTCAAATCCCACAATCTTTGAGTAGTTTGTCAGCATCTTTAACATACTTGATAGTACAAATCAGATGATTGTATATGTATTATGTAGCTGATAAAAATATATGGCCGGAGTAGATAATTGGAGAAGTTAGCACTAAGAACTATGACATGTTAACTCAAGATTATCAGTGTATATTGTATCTTTTAGAGCTTCTACTTACTCTTAGGTTTAATTTAGAGAAGGGAGAGGGACATAATCATTGAACTTGTGAACTTAAAATTGTAAATTAGTTAAACAATAGTGTGAAGAATGACATGCTTCTAGTGTCTATTGTGGCAAAATACGGTTTTAAAAGTCTCACACAAGGCATTTGTCTTGATGACGATGATGATAAATCATATCTTTTCGACGAACTTCAACTGAATGGAAATGAATCCGCAGATGGCTTCAGAGGATGTTCACTGTATGTGCTAATCGTCGATCCAGAGTTGGCCATTTCTGCCTTTTGAAATTTTTGCTAAAGTAAAGTTTCATAGATTCCTAGTTGATGTAGAAGTTTACCAGTTATGGTCTCCCCCCACATCAATCTAACTTTAAAGCCACTGAAACCATAAGTTTTTTCATAAATGAAAGTGGGGGATAGCTACATCTTTTTATCGTCAACTTAACATCTTTTAGAGACCCAACTAAAACTATGTATGAGACATCCAACATACGTACTCGTGGAATTTGGGCTTGCTACTTGAGACATTTCCCTAGTTACTTTTCGCGGCTTCTCATCATTGGTGTTTTTTCATGATCCTGTTATCGGTTATGTGAGTCGTGCTTATAGTCGTATACTTCGTGATAAACATTTTGCCTACTTGCTGCTGCCGAAATGTCTAGTTCCTTAAAAGTGTTGCCATGGTGTCATATTCACGTAAGACTCGTCTTGCAGGTCCATGGAAAGATTTGACCCTCATGAATATCAATGGACTAGACTAAAGAGTATGAACTCAAGGAGAGGATGCCACTCTCTCACAGTTCTGAATGAAAAGTTGCTCTTCTATTTCCTTTGTATTTTGTCATAGTGTAGACTAGTTGATGTACTTCAGTGTTGATTGAAGCATGCTTTTTTTAGTCTATACCAATTGATGGAATATTTAAATGTTCTGTGCATATTTTAGCTTACAGCAGAAGTAAACAACTCCTTACAGTGAGTGATAATCCTTAATATACTCACTTTTACTATTCATTCTCTTTTCTTATTATATGTAGACATTGAAAACCTATTAGCTCAATTGGTAGAGCATTTGTGTACTTACACAAAGGGTGTAGGTTCGAATCCTACATAGGTTGAGTGATAATCCCAAAATGTGCCCTTTTCTTTTTAAGTGTAATCCTTTTCATTCTAAATGTAACCCTTTCACTCTTATGCCCACTAACGTAATATACTTGATAGTTATTAATCCTAATAGGGTTACATTTAACGAGCAAAGGGATACATTTATTTAATATGGGTTACTGTCATGGTTGATGACGAAACATTAACAGAATGAGCCCTCACAATGTGAATCCTACGCCAGCGCCCAGCCACAGATTGTAGCTGACCACCAGGCGCAGTACCAGACACAGCAATCGGTGTGCAGTTTTTCACACCCTTGTTTATTTAAAAAGGGTTACTGTCAAGGGCGTTAGGAATGGAGTCATATCATGTTCTAAGACTTGGGTATCTATATTTGCACTGCTTTGGTTGATTTGTATGCCAAATGTTGGTACCTACTTTGAGCCGAGATTGTCTTTTATGGTATGTCGTGTAGGGATATAGTGGCTGGGAATGCTATGGTTGCGGGTTTTTTGCTTCATGGGTTTCATGATGACATGATGAATTTGGTTTTTGAGATGCAGGTAGCACAGGAATAAGACCAAACTCTTCTACTGTTGTGACTTTATTACCAACAGTTGCTCAAGCTAGTGACTTTAGTCGTGGGAGGGCGATTCATGGTTATTCTATGAGGCAGGGTTTTAGCAATACTGTAATGCTGGGTACAGGGTTTGTGGATATCTATGGTAAATGTGGATGCATTTCTTATGCGAGGACGATCTTTGACTTTTTGGGTGTTAGTGGATAACCGTTAAGGTTAAAGCACATAGTCATATCATGTCCTTTTTGCTTGCAATGAGTACAAAATAACTTGGACTTGTCGGTGTGTGAACGAGTTCAGTCCGCACGAGGAAAGCGTAATTATCCTCTGGCAAAACATTCAACTTGAGCGTTCTTCTTGAACTGGGACTTGATAAGCCTGATTGAGATCAGCAACATGAACTATTTTTTGTGTTGAAATGTATGCTAGCTGCTTATATGATTCTGCACACGAGCAAGAAAACGCTTGAAAGGTCACTAAAAACAACTTCATCATATGATTCGACAACATCAGGCTTCTTGGTAAACTGTGGACCACTCTGCTCTAGAGGGTATAGCTCCAAATTCCACCTAGACTAATAATGAGTATCAAATCCTCCCTCTAGAATCTGTAGGTACTACCAAAAAATGACAAATTCATAGCACTCATAGCATAGACGCAATGACGCATAGCATCATACTTCCTCCGTTTCACAATAGATGCATCATTTGTACTTTTCACGTTTGCCAATGCACTATTTTAAACATTAATATACTTTATTAAATTATCAATAAGTAAAAATTATGCAAATTGGATATTAAAATAATACACATTGAGACGAATCTAACAAGATCCCACATGATTATGTTTTTCCTAAAATGCAAATCACCAAATTCAATCAAAGTCTAAACTGTGAATAGTAGACAATATGCAAATGATGCATCTATTGTGAAACAGAGGAAGTACTTGCTACTTGTTCTAAATTTTAGCTTTTTCAAGTAAAGATGTCATGTCTCCAAAGATACTAGACAAATAGATTCTTGAAGCAAACACAAGCTAGGTGCTTAAAGATGCTAAGAATCAAAATCAAATGGGTCACATTTAGAAGTAAAAAGGATACATATGTAGAATTATAATTATATATTTAAGCGTTTGTGGGTAAAAACGCCATTTAAAAAAGGTCTGTATTTTAGCACGTTAAAAAGCTTTCTTTCTAGTTGGTTGATAATTTGAGGCTAAACTTATATTTAAAAGCAAAAGAGGTAAGATGACAATAAAATGTATAGTTTCAACCTATGTAGTATTCGAACCTACATTTTTTGTGTGAAACACAAATGCTCTACCAATTGAGCTAATAGGTTTGTACTCGTAGCATATCCTATCTCATTAAAATGCTTGGTTCTTAGCGATTCTATAGTAGAAGTGTCCATCCAGTGAAAAAATTCTTCTTCTCCTTATGTTTATCAAAGTTCAGGAGCAATAAAGTTAAAAATACAGGAGCATTGAAGTTAAAAGAACACATGCCATACCTGAGGATCCAAAAGCTTTGTAAGAGAAAATGTTCTTTTCATAGCTTCACGAGAGAGAAAAATTCCTATCCCAACCTGAACGTCGTATTGCCTAACTTTTCATTCACAGTCTTGGGTCTAATCCTCACCACCAACTTCAAAAATAGAAACATCACATTTTAAAATCTAAAACAAGATTTTAGCGTAATAGCGAACTCAAGCAACATACTGTATCACTTATTCTACCAAAAGTACCCAATTTTCAGCAAAATGTACCCCTTTCCGACTAAACTGAAAATCAAAAAAAGGGTTACTAGTATTTTGGAATGGGCTACATTAAAGTAAAAGGGTTACTTTCACTTAAAGTATCAACAACCTATAAAAATAATCAATATTTTAAAATCTAAAACAAGATGGCAGCGTAATAGCGAACTTAAGCAACATACTATATCACTTATTCTACCAAAAGTACCCAATTTTCAGCAAAATGTACCCCTTTCCGACTAAACTGAAAATCAAAAAAAGGGTTTCTAGTATTTTGGAATGGGCTACATTGAAGTAAAAAGGGTTACTTTCACTTAAAGTATCAACAACCTATAAAAATCAATGTTGTGTGATGATTGCCACAACTTATTCAACTCGCAAGTCTTATCCGATCCCATGGCTGCTAAAATATATGCGAACACTAGACAATGGTAACTTATATGTATCCCTGATTTTACAAAATGTATCCCTTTCTCAACATCAAGTACCTATTTTTAACTAATAGGATTTCCCGATCTCACCGATCTTGCCTTTTTCTCCTCCTGATATAATTTTTACAGTATCTCCAACCCTGGCATGCATTTTATGAATGGGAGAGACTATTTTTCCTCTCCCAGCGCTAGCGTGAGCTGCAAGACAGAAAATAACTGACTCTATAATGATATGTTTCAGCTACCCTCCACAAAAATATATTATCAAAAATGATTTTACGACTCCTCAGAGAATGAAATACTGTCATATATAAGTAATATAACAGTGTCTGCATCATTAGTTTGTGCTATTCACATGCATTTTGATCAGATATATAGAATGATATGAAAGGGTCAGTACTTTTTAGAATAAATCCTCCATTTAGTGGGGATATAATATCTCTCTCGTAAAGTGTGACTTTCTACTAAGTAATCTAGTTCTAGTTCCTTGTGGTTAGTCCATTGAAGTATTGGTGCTTCTTATAGCACATAAATTTTTAGAGTTCTAAAGCCTTTAGGTCATTGTAAGGAAACAATACTTAAAGCCAAAGACAAAAAAAAATCAGACAAACAGATGTACATTCTCCCCACATTGCAGCAAATATTTTCTTTTCCTAAAAAAGTGAACAAACAGATGTACATTCTCCCCAAATTACCATAAAGGAATCACTGTTCTCTTCTGCCTGTCTTAGCCTTCCAGATAATACTGACTCAAACACAAAAAGAAGTATGACATGTATTTACTCAGAAAAAAATTCCAAGTCTTGTTCCTTGGTATTTTAGATTACATTACAGAACTGTTTTCAGTGTATTTCACGATTATTTCAAGGAAATTCTACAAAGTATTGAGCCCATAACAATCAATCAAACCTTCTTAGTGCAGGGGCATGGATTAGAAAAAAGGTTACATTTAACATAAAAAGGGGCTACATTTAATTGAAAAGCATAATAACATGAATTAATTTATGCCGGAATTGAACCAGAAACAATATGCAATTGCCCTACGCTTTACCGCTTGAGCTAACAAAGTTGTACTAGCAAATATCTAGTTTTAGGGGCACACCTACATTGGCGACCTAAATTTGTAAGCCTTAGGTATCTAGATTGGAGAATAATAAATTCTACACTTTCATTCTTTGGATTATAGCTTGAATAAAACTAACTTAACCAAATTTAGAACATAAACACTTAATTCTAACCTAAAAAGGTAAGAAATTAAAAGAATAACTGAATCCTAACTTAACAAGTGAGAAATTAACAAAATAATTGAATCCAACCCTAAAAACGTCAAAGCCTCAAAGGATAATCAAATTGTAACCTATGATTTGATAGAGGAAAATAAAATCAATGAAACTCATACCTTGTACTCCGAAATGCTTTCGAAAAAGAAGTGAGAGCAATTTCGATCTGATTTTCGCTATTCTTGGACCTCGAGCAAAAGAAATGAGAGTGGAGGTGAGAGACATTGAGGCGACTCTGCTTGAGTTCTCAATGTTGCAGAGAGAGATTGTATTGGAAGGGAGAAAGAGAAGCAGATTATGTCATCTGTAAATAATCGCAAGAGTCCCAAACACGCAGACAATTAGAAACTTAGAATGGACGGCTCGATCATGTATGCTACGATTGGACTCCTTAGGTTCGCTGTTTTCAGTTTTCAGTCTAAGGAGTGGTTTTCACTAGATCCACGAAAAATTGGCAAAAATCACCTTAACTTTCCAAGATTTTTAAAGTTATTACTTTTAATTTTTTTTTAAATAACCACCAAAACGTTACAAATTCCTTTAAAGTTACCACCACTTAACGGAATTTTCCAATTATCTCCGTTAGTGGGCCCCACTTTTTAACTTACCTTTTTCATTCCTTCCTATTCAACCACGAATTCCCAATTTTATTCCAAAAAAACTCTAGTTCTTCAATTTCCATCCAAATTTGTCGAATGTGGCCAGAATTAATCCCCAAAAAATACATTAGCAACACAAACGACCTAAATCCATGCTATTTGAAGTGGTAATTTCACAAATTAGGGTTTTCTGTGGATTTTTCAATACAGGTTTACTCGAACAAAAAGTTGGCGGAATGATTTGTTAGTTGTGTAATTCAAAATGGAAGCAAGAAGTGAGAGGTTTAAACGAATTTGGGGTAATTTGTTGTGTAAAATCTACAATTTGAAACTTGATGGATTGTCAAAATTTGCATCAGTTTTTAATTACAGTTTAACACAACAAATTCCCCCAAATTTTTTGTAAACCCTAATTTTATATATCCTTAGAGAAACCCTAATTTATAAAACTAACAACTCAAATTACCTGATTCAGTGCCGTCCATGTTGTTAATGTGAGAATTGAGTCTTAAATCAGTCCAAATTTGAGAAATTTAGGTCACAATTGAAGAACTAGGGTTTGTTTTGGAATGAAATTGGGAATTCGTGGTTGAATAGGAAGGAATGAAAAAGGTAAGTTAAAAAATGGGGCCCACTAACGGAGATAATTGGAAAATTCCGTTAACTGGTGGTAACTTTAAAGGAATTTGTAACGTTTTGGTGGTTATGTAAAAAAAAAAAATTAAGGTGGTAACTTTAAAAATTTTGGAAAGTTAAGGAGGTTTTTATCAATTTGTCCATATATATATTTTGAAAATTTTGACATAATTTTGTCTCAATGTCCTATATGATTGTGAAAATAATGACCATATATTAACAATTTATAAGCTTAAAATCTCTAATTATCAAGAACATATTTAGAAAAATAAAAATGAATTTTAAAAAGTGTTTCTATATAGATGAAAAAAAAATCATGGATCTAAATTACATAGTGTATATAAATGGATGACAAAAATCAATAAATCTCTTTAATCAATATATTCATGAGAATCATGAGTCGTGGACAGGAGTTTGATGTAAGTGTAAGATAAATTTAAGTACTAAAAATTAGTTAAAAGTTCAGTATCTTATACTATATGTTTTTTTTATCGTAAAGTTAGTTTTAAGGAAATAATAAAAACGGTATTACTGCCTCCATCACAGAATATACTCTCTACAGTTTCTTTTTTCTTTTTTCCTTTGTTGTAATATACTCTTTACACTTTTATTTTTGAACACATTCTATTATTAAATGTATTTACTTTTACAAAGATGCATGTCCTTCTATGACATCTACTCTTACAATTTAGGCTTATCTTCTATCTCTCAAGAAAATAATAAAACTTCCTCCTATCAAATTTAAATTTATAATTAAACAACAAATAATAAAACAAAACTTATCTAAAATTACGTACTAAAGTTTTTGTCAAGAGTATGTTGCGACGAAGAGAGTAACTAAAACATGTAAATTCTCAACATCAAATTTTTATGCGGTAGTTCCATCACATCATCTTTTTTTTGAAAAAAAAAGTACGTCATTGGAAATAAATCATATAGGAAAGATTGTGGAAAAATACTAGTAATAAAATATTTTTTCTGAAAAGCCTGTGTTTGGTACTTTACAATTATTATCATACAACCGAGTGTACCGTGCTCATGGTACACCCATGTGTAATTTCGTCATTTCGAGCTACAACTAGTATTTAGGCCCAGGCGATGCTCTGGGATATATATGTATTATACTTTACTACTTTAATACAATTAAATTTTGGTGTAGAAAGATGTTAGAAAAAGTCATAGATAAATAGTTATATTCAAAAATACAATTAACATATTGTAACTTAATTATTGTTTTTCATTGAAAACATATAATATCATTATTAGTATTGATAAAAGAACCAACAAAAATGTAGTGGCACAATGGTTAGAGCATTGATCTTCCACACTCGAGATCAAGGGTTCGAAGCTTCTCATGGACAATTTTTTATGAGAGAAACGTAGATAAAATATTGTTGTAAAGAAGGGAGAGTGACACGTGGCGGATTGCAACGTGTGCTTACGCTTTTTAATATATATATAGATTGCTCTCTTCCATGCGCCAACTCTTCCTCCCTCCTCTATATTTTCGCATATTCAAATTCCATTTCTCTCTCCTCTGTTTCTTCAGTTACTAAAGACGCCATTGTTATAGAGGTTAGTTTCTCTTTCTTTTTTATTATTTTATTTTTACTCCATTTTTGCGTTTTTATACTTTATTATTCTTCTCATTACATTTTTTTTTTGCGTTTTTTAGTTCAATGAGCGAAAATCAAGTTCCTTCCTCTTTAATTTTGGACTCAGTGATCGATTTTGGTCTCGAAAAATTTGTGCAGAATTGCAGGGTGAATTATTAGTAATATTTGCAACATGGAAAGGTACAATTATATTTTTTCTTCTTTATTTCATCGATTTTTGGAATATTTAGTTGTTAGTTATAGAATTTGTCATTTTCAATTTACCTAGGGCTTGTCTGCATATTTTGTTTGATTTTCAGTCTTTTTTTTAAATTTTTTTTGTTTTTGGTTTACATTTTGATATGATATGTTTAACAAGCATTTGAGAATTTTGCTCATTTTGTATATATGTTCATTTGAATTCTGGTTTTATTTGCTCATTTGTATGAATGTAATACTTAAATGAGAATAGTCTCATTTGTATACATGTTTATTTCAATTCTGGTTTTATTTGCTCATTTGTATAAATGTAAGACTTAGAAGAAACTAGTCCCCTTCGTATATATGTTCATTTGAATTCTGAGTTTATATGCTCATTTGTATAAATGTAAGATTTAGATGAGTCTAGAGCCACATTAATGGGAAATCAGTTCCTGCAATATCAGTAGTAAAATCACAGAAAAAAAAATTAGATCCCAATTACTTTCAGATTTCTTGTTGCGCTGTCAACATTGAGGATCACATTGTACAACTAAAGAGTCCCTTGGTTGGAAGCCTATTCTGCAGAGCTGTGAGATTAATACAATTTTAGGCTGTCTATATTATTGCGCAGGAACATTTCCGTTGAACCTTTCGATGTTTCACACAAGCTTGGTACATTTTATAAATAAAAAATTTAGAATGATGTTGAATGAATTTCAAACTAGGATGCTGCACCACTAAATCCTACAACCCTATATTTTCTATGATAGCCAGGAATCAGAATTAAGAATGTCCATAGTGTAAAGACTTATTCCTTTGAAGTTGTATACATTTGCCTACTTAATCCAAAGGATATCATTTTTAGTATTTTTGAAGCAAGGCTTAAAGGTATCTAATGTTTCATTCTCCAGCCACCCGAGGTTTACAATTGGCATCCCGCACAATTTAGAAATAGGTTATACATATTCTCTTGATTTCTCTGTCAATTTTCTGAGGAAGAAAGGAGACCTGACTCTATAAAATTGGTTGAGGATCAACTGGTAGTGAGTAGTGACTGACTTATAGGACTGGTGATTTAATTTGGACTTTCAAGTAGCTTTCAAGTTTCAACATTTCGTCATATGTTTTCTTTTTTGTTGTGTGTGTTTCGAGTCTCAATTACTTTGTAATTGTGTTTGCTTTCCCACTTCTTTTTATCTGACCGTAAATGTTCTTTGTCTTGGCAGTGAGGCGGTTGATAACACAAATGTTCTTCCAACTATTGAGACAACTGAGCAAGCAGTTCCGCATGATGTAAATGAGGAAGCAGTCCCTCAGATTGTAAATGAGCCACGTAAAAGACGGTATAAAACATTGGCTCATAAGAGTAACGCAAAGGTAAACAAATCAGGTGTGAAGGTTAAGCAAACTCTTAAGCAAATAAAGGAGGATTTAGTGAAGAAGAAGGAAGGTGAAAAGGGAAAAACAATTGTAAAGCCGGAGAAAACAATTAAGAAGGCGAAAAAGAATATAAGGAAGCCGGAATTTGTGAAGTGTGAGGAAGATGCTGTTAAGATGGATGAGGAATACAATAGTCAGATTAGAATAGGTAGTGATGTCGGTCTTGTTGTAGATTTTGTAGATTTTTGAACAGTATGCTCACGATACAAGTTTGTAATCATTTAAACAGTTAGTAGTATAGTCATATGTGATGACATTATTGAATAATCAGATCACGATACAAGTTTGTAAACGTACAGCTCATTGTGATGCCTTTTAGTTTATTTTCTTGTGTAATTAGGAATTTCATTTACCTACGTAGAAAATTTTTCATTTATGATTTAATGAGTAGCTGATGAACACTTAAAGGTTTGACTTTGAGGAAGTGTTCTTTTGATCCTACTGAAGAGGAAAAATTCAGTTTTATTTGCTCATGAATTGAAATGAATCTGCTCATTTAAATAAAATTTGTTCATTTACAAAATGAGCATTTTTATTTTTCTCATTTAATAAAATGAGCAATTTTGTTTGCAGTGGAAGATCAGTAAACATTCTGATCTCAAGTCAGGTAAAAAAAATCTGCTCATTCACAAAATGAGCAGTTTTATTTTGCTCATTTGATCAAATGAGCAGTTTTCGGTTTACTCAATTGATCAAATGAGTAGTTTTCAATTTACTCAATTGATCAAATGAGCAATTTGATTTTACTCATTTGATCAAATGAGCAATCGTTTTTGCACAACAAGATCAGTAAACATTCTTATCACAACAACAACAACAACTAAGCCTTATTTCCAAAGTGATTTGGGGTCGGCTAACATGAATCGTCAACTGAAACCGTTGCCAAAGGAGCTGGCATCGACAAAAATGATAAAAAATTTATAAAACGGTTTAAGTTTTCAGAATTTTAAATAAGTTTTTGAAAACAAGGTTTACACGAAAAAGTTTTAAAAGAGGTTTTCAACAAAAGGTTTTAATGCAACACAATTGAGAAAGACAAATAAATGCAGTAATCAAACCCCTTCCTCCACATGGATACTGCCCATCCACCCACTTCTATCCAACGCCAGACTCTCCTCAATTCCAAGTAGCCTCATATCATTTTCAATTACTTTCATCTAAGTCATCTTAGGTCTTCCCCTACCCCTTACAATTTGATTACTCCTCCACTCTTCAATTCTTCTCACTGGTGCTTTATCACAATTAAGCAATTTTTTTTACTCATTTGATCAAATGAGCAATCTATTTGCAGAGGATCAAGATCAGCAAAGATTCTGATCTTGGGTTACTCATTTGATCAAATGGAATGAGCAATTTTTTCACACAGGAAGATCAGTAAACGTTGTGATCTTGAGTGAAGTACAATAAATTTGCTTATTTAAGAAATGAGCGATTGCTATAGGTTCTGATTTTTTTATTCTAAACCCTTTCTTTCTCCAATTGTTGAGTTCAAAGATTCAATTTTTCACCTTAAATTAGCAACGTATTTCTTAATGGAAAAATTGATAAGAATAATCCGACCTTTGGCCGGTCTTCCATCAATGGTACCACCTTCAATTAATCCAGGTATAATCCGACCTTTGACACCCATATTCTCTCATTGGTCCGTCACCTGTTGGTGACCTACAATTACAGGTAATCTTCCTAATTACGTAATTAATAGCTAATTAAGTGCATTTTAAACTTAAATTTTTAATTAAGGTTTAAAATCAGATTTAATAAAAAAAACTTAAAAAAAAACCCACCTCTCCCCTCCCCCTTCCCCTGCCACCCTCCCCCTCCCCTGCTGCCACCCTCACTCTGCCCTGCTGCCACTCTCCCCCTTCCCCTGCCACCACCCCCCTTCCCCTGCCATCCTCCCCCTCCCCGCTGCCTCCCCTTCCCCCGCCACCCTCCCCCACCCTCGCTGTCCCCCTTCCACTGCCACTACCAACCACCCAGACTGCCACCTTCCCCTTGCTCCGGCACTAATGCGCCTCCTCTAACCACCGCACAACCTCCCCCTTCTTCCTCCCTCTCCTCGCTGCTCATCTGTCCCCCTCCCTTTGCCTTGTTTCAGCACCACCGTGGCTGTTGGAAGCCACGCAACACCACCCAGCCACCCTCCTTCGCTACTGGCTACTGCACCGCAGCACCACCGGCCGCTGGTCGCCTGTTCCGAACCATGAAGAGGAGGTGGCAGGGAAGGGGAGGGTGGGGTGGCAGCAGTGGGGGCAGGGGGGGGGAATGGGGGTGGGGGGTGGGGTGGCAGTGCAGGAAGGGGGGGGAATGGGGGTGGGATGGGGGGTTTTCCTTTTTTTTTTGAAGTTTTTTTTAAAAAAAAGTCAACGGTCATTTTGGCCGGTCAAACAGGTTGCCATCATTCCATACCAATGAGAGAATATGGGTGTCAAAGGTCGGATTATACCTGGATTAATTGAAGGTGGTACCATTGATGGAAGACCGGCCAAAGGTCGGATTATTCTTATCAATTTTTCCTTTCTTAATTTACTGTTTAATTTTGCGAAAATCAATTTGCTCGAATTAAGGGATTGTCAGTCAGAATTTTTTTGGTAAAAATAAGGGTTTTCTGGGTTTGGGAATGAACAATGTTGTTGTTATGTGTTGAAGATGATTATCATGGAAAAAAGAAAAAAAGTTTGGGCTCAAGCAGGATCGATCCCACGCTTCACCTACTGTGCAAACACTCCTCCAACCATTATGCTAGGCGTCCATTATTGTCAAGTTCCGCGCGCGTATAACTTAAATATTACAGCTGAAGTTCGCAAAAATTACAATAATGTCTCCGGGTGTACCGTGCGCGGGTGTACGGTGCATGGTCTCTTGGTACTTCATTAAAAAAATAAAGTTTCAAAATATAGAGGAGGAAATATGATTTTAGTAAAATTATTATTCTAAATTATAAATGTAGGAAGTCCGATTCAGCTAAAACCTACGCTCTGCTGAGAATTGAGAACTATTAGTCATGAATTGAAATAAAAAGAGGTACATATAAGATATCCAAGGGTATGTATGCTTCTAACATAGGTTGTACTGCTAACATCAAAGTTGTCAGTATTTACAATAATGTCATTAATGAATGCACGATTATCCTTTTATGCTCCTATATATGTACGGAATGTACCCCTTTACTTGGTTTTTCACGGTGAAATGATTTTTCACTTGATCCTATTCTATATACTCCCTCCATCCCATATTAGATGATACACTTCCTTGATTCGTCTGTCCAACATTAGCTGATACACTTCTATAAATTGCATTGAAGTACAATAGAAATATTATTTTTTATTATCAATGGGTGCCACCAATAATTAATTTAATAACTTCACCCACCCCAAACCCCTATGATATACATCACCAACATCTACTCACTAGTGGAAAAAACACCTATTGCTGCTCCCCGTTAGCGGCGGGCTAAACTAACAACCCGCAGCTACCTTTCATTCACTGCGGGCCTTGAGGACAGCCCGTAGCTAAATTCGAGTTTGATGCGGGCTTTTAATAGAGCCCGTAGCTATATTTGCCAACAAATCGCTTTGATGCAGGCCTTAGTTGACGCCCGCAGCTAAGATTGTTCACTAAAAAGCTAATAAGCCTATTATTCCTAAGTCTTACCCCACCAATTCTCAAATCCCTAAATCGCTAAGCACTGTTCCATTATTCAACCGCCATCGTCACTGTTCCATTGAAGCTCGCCAGCGTCACTGTTCCATTGAAGCTCGCCGTCGTCACTATTCAATTGAACCTCGCCGTCGTCACTGCTCCAGCTTCTCAGGTTGGCCTTTTATAAGTCTCGCCGTAGATTCTCTCTTTTATGCCATTAAACATTGACATGTAAGCTTTTGGATTTCAATTGGATTTCAAGTATTAGCTAAATTTTACTAGTTTGCTCAATTTTCTAGTTGTAGCTAACATACTGTTTGTCCATCTGTTTGTTTTGATACTTTGTGCTCCTTGAGAGAGAGAGATTGGTTGTTTAGGAGAAAAAGAATTAAACTTTTACTGCAACAAAATTAGCTGGATTTCATTTGTGCTTTAAATTGAAATTTATGTGTAGCTGGATTTCATTTGTGCCTTAGATTGAAATCAACAAATTATTGACACTCTTGAATTCCCCATTAATCGCGTTTTTCGGACTGAAGACTACGTTTTTTCGAAAAACAGACACCGCCGGGCGCCCTTTATGGGCACGAATTTTGTGCCCATTAGTATGTCATATAGGAAAAACATATATTTTTAAAATATTATAAAATTAAATAAAAAAAGATTTATAAAATATTAAACATGATTAGACCGGTCAAACTATGGATTAGTGGTGTAATTAGTGAAAATGGCAACAACTTGCTTAGATATTAGTCTTTGATGGCCGTAATTCACAAGAAAAAAAGATGATGGCTATAATTAGAAAATAGGGTATTTTACATGGCTGTAATTGGCAAAAAATTCTGTAATTAATAATAAAAAATTAAGCTAATAAGAGATTAAAGTAGTTAATAAATAATCAAAAAGGTGAATAATGGCATTTTAGCTTAATTTTTAAAAATTAGAAGTGTTAAAGATTTCTAGAAAATTCAGAAAATAAAAGAAAAGGAAAAAATAATGAAAGAGTTGAAAAAATCAGAAAATAAAAGAAAAATGAAAAAAATAACAAAAAAATGGAAAAGGAAGATACGTGATCAGCATATGACCAAAGGTTACCTGAAGTAGCCGGTCACCAGGTAACCTGGCCCATTTTTGGAAGATCAGGTGCATAGTTGAGACCGTTTATGGATTATCCAAAGTTGGGACTGTTTGTGGAAGACCGGCCATAGTTCAGATCGTTTCTGTCAATTTTTCCTTAAACTTTTTATCTCTCCTTTCGCCCTTGCTTATGACATTGCTAGCTCTGCTCCTCGTGTCCCCGAATTCTTCTCTATACTTTCCTACTCTGCCATTTTCGTATGTTTCTGCACTCTTTACTCTGGTATTCTCATTAATATATAACATTTGGTTTCTGGGTAGTTTTGTGAACGCAAGTATAGTGTTGGGTCTTAAATAAAAATGTTGAATTGCTAAGATTTTATCAACTTTTTTGAACAACTGGGTGCTTAAGTTGCTGCTTGGTTATATATTTTTGACATTACCAAGCATGGAGTTCCAAAGTTTGGTCAGCTACCTTTCATTTTTTAACATTTGATTCTGGACATCGAGACTTATAAAATTTATGTGTAGCTGGATTTCATTTGTGCCTTAGATTGAAATTTGATAGAACATGGATTGGAAATTTGGTTGGATATGGTTGTTTATCCAACTGCTCACTTTTGTAAAATGTATGTGAATATCATTTGAAATTATTGGGTGATGCATTGTTTACTTTCATTGAATCTTACAAACTTATATTGCATTTTCGGAAATATTTTGGAATGCTCGATGCTTATGCGGATGGAGAAATTAATGTGGTTCGAGAGCAATGGGCAAAGTTCTTTAGAACTAGGTATCTATCAACTTAGTTTAGTTATCTAAGGATGTTAGTCATTAGCTAGTTGGTTGAACCTTGTTTCAATTATGTATAATTACTCCATCTAATGAATACTAGTTGCTAATTTGAAGTAATATAACTTCATATTATTGTAAGTCGCTATTTGAATATATGTTGTATTAAGATTAACTTGAGAACGCGAGCTTGAAGTAATATACTAGTTGGCTTTCTACGTTCGCAAGCCTGAAGTAATATATATGTTGTATTATGATCGATGTGCTGCTGCCTTGCTATATATGTTGCCTTGCTGCTGCTAGTATGCTGCTGTGCTGCAGCAGGGTTTTTTTTTTTTAAAAATTGAACACAATAGCTGCGGGCTTTAGCTTGAGGCCCCCAGCTAAACTTCAATTTTAGCTGCGTCTTTGTACGCAGCTACTGTTTTTTCAGATTTGCTGCTCCTTCAATAATTACGACCCATGTACGCAGCAATAAGCCCCTTTAAGGCCCGCAGCAACAACTATTTTTTCCACTAGTGACTTTATGTTCTAAGAGCCTGTTCTCCCCAACTTATTTTCAGTTCAGTTCGGTTCAGCTCTGGACAATACTTTTACTCTCACATATCACTATTCATTTCATTTAATTTCAGTTCAATTCAATTCTGTTCAGTATAGTTCATTTCAGCTCGGTGCATTTCAGTTCAGTTCAGTTCAATTCAATTAAGTTCGATTCAGTTCAGTTTAATTCAGCCGTTTCATACCGAAATGAACATACTCTAAACCAAATACTATTATCAATAAATAAGTTAGTTAAATAACACTTATAAAACTTTATGTCAATCAAACGGTATCATCTAATATGAAACGGAGTGAGTATATATATATATATATATATATATATATATAATTATATACTCTAAAGAATTCTTTGTTGTTTACCTGTCCACCTTCAAGTCATCAACATGTTCATTGTTACCCAAAACAAAAAAAAACATGTTCATTCGTTTATAGGATGCTGTATTGCTGTTCTGATTTATCCTACTCTAACCGGGCACTGATGGTCCTCTACACAATAGAAGACGTAACATTTCTGAATTAATATTCATCAATTCAAGACTCAACTTCTACGTAATTATCACTTTCGTACTTAATTAAAGGAAGGACCCATTTACCAAGTGTCTATTTTTTACAACCCATTTGAATCTTCTTCCACATGCAAATCCCTGTTCAACAAATCTCAATCTAATCTCCCTCTTAATTAGTTGAGCAATCATACTCAAAATAAAAGCAGATACAAACTTGGTTCTAAAATGATAGGATGGCTACAATCATCAGTAGTTTTTATTAACCCGGCCAATTTATATGCTGAATATGATGGAGTTGATATTGACCATGAAAATCAAGTGACAGTCGACGTGAACTTATAAGATGAATAAACCTCGCATATGGGTGTTTTCGAGAACTGCCCCTTCAATGCCTAAGTAAGCAAAGGAATTTTGTTCAACCAATAATTAGGTTTAGGGTATTCTAACAACGTGTCAGCATACATCTTAATGACATTAAGATGTACAAACCGCTAATAAACTTCCAAGGTTACAAATTTTTCAAAAGTTCTATGAGTTTCATGCGAAACCCAATCTGAGATCACATTATTGAAAATTTATAATATGTTCTTTTGATTAAGTTAATGTTGTTTTTCCATGAACGGAATATATTTTGTGTGCTAATTTTTTTCTGGTAAATTAATTTTTCATTATATCCGCAATAAATATCAGAGTTCTGTGTCCGGAATCAGACCATAAAAGGATAATGTGGTACTTTCTTCCCTTTTGGAAAAATAATATTGAGGATTTTTTTTTTGACATCAGCAGATTGAGGAAATTTGATGCATTATATCATACATTGATTGTATTGATACTTTGCTATGTTTGGTTGAGATGTCACGCAAATTGTTGTTGAGCTAAATGAACACGTCGAGGAGAAATAGTCTATTGACACTTGTTAGATGTAATTTGCTTCTTCTCTTCTCACTTTTGTAGCCAAAGTAGGGAAAGTAGTTTTGATGTTGAAAGTAGGTTTTATGGATTCTGGGAAACTTGAATTAATTTTCCAGTTCCCAACGGCCAACTGTTACCGCACTTGCTAATTTATGAACCATCACAAAGTCAACACTCATGTCCACAAGAATTACATACGACAGTGGAAGCAAAGGTAAGGATACTTTCTGATCATTCACTTGTATTGTATGTTGTATGTGAGTGATATTACTTATCTAATATCACATTAATTCGAGAGTAATGATTAAGGGTTCTTATGAAAATTTGATTTGAAAATTTGCCCGGATTCGGATCAACCTTTTACCTTTCCGATTATTCGAATAATTCGAAATGTGAAAAAATCGGTTGTTTTTCAAAATGTCCGAATAAATAACCAAAATCCAATCTAAAATCTTCGTCCAATTAATGGATATCCAAAATATCCAATAAAAATAAAAATGACTTTTGAAGTTCCCCCCAAAAAAAACGATCGGATAATTCAGTTATTTGATCTCAAATTGAGGATATCATCAAATTCAAGTTATTATATATTTTGGGATCGAATTCGCATCACCTTTCTCCCGATCTGAAATTAATGACCACATAAATTAGGTGTCGTTAATGTTAGTAACCTTGATTTGCACACGTTATTATTAAGCCTAACTAGCATTTAATTTGTTAAAAATTCTAAGGTTATCCTTAGGTAAGTATAGAGAGAGGTGTAAAAATGGGTCACTGGGTGGGTCTAGGTTGGACCAAGCTAGATGAGGTGTGTTTGGGTCGGGTTTTGTTAAGTCTATCATATCCTTGGGTCAGGTCCAGGTTGGCGCAAAGCCGATCAGTGTATGCTTCTTCTGGGTCGGGATTAGGTCGGTTGTTTTCGATTTCGGGTTTCACTAGGTCAGGTTCTAAACAAGTTTGAACGGGGTCACACTAGGTTTTTGTAGACTTGGATTGGGTCCAATTTGGTATCAGGTAGAATTGGGTCGGTTCCAATGGGGTTTCAGGTAGACTTGGGTTGGGCCTAATAATTTTTTGTAACTCGAGTCCGGTTAAGTTTGCTTGAATTTGGCCCGGGTCGTTTATCTATAAAAATTTAAGCTGGGTCGATTTCGTTCGGTTCATTTCAATATCGAGCCAAATATGGGAGCCTATTCAATTTGTGACATTATCAATATCAGCTTTAGGTCGAGTTGATAATTGATCGGGTCTTTTCGAGTGTTGAATCAACTCGTTTTTGGTGCTTTATATATCATGTGATTTTGCGATTATGATATGTAGTTGTGTAGCGGACTATTTATTACTTATCAATTAATATTTAGATCGAGAAACTTTGGTCCTGTTTGGTGCTCAACGGATAGCAAATAGCTGATACATTAACTGGTTTGACTATCCGGTGGTATTAGTAGTTTTGAAAAACTGCTATATTAGCTATTTGTATAAAAGTTTTTGATAAATTTAACTGATAGGTGATAGTTGTTATCTTGTAAAATGACATATTAGGACATGAACGTATTTTATTATTTGAGTATGGTTTTCTTATTCACTAATAATAAATCAAAAAATCTTTAATTGATTGAAGTTTTCACCCCATTAAAATTCATTCACATATTACTTAATCCTTAAAAAAAATATACAAACAATTTATATTACAAAATTTAAACCAAATCATCACAAATATAAAGAAGTTTTGCTAATTTTACATAAGACCATGACTAGAAGATCTACTATAAGGACTTGAATATTGAGGCGATATAATCAAGGCAAATATATTCATACATTTTTATATAATTTTTCAAAAAACAAGATTGTAGTAGATCTTCTAGTCATGGTCCTATTAGCAAGTCCTTATAATAAGATGAATCATCATAATGATTGTATTAGATCTTCTAGTCATGGTCTATTAGCAAGTCCTTATAATAAGATAGAATCATCTCAATGAAAAAGCTCCTCTTAGCAATTTTTTAAAATTGAGAGGATTAAACTCTATCCTCTCATCCAATCCTCTTACTACCAAACACTTCTAAAAGAGGTTTGGACAATCAAAATTTTCATTTCATTGCAACCCTCTAATTTTTGCTCAATCCTCTTACCAAACAGGGCCTTTATGTTAGTTACTACTTACTACAAACTTACTATCAATTGCACACCGTAATAGTTATCACTGTTAATTTACAGTTTTACTCTAAGCAATGATTCTAAAGTCACCTTCACAATGCTTCCCTTACTCGTTCTCAATAGATCCTGATAGAACTCAATGAATGCCTGCGAAAATTCACCAGGTTGGAACTGTATTGATCCTATATACCAACCTTCTCATCGTAATGTTGTTGTGAAAGGAACTGGAATTAGCATCTCTTTCTTTGAGCCAAGTAACTTTAGCTTTTTGAGATAAATTAAGAGGAGTAGATACCCTTTTTTTTTTTTTTGTAGCTTCGTTTTGTATATCAGCTAATCACAATTACCAAACTATGAGAGAGAGGAAACCATAACTAGGAGAAGGAAAGAGGAAGAAGATGGGTGACAAGTGTTGAAAGTAAATTGCGCAAGGAGACTAAAACCATAAATGAGAACGATCTTACTTGAAGTATGGAAAACGTTAAAGAGATGAGCACTGTGTCGTGGAAACCTCCACTGTCCTTAAAGGTGATTTCGCCGCAGCACGGGTGCAAACTTCCTCCCGGCGACCACCCTCCAGGATTAGCACAGTACCGCCCGTTCGTTTGCACTCACAAGCAGACGGTTGGAGTGACAGATACAACCCGAATTGAGAGAACAGATTTTAGAGAGAGTAAAAATGAGAGAAGTATTTTTTCTGTGTGTTTTGTGCTAACCAGAGAGGGGTATATATAGCAGTAGTGGGAGAGAGAGGCGATCAGTTATTCTGGGAAGAGAATAACTGGCGGAAATCAAGGAGGCAATAACGGCAAGTCAAACGCGGAAACAAATCATTTCCGTTACAAAGATATTTTGAGAATCTTTCAAAACAGACGGGCCATAAAAAGATACACACCCACACCCGCGAACGCGTCGCGCCAACGCCACACGCCCACGGCCCGGCCCGGCCCGCGCGCGCGCGCGTGCGTGTGGTGGTTCCTAGAGTATAGTCTCTAGTATCCAAACAAGAGTTACAATGGCATGGGGATAAATATACTAAGCAATAAGCCCACTATCTTCCTATGTGGGATCCAAGTGCCTTACAAACAAAGGGAAAAATGTTGGCATTGAAATACTAAGGAAATAGCTCTAAACCCACCCATGTGGGACATAAACTTTGAGGCTTATTTCCAACAATCCCCCACAAGAATCAAAGTTTCGGAATAAAGAAAAAGGAAGAGAAGAACAATTCGGGTATTTGGCAAAGGAAGAATGCATAGGTGTTAATGTCTTGCGACTTGAATTAACACTTAGTGAGATAGACTTTGGAGTCTCGTTCAAACAAGTGATTTTCATCTTGAACTTGAGAGAATTTGAAACCTTCATCTAAACCACACATCCATCCCTTTAGAATCAGTCACTCCGCGATCAATGTGGCGCCTATACTGGCCATACGCCTTACCTGGATGCTCATAGATGCTCTAGAGAAACGACCCCAGTTTCTCATAGGAAGCGGCCCCACTTCCACATCTAAGTAGGTGAATCCCATCAAGTGTGTATCACCACACACCACCACACAACTGTGGGTATGGGTTCATTAAGAGCCTTTTGCTCAACCTCAAACACAGGTGATATGCACTTCTCAATATAACTTTACACAAGAGGGATAGACAAAATAAAAGTGCTTTTATTACTTAATGTTGCCCTTTGAACTCCACTTGCGTGGAGTAGGGTTTCATTATTACATTCAAATGGGTCTCAGTCCCATCCCTCTGGATGCATCCTCAATTACATTTCTAGAAAGGCCTTTAGTAAACGGATCCGCAAGGTTCTTTTCGGACCTTACATAGTCCAGTGATATCACTCCATTGCTTATCAAATCTTTGACAACCTTGTGTCTGAGGCGAATGTGCCTTTTCTTTCCATTGTACACGTTGTTCTTTGCCACTGCAATAGCTGCCTGGGAGTCACAATGCAACGCAATTGAAGGAGCTGGTTTCCCCCACAATGGAACATCATTCAGCAAATTCCTTAGCCATTCTGCCTCATTTCCTGCCAACTCAAGTGCAACAAATTCAGATTCCATAGTCGACATAGCAGTACAAGATTGTTTACAAGATTTCCAAGAAATTGCACCACCACCCAAGGTAAAAACAAAACCACTAGTAGAGTTAATCTCATCATTTCCAGATACCCAGTTAGCATCACAATACCCTTCTAAGACCGCAGGAGAAGAAGAAAAGTGAATGCCCCAATCCATGGTCCCTCTAAGGTATCTGAGTAACCTGCGCAAAGCACCCCAATGGTCTTTGCTAGGATTATGAGTGTACCTACTGAGTCTACTAATAGCGTAAGCAACATCAGGTCTAGTGCAATTCATCAGATACATAATACTACCAATTACTTTGGCATACTCAGATTGACTCACAGGATCTCCCTTATTCTTTACTAGATGAACACTAGGATCATAAGGAGTCTTAACTGGGTCAACTTCAAATGAATTGAACTTTCTAAGTACCTTTTCTACATAGTGGGCCTGACTCAAGCTAAATCCATGAGAAGACCGAGTGATCTTTACTCCCAAGATAAGGTCAGCCTCCCCCATGTCTTTCATTTCAAACCTAGTACTTAAGAAGTCCTTTACTTCAATCACAAGATCTAAGCTAGTCCCAAGGATCAACATATCATCAACATATAGGCAAATTATTACACAACCTCGGGAGTCATTCTTAGCGTATACACATGTGTCACTCTCGTTCACAAGAAACCCAAAACTGGTTATGGTGCTATCAAACTTTTGGTACCATTGTTTAGGGGCTTGTTTTAAACCATAAAGAGACTTTACTAGCTTACACACCTTTTTCTCTTGTCCAGGAACTACACAACCTTCAGGTTGGTCCATATAGATCTCTTCCTCAAGGTCACCATTTAGAAAAGCAGTCTTAACATCCATTTGATGTACTATTAGGCCGTGAATAGCAGCTAAAGCAATCAGCGTTCTAATGGTGGCAATCTTAGTGACTGGTGAATAGGTGTCAAAATAATCTATTCCCTCTCTTTGGGTGAAACCTCTCACAACTAGTCTCGCTTTATACTTATCAATGGAACCATCAGGCTTTAGCTTCTTCTTAAAGATCCATTTGCTAGAGATAGGCTTACAACCCCTAGGAAGGTCTGCTAATTCCCAAGTGTTGTTACTCATAATGGACTCTAGCTCACTATCTATGGCCTCTTTCCAAAATACAGCATCAACAGATTTCATAGCCTCACTGTAGGTTCTAGGGTCCTCTTCCAAAATAAAGACAGACACTAGATCCTCATTCAAGACACAAGATTCACTAAGAAAGGAAGTGACAAAATCAGGCCCAAAGCTACTTTCCTTTCTAGGTCTCTTACTTCTCCTAGGTTCTTCCTCCACAGGTTTAGTCACTAAAGGAATACTAATGGGCAGTGCAGGATCAGCAGTAGAGGAACAAGAAGCAGAACATTTCAAAGGAAAAACATGTTCAAAGAATTCAGCATCTCTAGACTCGACAATTGAACCACAAGCATAGGAACCTCTAGCATCCTTAATAAGGAAACGATAAGCAGCACTATGATAAGCATACCCAATGAAAATAGAATCACAAGTCTTTGGTCCTATCTTAACCCCTTTAAAGGAAGGTATGGCAACCTTAGCAAGACACCCCCACACTTTCAAGTATTTCAGATTTGGGATATGACCCTTCCACATCTCATATGGCGTCTTATCTAGTTTCTTATGGGGTACACGGTTCAATACATGACAGGCAGATAAAATGGCTTCCCCCCACATGTTATCAGGAAGTCCAGAACTAATCAACATAGCATTCATCATGTTCTTTAGTGTTCTATTCTTCCTTTCAGCTATACCATTTTGTTCAGGGGTATAAGGGGCAGTCAACTCATGAATAATCCCATTTTGTTCACAAAAGGTCTTTAGAGATGTAGGATCATATTCTCCTCCCCTATCACTCCTAAGTCTCTTGATTTTCCTATCCAATTGGATTTCAACTTCAGCCTTGTACCTTAAAAACATCTCTTCTGCCTCATCCTTGGATTTCAATAGGTACACTACTGTGTAGCGGGAATAGTCGTCTACAAAGGTAATGTAATACTTCTTCCCTCCTCGACTTTCATAGTTCTTAAAGTCACCTAGGTCTGAGTGAACTAATTCTAGAAGTTCAGATTGCCTTTCAACTGTTTTGAAAGGTTTCCTAGCATACTTGGCTTCAACACAAATTTCACATTTGGGCAAGTCAGAACCTGAGAGTCTAGGAATAAGGTTCAGATTTTTCAACCTTTTAATAGAAGCTACGTTAACATTACCTAATCTAGAGTGCCACAAATCAATAGACTCAGCAATATAAGCAGAAGTAGAACCAGATTTATTCATGATTTCAGCAGTAGCATCCAAAGTAAAAAGCCCCCCATTATAAAAACCCTTTCCCACAAATTCCCCATTACGAGTAATGACAAGTCTATCAGAATCAAAAGACAACTTTAAACCAGCTTTCATCAACAGACTACCAGAAATTAAATTCCTACGCATTTCAGGAACATGAAGTACATTAGTAAGAGATAAGAATTTTCCAGAAGTGAGTTTGAGAGTAATCTTCCCTTTGCCATTGACCTTTGCTGATGCAGAGTTTCCCATGAACACATTTTCACCTTCCATCTTCTCATATATGTCAAACATGGATCGGTTGGTGCAAATGTGCCTAGTTGCTCCTGTGTCAACGATCCATTCAGCGGTGTCTCCAGCAAGGTTGACTTCAGATACAACAGCAACAATGGTGTCAGATTCTTCTACCAAGTTTGCTTGGTTTTTGTCTTTCTTTTTATTCCAACAGTCAGCAGCTTTGTGTCCAGGCTTTCCACATTCGTGGCAGGTTCCTTTGAACTTGTATTTCTGCACTCCTCCTTGAGCCTTAAGGTTGCTGCCCCCTTTGTAAGGGCCTTTTCCCTTGTGCCTGTTCCTGTCATAGTTGGAGTTTTTGGACTCCACAAGATTAGCTTTAGGAAAAACAGAATTGTTAGAAGGTTTGTCCTTAAGGCGGTTTTCTTCCTCGATTTTCAGATGTCCAACAAGTTCTTCAAGGGTAAGGTCTCTCCTCTTATGCATAAGTTGGTTCCTGTAGTCCTTCCAAGAGGAGGGTAGTTTCTCAATAAGGACAATAGCCTGGGTGTACTCACAAATAATAAGGCCTTCAGCAGCAATATTGGTACAGAGGGTCTCAAACTCATGAACTTGGTCTAGAATAGGTTTGTCATCGTCTACCTTAAAAGCCATCCACTTACTAATACAGTAGCGTTTGGTCCCAGCATCATCAACACCATACTTCTTTTCTAAGGTATCCCAAATGTCCTTAGCATGTTTAAAAGTCATATATATGTCAAGTAAAGCATTGGACATATAGTGAAGTAACATCCCCTTGCAAGTTCTGTCATCCTTAGCAAATTTGGTTTCATAGGTCAGTTTTTCGGTCTCATCAGTAGGGACGACAGGATCGTCAAGAACATAAGCAACATCAATTTGTTCTAAGTAGAATCTAACCCTGACAGCCCAACGTTTATAATTTTTCCCATCCAAAGACTCAATCTTAGACATGTCAGGAATGGAGTTACGCAAAGCCATGATAACAGAAACTCGAAAATCACCTTTAAGATTGTTGAAAGTAAATTGCGCAAGGAGACTAAAACAATAAATGAGAACGATCTTACTTGAAGTATGGAAAACGTTAAAGAGATGAGCACTGTGTCGTGGAAACCTCCACTGTCCTTAAAGGTGATTTCGCCGCAGCACGGGTGCAAACTTCCTCCCGGCGACCACCCTCCAGGATTAGCACAGTACCGCCCGTTCGTGTGCACTCACAAGCAGACGGTTGGAGTGACAGATACAACCCGAATTGAGAGAACAGATTTTAGAGAGAGTAAAAATGAAGAAGTATTTTTTCTGTGTGTTTTGTGCTAACCAGAGAGGGGTATATATAGCAGTAGTGGGAGAGAGAGGCGATCAGTTATTCTGGGAAGAGAATAACTGGCGGAAATCAAGGAGGCAATAACGGCAAGTCAAACGCGGAAACAAATCATTTCCGTTACAAAGATATTTTGAGAATCTTTCAAAACAGACGGGCCATAAAAAGATACACACCCACACCCGCGAACGCGTCGCGCCAACGCCACACGCCCACGGCCCGAGCCCGGCCCGGCCCGCGCGCGCGTGCGTGTGGTGGTTCCTAGAGTATAGTCTCTAGTATCCAAACAAGAGTTACAATGGCATGGGGATAAATATACTAAGCAATAAGCCCACTATCTTCCTATGTGGGATCCAAGTGCCTTACAAACAAAGGGAAAAATGTTGGCATTGAAATACTAAGGAAATAGCTCTAAACCCACCCATGTGGGACATAAACTTTGAGGCTTATTTCCAACAACAAGTTAAAGTAGTTAACTAGGATTAAGTAGGTTTAACTAGAGTTAATTTAGGAATTATATAGGTTACTTGCCTTATTTTGGGTTTAATGACTAAGGGAGTTGACAGTTGTGAGTCAGATCACTAAGAGGTGTTTGGATGGAATAGGAGAAGACGTAGTAATAAAAAAAGGGTTCGGTAAAATAAGAAAATCTAAACCCTTCATTTGATTATACTAAATATTTGGTTAGAAAAGGCAAAGGGTTACAAACTTTAACCTTTTTCCTCCTTCCCTCCCCCTCTCCTCAGATCTTCGAACTCCGACGACTCTTTCGTCACCGGTGCAGGACAACCCTTTTCCTTTCTCACTAGCAACCTTTTCTCCCTCTCCCGTCTTCTCTTCGATCTATCACTAATCTCTCTCAAATCTACAACAGTGCCTACTCTCTGAAATTTTAGAAGGTGACTACCTTTTTGCGGATGTGTGATTTTGAAGCGGTTGGTTTTGATTGTGATGATGCATTTTTGGGTTATTGGCGCATATTGTGTGGGTTGTTGTTGATGATGGAATGGTGGCTGCATTTTAGGGTGTTTTTGGTTGTAGTAGTTAGTTTTGAGTTATCGATGTGCTTTGTGGTTGCATTTCCTTATGGCCTCTTTTATGTTGTGGTGGCTGCATTCATTACGATGGTTGTGCATTTTTATGGTGGCGTTGCGTTTTAGTTGGTGGTTGTTGGCAGTTAATAAGGGTGGTGATGGATGTGGTACTAGGGAAGGGTGGTGGAGTGGCAAGCAATGGTTTTTGTAATGGGGTAGTGGCAATATGTGCTAGTCAATGCTAGTCAGAGATGGTGGTCAAGGTTTGTCAAAGATGTTTTGGTTATAGAAGGATATGTGGAGGAATTCAAAACCTTAGGGTGGGGGTGAGGAATCAATGTAGAGGGTACGACGTTTTATTAAAATTAAAATTGGGTAAAGGAAAAAGAATAAATCATCAAACAAATGACAGGTAAAGGAAAGACAAGGTTTTATTACCTTTCGCTTTCTCGAATTCCCCTATACAAATGCACTCTATACTTTCTTCAAAACTTAAGGGGCACTTGGAAAAAATTAAAAAGTGAGAGAGTACCGTAAATATTATACTAAATCTTGGGAGTACCTGGTGAAAAACTATCTTTTGAGTGAATTTTGACCTAAAAAAGTGATCGAACCCGAATATTCAGAGTCGATTGACCATACCCTGAATTTCGAATTCGACCACCCGAAATCTACTGAGAGCCGCAAGGACCTGACCCGACCCAAAAAACGATGGCCGAAACAGACTCGAGTCTGATCCAGCAGAATAATATTGATCCTAAATTCTAAATTTTAATTTATAATTTCGGAGTAATATTTTTTCAACAGTCAATATAATTTTTATTTTTGTCGATAATAAATGTATTATATAACTTTCAATAAGTTTAGTTTGATCATTTTTTTTGTGAAGATCTCACTTTTGATTATAGTTTTGTTTAGAGGTGACAAAACTCGAATTTAACCCGATCCGGAACAAAGCTGAATCGAATTAAAGATCTAAATCCAACATGAATGATCCGATTGTTACCTCTAAGTAGGGCTGGCAAAAGCTGATCCTACCTACTAATTCGACCCGAACTCGATCTGAAATAAGTGGGTTTGGGTTAAGTTTTTCGATCTGATTATGTAAATGGGTTGACCTGACCTAATCTGTTAATTAAACGGGTTAGGTTAAGGTTACAATTTACAACGACCTGAATATAAGCTGATTTAAAACACTAATTTTAATAAATACTAAAAATTGGTCAATAAAGATTAAAAAGTCTAAAGATTAATCATAATTATCATATTTTAGAAAAAAAATTAAAATATATCCATTTTATGGTGAAATGTATTTTTAAATATAATTAATTAAGATAAGAAAATCAAATAAAATTGGAGATAAATGGGTTGGGTTAGAATTGAACTTTTCGATCTGTTTAATACTTTAATAAATGGATTAGGTTTGGGTTGAAGATTTCCCACCCATTTAATACTGACCCGAACAAAAACCTAACCTAAACCGATCTGTTTGCCAACCCTACCTCTAAGTGTATTGTCCCAAAAAAAGAGAATTATTCGCTATATCTCTGCATACCGGAAGAATGCTCTTATCAATTTTTTTTTTCTTTTTTTAAATATAATCTCATTTAGCTCTAACCAAATTATGTGTATTCAATATTGACAATAAAATGCGAATGACTTCATACATAAATGCAATGCGCCAAAAACAAACCTGACCACATGGGTTACGCCAGTTAGCAATTGTACGACAATTATTTGTCTCTCTCTTCTTCTCCAACTTCAGAGGAAAAGCAATTTGTGGATTGAATATTAATTTATTTAATAAATTAGGCACCATGCAAAATAATAATCTTTATTCAACTTCATTGTGGTCAAGAATAGTGTCATTTTATTATGTGTTCTGCACGATCTTGATGAGCGGCACAAGGGTGGGAGCCATAAAGCTGCCTCCAAATGCGACGGTGCCGGCTCTTTATGCATTTGGAGATTCAGTAATAGATGCCGGCAACAACAACAACCTTAAAACAATAGCTAAGTCTAATTTCCCTCCTTATGGTCACGATTTCATGGGTGGAATTCCTACCGGCAGGTTCAGCAATGGAAGAGTCCCTACTGACCTTTTAGGTATGCTATTGCTATATCTTAATTGTCTTACCATGAAATATATGTATTACAATAATATTATTAATAATAATAGTAACTATTATTATTATTATTGTTGTTGTTGTTGATGTCGTTGTTTTTTTTTTATTATTATTGGTAGTAGTGGCGTTAGTTTTGTGTTTACAAGACCCTCATGATAAGAACTAAAAATACTCTACTCACTTAGTAAATTAAGTTAGACGAAATAAGATTATTAAAAAAAAAGTTGTGGTATTATCATTTGTTTTAAGGAATTGGTAAATTTCCTTACGTATTTTGCTTAACTTTCAAAGAAACTTTGTCTAATTAATACATTATACCTAGTCCCATTAAACTTTACAAATGACTTAATACAATCGCGTTATGATCACGAGGGCTCCAAAATTCTATAAGTAAATAGTGCATATAAATAACAAACTTCTCGTGCATTTATATGCAAAATTTACTTATATCACCTAGAAACTAAGTGCTTCTTCCATAGTCATACTCCCTTCATTCATTTTTAATCTACATAGTTAATACTTTATCACTATTTACATACTTTATTTGACTATTATTTGTGATTTACGAATAAGGAAAAATATATTCAAGTGAAATTTTGTAAGATATTAATGTTTTTAAGCATCAATTTTTCATAACTTGTATTTATTCATAATAAGAGGTATTAATGGTCAAAGTTCTAAATTGACGAACATAAAAGTCAAATTGTGTAGATTATTTATGAGCATTTCTCTAGCTTCAACGAGCTTTGGAATTGAATCTCACCCCTCCTGGTTTATTATACCTAAAAAGTCCTTATAAGTGAATAATGCATATAACAAGGTTATTTTTGCGTAATTTTGAGTAAAAGTTTTTATGTGTGGATATTTTGGGGATAATCTAGGGAAATAGGGGTGTTTCGGGTTTTTTTTTCAAAAATATCATTGCTATGTGTACTATTTAGTTATTTGTCGGATTAGTTAGTGTTTCCCTTGATCAGACAAGTTGGCTTTCACCGATGAAAAAACATATTTGAAATAATTATAAATTTTTTGATTGTGAAGATTGGAGCACTCCAACCGTATTCTAATTAGTAATGAGCTAAACCATCAAAATATACAAAAAAATCGAAATTAGTAAATGTGATAACCGATCCAACATCGAAAATGGTACCCGATGAAAAAGTTTGGATTCACGGTATGACGAGGATATACTTTGAACACAAATTATTAAAAGAGGCGGTATTAATTTAACGTATAATTAGACCAACAAAACTCACATGTTACTGAGCTCATTTCATTTACTCTGGTTCAACATTACTTGTAAACATTCCAAACCAGCTTAGTCATTCCTGTTTTTCCTTTCTTTTTCCCCTTTCAATCTCGAATTACAACCTACTATTTAGAAATTTATGTAGCAGACTTACCTGATGGATTAAACTAGACACTGAAATGGATCAAACTAGTCACTGAATGAATTATAAAACGCAACTATTGAATGGATATGTCACGAGATAGATTAAATTGGTCATGAAATGAAGTAAATTAGTCACTATGTACAAAAAGATACGTAATACTTCCTCCGTTTCAAAAAAATAGCTACACTTTCCATTTAAAGAAGTTTCAAATTAATGACTACACTTCTCCTTTTTCCTTTTTTTGGTAACTTTTTCTCTCTATCTCTCTCCTACCACATATCTTACCCCACAATCTCTCACACAAACAAAAATTGCCTAGGAGTCCGCGAAAAAAGAAGTGTAGCTATTTTTTTGAAACGGAGGAAGTATTGGGTTTGAGCCATCTCCTGATTTTAATTTAAAATTAGGCGGTTTCTTACAAGACCAACTCTACTTTGAAACTTCCAAATATCTCCAATAACGTACTAAATATTTATTTTCCTCTTTTATCTCGTATAATTGTTTTCTCTATACCCTATTATCTAATAGCTTATTTGTATCAAACAAGTACTAGTTTTTAGGCTCAAACAATGTAGCAGGTTTTTGTATGTTATAATTTAGTATTTTAACACAACTAATATTATTTGGTATGGACATAAGTAAGTGGAAAAAATAAAAAAAGAATCAGTTTATTCTTGATATGTATTTAAATATTGTAGTTTAATTTATGGTTTAAGAAAAAAGACTAAAAAATGAAATAACTTATCTTATTTATACTATCATTTAGTTGTAGTTAATTTTTGATTGTTATGTGAACCACATAATAATATTTTACGTGTATTAAGAGAAGCATTATGACTTATGAGTGTGGTGTAGTAGGAGTTAAAAGAATTTCCTTCGTGCGTGAGGTTATGTGTTTGAAGTTTGAACCTTCATATTGACAAACTTTGTAATTTACATCTTATGACAATGATGTGCGTAATATACAATTGAAGAAGGGGAGTGTCCTATGGCGGCTTGCAGCTACACACACAATTTGTGTTCATAATTAGATTATGACTAGCGGATTAGGTAGTAATATTGGTAGTTAATATTGCATAATGTTATACTTAATTTATGCTCCTTTATTTAATTATTGGATCTTATACATACCCTAAAACCGGCTCCTAAATTTTGGATATCCATATTAATCGAATTTGGTGACAAATATTGCTAGTTAGTGTTATTGCATATCGCCATATCAGACAACAATTTATTATCGAATTGCAATTCCGACTCATGTATGCCCAACCTTGATTTTAAAAGGTGTTGGCGTGTTTGGCTACTAGTTAGGCTGTTATTTGTTTATCGCACATCAAATTAATGAAGCTTTGTCACGGGATCCTTCGTCTTGTGGAAAAATAGCACTATTTGTTTTTAGGGGAGAAAAAAAAGGGCCAACACCTCTCTTTCCCTCAACCCACCTTTTACTGGAGAAAAAAAATATCATGAGTTTTTCCAACTTTGAAGACGTACGATTAATGCATTCGGTCCCGATGACAAGGATGACTTGTTATGTATATATCGTTGTGGGTGCTAAGAGCATCAAGACTAGCCTGTCACTAGTTTCAACATTTTTTTCATTCTCTCTCTTTTTCTTCTTCTTACATCTCATATTCCACTAGCTTCACACCTACTCATCCATTTATATTCATAATAGGTGGATTAGTTTTAATTAGTCTTTTTATTTCTTTCTCCTACTTTTACTATATCTCACCATAATCTTTTTATTTGTATTGACTAGATTATTTATTCTCAGAGTTATAGCGAGACTTTAATTATTAATTATGCTTTCTAATGTTTGTATATTAAAAATCGTTATTTAATTACAACACGTAAAATTCGATTAAACGTAACTGGCTTTGTTGAGGTTAGCCCTGCTCCATTTTGAGGTTAATAAGTAACACGTTCATCTTCAGTGGTCCCTTTAATGCAATCTGGTAGGAAAAAATATTTTTTGGTAGGAGAAAATGAGTAGGAAAAAAATAGGTTAGAAAGAAGTATGTGAAATTATGTCAAATTTGAGCTCAATTTATAGACAAAAATACAATATAACCGTTGGTGAAATTTTTTTCTAATAATTATTGGCATACTGTCTTTAATTAATGTTACAAAATTTGTAGTTCAAAAAACTTAACGGATAAAAAATTCAATACAATAAAGAGCATTGGAAGAGAGAGCAAGAGAAGTGTCAGCCAATTGCTTAGCCACACGTTAGTTTAAAAAAGGGAGATAGAGAACGCATCTGTTAGCGCCATGTGTACACATATTATTAGTGGAGTCGCGCCATCCTAGGCTTGTGTTGGTCTGGCAGTTGAGACCAACTCTATTTTTCTCAAACTAGACTAATTGCCCAAAATGGTAAAACTATATAAGACTTGGTCTTAGCATAGTTAGACTAATTAAAACTACACCATTGTACATGCTTAACGGAGTCATACTCACTGATACCATTAGCAAATTGGAAAAAATATTTAAGTTACGGGTTCTGCTAAAATATTTTTCTTACTGTTTCTACTTCTTTTTCTTTCTTTTTTCTCTATTGTATAATGTGAGTTTTACGATTGTCGATATAAAAATTTAACTATTAAAATCACCAACTATACTTCAGTACTAATTATTAAAAATTGGTAATTTCAAAGTACATATTGGAAACACATTTAACAAGATGTCACGTAAATAAGAGAAAAGTTTAAATGACGACGTAGAACAAAATGGAAGAAGTGTTAACTAGGCTTTGCCCTCAGATTAGAAAATCATCAATACTACTCTACAATGAAAAGTAAATTCAATACTACAAATACTACTAAAATATTACCTATGTTTTATAAAGTCCTTTTCTATCATGTTTAGAGGTGTTTCACAAACTTCTTCTCTATTTTGCTATATTCCATTTTTCGAACATATCTCTCTCTTTTCCCTCCTTGTCACCCTACAACCTGATCCAATTGCTTTATTCAATGATGTCCAAGTTTCTAATATATTTCTATCTCATACTCAAAAGTCAAAGACATTGAGATACAAACTTATTAACTTCCGAGCCAGAGCTTAAAGTTTCCAACAACAGTTTCTCTGAAAGTTCACTCGAAGTTCCTTTGTCTTATCTCGTTCTCCACTTCACTCGAAGCCTCACACTTACAACGGAATTCATTCAAGTTTTTCTCTTTCTCTTGCTTTACTCTAAGCTTTTATCAGTACAGAAGTTCACTCAAAATTCTCTTACCCAAATCCCAAGATTACAAAGGATAAAAACAATAAGGGAACAATAGGAAATTCATGGAGGAACAAGAGTATGTTCAACGATGAAGGTATTGACTCTATCTTAGTTAAAATCAATTAATACCGAAGTCGAACACTCTATCGAGTGACTCCTAAAAGTCAGACACTTTAAACTTGGATTTCGTCGATGTGATCCATTTTAAACCAAATTAAGCATTGAATACTCCTTCAACAACTACCCATTACTTAGACCATTTTTCCATAACTTTTATTTGCTTGTGAACCAAGAAACCACTAACTCTAGTCACTTAGTTTAGTGGAGCCCGGAAAGCAAGTAAACTTTAGTGTTGAATGTTTTTAGAAATCAGTTTACTAAATTTAGTTTAATTAATTTCGAGAATTAAAAAGTAATTTAATTAAAATAGCTTGTCTTTTATTAAAAGATTTTTCACAAACTAAATCTCTTATTTTTAGCTGATTGAAAATATTAAAGATTAAATCTTTAATTAAGGAAAAAAACTTTTCTAAAACAAGAAATCTAAATAAAATCTATTTCCTAAACTAACTTTATAATTAATAGGATCTAAGTGCAAACTAACTAGGAAAAAAGAGGGTGACTCTTTAAACCATCATACTACATGTTCATTATTCCTAAAACTGTTTCTAGGTTTGTTCTCAATTAGTGTTCCTATTGTCCCATCGTCTGTTCCTAACTATAGGAACATAAGAAAGTCCTTATGCGTGTGTGTTCCTATATTGTCACATCAAGTTCCTATCTACCAAGTTCACATGTCAAGTTCCCATACCATTTCAAGTTTGTTTTCATCTAAACACTTAAGACTTTAGTTATGGAAACACCATTATCATACTTAAAGGGAACTCATGGAATTCAACCTACGGCACTTGTAGATTTAATTAATAGAAACTGACACAACCCTTTTTTTACCATTTAACCTGAGAACTTAACTACAGACTCTAAACCTTTATTCCATCTTTATAACTCAACTTTCCTTACCTTTATGAATTTCGTTCCCTGTTTGCATTTAGGTACTTAAATACAAACTTATGCATTCTAAACTTTCTTCACGTTAGGATAGTTGTTCTTTTGAATATCCTCACTCCACTCTTCAAGTCAAGTATCTTCACTTAAACCTAGACTGTAGTATTCTCTTTATCCATAAGAACAATGCACCTTACACACCTTTCATCAACAATCATTCTCAATTTTTTAGGCACAAGCTTTCATAATGATTATTACACACATACAACTTACAAACTCCATTAGTTAATTACTTTACTTTGTCATCATAAAAATCATATGGGGTCAACACATACGGATTCCCATACTATGATTTTATCTATAGGTTTTCCACTACAATTTTGGAGCATAAGAGTTGCAATCTGTCTCTTCGGAGTTCACCGCAAAGAGAGGTTCTGTTAAATCTTGGGGACATTGCCTATTAACATTACACATGTGTCTGACCGAATTTTCTTTTCACAACTTTTTCTCCTTTAAAATTAATTTATTAGCCAACATTTTTATTGCTTACACCCCCTAAACCGTGTTTTTATTTCTTTTCTTTTTTTGAAATAAGTTGTTCTTATTTCAAAAATAATGGTTATTAATTGATGTAGTTTGTTGTGAAAGTTACTCTTTTATTTTTCAAATTTCATCTCGATTCTATAAGGGAACAAGGGGACACTAAAAAATTAAAATCGATAATATTTTGTCAAAAAAATTCTAATTGGATTACATAATTCTGCTGAAAACCACAAGTTTGCTGAAAACTGAAAACTAAAAACTAAAAGTCTTGATTGGAAGTAAGGGGGGTACATATAAGATTTAGAATGGTGCATATTACGATTTGAGGGTATGCGTGCTTCTAACATCAAAGTTGTGTTGCGAACAAAAGTGGGCGTAGCAAACTGAATTTTGCTACCCAGGAAGAAGATCTGTAGAAAAATTTGTGATTTCAAATCCGTATCAAAACTTTAATCCGTAGTAAAACTTTGCTAGGGATAGAAAATCCGTAGCAAACCATATTCCATAGAAAAATTTTGCTGCGGTTTTTTTCTACCCCATCTTGACCCACGCCCCCCATAAAATCCCATCGAAATGCCATTAGTAAGAATCGAAACCGAGACAAGGCTGTGAAAAGTGAAGTAGTTCCCAACTGCGCTACACATGATGCACAAACTCGTAGTTGGCTTATGTTCTTTATATTTTTCTTAACATTACGTTGTCAATCGTATTCCGTTGCAATTTTGCTATGGAATCGTATTCCGTTGTAATTGTTGCTACAAAATCGTATATTGCTACGATTTAGTTATTCGTAACAAATTTTGCAACAGATATACGGAATTGTATTCCGTTTCAAACTTTGCAACAGAATTGTGTTCCGTTACAATGTTTGAAACGGAATTCAATTTCGTTGCAAAACATGATACGAATTTCTATTAACCACAAAAAATCTGTAGCAAAAACTATTTTTTTTGTAGTGTAAACACTATAAAGTTGAATTATTGTAAATTGAACATCATTATAAGAGTTATTTTTATCAAAAATTAACCCTCCACACTCGAACCTAGTTCAACAACATAAAGCGGAATCATTGTAAATTGAACACCATCATGGGAATTATTTATATATCACAAACCTAACCTCCACATCTGAACCTATTAAACACCATAAAATGGAATTAGTCTAAAGTGAACACTATTATGTGAATTATTTTCTTTTTCGGCACCATTTCAGAAAAGCGTTCGTATAGTTACTAATAATAATTCTTTAAATTTGAAACTTCAAAATGGAATATTTATGACATAGTTGAGTACTCATATTATTTTCAAGCGGGTTATTATCTACCTTTTGGAAGTTCATCCCTAGTTTGTAAACTTGGATTACTACATCAAAGAGGTGTGCTTTTCATATATATATATATTTTTATAATAATCAGAGACTCAAAAAGGGTGTTTGTTACATACCAAAAGTCATGATTAATGAACTCATAGCCTCACACGACTCATAGGAGTTACGTGAGAGTGGTCCATGCATACACTAGCTGGTGTTTTTTTGTTTGAAAAATATAAGAAAAACTTAAGGAATTCTTTTAAAGGTAAACTCTTAATTATCTAATAAACTAAATTTCAATAGAGAAGAAGTGTGAAAGATACTAAGATGGGTTTGAAAAGCTTGTACAAATGAACTACATGCAAATATGCAATCATGTATAATTGTATAATATTGTAAAACTGCTAAGTTTCCTCTTGATTACCAAGTAGTACTTGGTTTAGTGGAAATGAGTGTACCCTTCCAACCTCAAGGTTGGGGGTTCAATCCCCACTAGAGGCACTTTGAGGGTAGGCATTTCCCTTATCCTTTCCCCCTACTCTCAAGTGTCTGGCCCAATAGAACTCGAGCGGGGTCCGAGTTACTTCTTCTTACCAAAAAAAAGTTTCCTCTTGATTTTGTAATTTTGTTTAGTAAAATTCTGTGGCTTGAGGTCTTTCCAGACTTTGCATTTGATTTGGATAATATATCTCACCTATTTAAGTATCTAAATTGGAGTTTCTTGCCATTAGTCAGTCATAGAAAGCAAAAAAAAAAGATTGATTCTTCCCTATGTAAAAGCTTTTGTTAGTTTAATGATCAATAGCTAGGGTCTAAATCCATGCAAAAAGCACTGTTTTTTTTTTTTTGTCTTTTTAGTATATTCATGGTTTTCTTAGAAGTCAAATATTGAAGATAATAATAAAATATAAACTCTATCATATCTATAATGTAATCATGGTGTACGAATGAACAAATAAGTAATGAAATACTATTTATACAATAATAATTTATATTTACTAATGTAATCCAATAAAATATAAGTAGGAATATTACATTATCTATTTGAATAAAAGAAGAAGAAAAATGTGACATGACTAATTAAATAGAAAATATTAAAGCATATATTACACTGTTAATTGCTCCATAGTTTTTTTAGTTGAACTAGTTTTTTGGCACGTGCCTTGCACGTTTTTAATGGAGTAGAGTTACTTGATGAACTATATAAGATACTAAGATATAGACAAACGTATAATCATATATAAATATGCTCATAAATAGTAACCCGAAGCTGAGACAATGTTGTAGTGTTGCACCATTTAGCTTTGTTCCTCCAATGGGTTCTAACATTAGATCTTAAGAGTTGTTGATATTAATAGAGAAATAAGTTTTTAGGGGATTGAATGTTGATATTGAAAAGTGGTCAAACGAATGGGATGAAGTTTCACCATGATTTATTTATATTAACACTCTCTTATATTTGATTCTATCAATTATTCATTGTATAATTCTATCACCGACACCGAGGAGTTAGAAATGAGGGAGAGAGAAAAATGGAAAGAAATTAGAGAAATAACTTTTCTTACACAAACCGATTGAACTTAATACAACAGAGTAATAGTGGAATATTGAAAATTACCATAAAATAAAAGTTGGTTTAATAAAAGCACATATAACCTAATATCGAAGAAGGATATTAATGGAGTAATGAAAATTACCACAAAATTTAAACTAATATTTGACTTATTCTTTTTTATATAGGTTAAATTAATATTAAAGATTACTCTGTGAGTATATTTACACAATTAAATCTTTTGTGAGAGAATTTGTCTCTCCACAATAAATAGTCATTGTAATGCATCCTTGGGTTTCTCGATATCAAATTGGAATCTTACTATCTATTCCACGAATGACCATCTATTTCACTAATATCCCTTGTTCTTCATAATTTGCACAACGGATGCTTTAGTGTTGCGTAAATCTATTGAAACACACTTAATCTAATACCAAAGAAGGGTAGTAATGGAATTATGAAATTTACCACAAAATTTTGACCAATATCTGACTTATCTCCTTTTTATATAGGTTAAGGATTCATAAGTAGGAATAAATTAATCAGTATTTTCAAGATTAGTAACATCTATTCTCATACTTGATTGTGTTAAAATCATTTTGATTAATTTGTTCATTTACACCCTTAAATCGCTTCCTTAAAATGCGTGCAAAACGAATTGTCGCCGTTAAACCGTTAGAGATGGAATATTACTGAATCAAAATGATTTCATTGGCCTTAATCACAATTATTATTTACCACATGTTATTGCGGGTATATACATTGCAGCTGAAGAATTATCAATTAAGCGATACGTGCCAGCCTATTTGGACATAAATTTAAGTCCAGACGAACTCCTTACTGGCGTGACCTTCGCTTCAGGAGCAGCTGGATTCGACCCATTGACATCTGAACTAGCGGTAAGCGAGTAGCATTTATAGTTTAACTCGTCACACATTTCTTTGTTTCTATATCAATCCCGTAAAAAATCAAATTTATAACTTTTGACTAAGGCTCTGTTCTCGTCAACTTATTTTAATAAGTTTTAGTAAAAATAAGTTCAGTTCAGTAAAAATAAGTTCAATTCAGTAGTAATAAGTTCAATTCAGTAAAAATCAGTAGTGCAAAGAACGAAACACGACATGAATCAGTAAAAATAAGTTTAGTTCAGAAAAAAAAAAACCAGTTCAGTAGTTCTAAGTTCAGTTTGGTAAAAATAAGTTCAGTTCAGTATCAACAAGTCCAGTTCAGTAAAAATAAGTTCAGTTCAGTAAAAATAAGTTCAGTTCAGCAAAACTCAGTTGACGAGAACAATGCCTAAATTTTGTAATTTTTTATGGTTAAATTTTATGAATTGTGACTTTGATTTTTCATCATTATGTAGCAAAATAGAGTCATACGATATTTTAGATCGATCTTTATGCGTTGTTTTAGAATATTAAATTTTTATTAATATTTAAAATTTTTAAATCTATTTAATGAGCAAAATAGTGTATAGTGTTGCATTAGTCTGTGAAGGGTCTTATTAAACCACCAAATTTTGCAAGTAAATTCAATTTAGCTCTAGACCCTTAAAAGCAGGCGATAAGAGGAATCCTCACATCTAAAAGTCTGAATTAGCAGAAACTGAATATCTAATGTCAAAATTGAATTGCTTTACTATAAGACGGTTTTAGATTAACCTTTATCGTCAAATCAACCCAAAACTTTTTAGAAAAGCTTAATTATACACACCACACGCTAAATAGATCAATTACAGTGTAACATTCCTACTAAATATACCAAGTTGCATGGTTGGATGCAGGCGGTACTATCACTATCCGAGCAGCTAGAGTATTTTAAAGAATGCAGAGAGAGGGTGAAACAACTAGTTGGGGAAAAGAAGGCTGACTTCATTTTAGCAAACAGTATTTACTTTATAGTTGCTGGAAGTGACGATATTGCCAACACTTATTTTGGCCCCCCAATCAGAAGATTACATTATGATGTTGATTCTTACACTGATTTAATGCTTCACTCCGCATCTTCCTTTGTCCAGGTATTCCCAAATCTTTTCTACTTCATCACTTTCTAAATAAGTGGAACATAGAGAAAGTGGTGGGAAATCAAGGAGGTTAGATAGAGAAAGTTAGGGACCACAATTTAAAAGAGAAATGGTACTTTAAGTAAATAAACAATTGGATATATATTGCTTGAGTAAGGGTAAGTATGTAACTTTATCATTTAAAATGTCCTATTTGAGCTTGATGTCACTTATTGTGACATTTCCATATTAGGAAAGTGTGTCACTTATTTAGAAACGAAGGAAATATTTTTAAATTCCAAGTTCACCAATTGTACAGATCGAATTTCATACATTACCCTAAATAACCTAACAATTTCTACGCGATGCTATCTCTTCAAAATTTATTTGTTTGCGCTACATATTTTGAAATTAAACGACAAACCTTAATTGATTTGAGACAAAGAATATACAAGTCGTAATTCTATGAAAAAATATACTCCCCCATTTCTTTTTATTTGTCTCATTTATTGTAGCTCCAAATGGCAAGAAAGATAATGTCATAAACATGTGGGTGGAGACAATAATTAAGGAATCTACTTATTTTTAAAAGAATGTGGTGATTAAAGTTGGTGAGAGAAACTTTTAAAGTACATGTGAGACCAAAAAGTGATAAAGTAGGGTAGATTGGTGATATAATTCTGCCATATAAAGATGAAAAGTAGGACAAACAAAAACAACGAACAAAAACGAAAAGTAGGACAAACAAAAAGAAACGAAGGGAGTAGATCTTAGTGAAACTCTTGGGTGGACCGGGTCCAAACTAAAAATAGTGTAGACCCACTTTCTCTCTTCACTAGCAACCCCAGTTACAATCACAAAAACTACAAAAAGAACAATCAAGAACTCAACAAACAACAGTAAATCAGAACGCAATGTAAGATTACCGGATAATATCACAAATCAAGATAAAACTAATTCGATGGTGAAGCGAAAACTCGAAAGATTTACCAGAGTGATGCAAATCACAACTGCGAGAATAGAAGATGAGATTCTTCGTCGACGAGGTCCCATGGCTATAAGAGAGAGAAAGACGTTGAGATCGGCGGAAAGAAGAGAGAGAAAGCTTGGGGAATTTTAATGGCGGAATTTAATGAGAGGGGAAAATTGAAGTTGTTGAAATTTTGCTCCATGGAAGGAGCTTTCACAGGCAATAGATAGTAGAGTAAATGGAGAAGACGGTGAATATAGTCAGAATTGGAAAAGTCAAAATTTAGATTTCTTTATTGATTTTATTTTCCCTTACATCTTTAGCCTCAGCTAGTAACTACTCACATGATTGTTACTTTGTTGATGACAGGGAGGAGAGTTGGGCCGGGGAAAGATGACGGGGATGGCGTTCAGTTGGTACGGGGAGGGTTTGAGTTTTTCTTTTTTTAATTTCATTTTAAAATCAGTAATTTTAATTACAAAATCTTAAAATTTTCATTTCTAATACTTAATTTTTTAATTACAAAACTCTAACTTTTGATTGCTAAACCTTAAATTTTAATTACAAACTCTTAACTTTTGCAAAAATAACCTTAACTTTTAATTACAAACTCTTAACTTTTGCAAAAATAACCTTAACTTTTAATTACAAACTCTTAACTTTTGCAAAAATAACCTTAACTTTTAATTGCAAAATCTAAACTTTTGCTAAAGAAACCTTAACTTTTCATTCGTAATACTTAACTTTTGATTACAAAATCTTAACTTTTGCTAAAGAAACCTTAACTTTTCATTCATAACACTTAACTTTTGATTAAAAAACCTTAACTTTTGATTGTTAAACCTTAACTTTTAGTTGCAAAATCTTAACTTTTGCAACAAAAAAACTTAACTTTTGGTGAGTTACATTTAACTTTTGGGCTTTATACTGGGTCTATAATAAATTTAGTGTAGATCCGGTCTATATTAGACTTGGTATAGATCTTAAGTGTTTGGGTTGGGAAAAGTAGTCACAAACAAAAAGCAATGGATAGCATGAGCATATAATATTCTTACCCACTTGTGTTGTAATTTGGACAAACACAACCAATCTCAACAAAGTATTGATGAACAACAACAAAGCAAGTATGAACAATCCATAAACTATAAAGTAAAGCACACGATATTTTACGAGGTAAAAATCCCAATGAGGGAAAATCTTCATGGCAATTGTAGGCTGTCTGGCACCAAGCTCTTTCACTTGTTAGTGGGTACACTAGTTGTCTTCCATTAATCTTTGTAAGTAATATTTTTGTATACTATAAATTTAATCGCCAATATTCTTGAATGTTTTTAATCACAATAAATAAAGCACACGATAGTTATGTGGTAAAACCCCCCAATAAGGGGCAACTTGCATGGGCATTGTAGGTTGACAGTTTGACACCAAGCCCTTTCACTAATCACAAATTTGAATATTTTCTAATCACTAATAAATAGGGTACACCGTTTTTAGTGATAAAATATTTGGAATAAAATTAGAATACTCATTTATACAAAGACGTACTCCCTCCGTTTTTTAATATGTACATTTTTTCATTTTGGAGTGTTTTTTTAATTGGTACACTTCTACTTTTTCTATAAATAGAAGGTTGGCCCTGAGAAGATTGAGAGATTCAATCTTAATATCTCTTTTAGAGAATCTGTTTGAGAGAGAATTGTGAGAATTAACTCACATAATTTCTTACTACAATGAGGAAATGAGCTCTAGTTCAAATATATACAAGGAGGGAAGAAAATATCTAAAACTAACTTCCAACAACTTGTAACAGAAATACAAGATATCTAACAATACATTGAGTTGTACATACAAGATACTAAGTTGTATATTAGTATGTATTCAAATAAGTATACATACTCACATCCCCCCTCAAGCTGGACATGAGTGAGCAGTCCAAGCTTGGAACATAGAGAAGAATGAGCAGCATGAGGCAAAGCTTTGGTGAGCAAATCAGCAAGTTGATCTTTGCTTGCAACATAAAGTATCTAAGAAACCTGAGCTGATTTGTTCTCGAATGTAGTGACAATCTCTTCTAATATGCTTGGTTCTTTCATGGAAGGCGGGGTTATGAGCAATGTATTCAGCAGCAGTGTTATCGCAGAACATTGTAAGAGGCAAAGAAACAAGAACATGTAAATCCTCAAGAAGTTTAGAAATCCAAACCAATTCACTGGCAGTACTGGACATGCTTTTATATTCAGCTTCGGCTGAGGATTTGCTAGCTGTCTTTTGCTTTTTAGTCTTCCAAGAAATAAGATGATTCCCAAGAAATACACAGTAAGCACTAAGAGATTTGCTACTAAATTGCCAAGAGCTGAAATCTGCATCACTATAAGCATATACACTTGGTTGATTGGATGCCTTGTAAATAAACCAAGATCAGTAGTACCTTTGAGATACTTAACATCATGTAAGGATGCTTGTAGATGAGGCTGCCTAGGAGCACTAAGAAATTGGCTAATGTGCTGCACACTGTATGATAAATCAGGTTTAGTGATGCCCAAATATAGAAGCTTACCAACTAATCTTCTGTATTGATCAGGTTCAGCTATTAAATCACCTTGATCTGTTGAAAGTTTCAAACCAGTAGGCAAAGGTGTAGAAGCACTCTTACAGTCAATGAGACCAGAAGAGCTAATAATATCTTTAATATATTTTCTCTGAGTAAGCAATGTACCAGCAGAATTTCTAACAATCTTTATACCAAGGAAATATCTTAAAGATCCCAAATCCTTGATTGTGAAGGCAGTATGTAGATGCTGTTTGACTTCATTAATTTGATCTTGAGATTCACCAGTGAGTAATATATCATCAACATAGATGAGTAAAATACAGAGATGCCCTTCAGAGATTCTAGTAAAGAGAGAATGATCTTGAGAAGATTGTTTAAAACCTAACTGAAGCAGAAATTTGCAAAGCTCCTTATTCCATTGTCTAGAAGCCTGTTTCAGGCCATACAATGATTTATGTAGCTTGCAAACTTGACCAGGTAGAGCATTTTTGTAACCAGCAGGAGGTGTCATATACAAATCTTCCTCAATATAGCCATGTAAGAAGGCATTATTGATATCAAGTTGACATAATGGCCAATTAGAAGAAGTAGCAATAGAAATGACCACCCTAACTGTAGCAAGCTTGGCAACTGGAGAAAAAGTATCCATAAAATCCTTACCAGGAACTTGTAGATAGCCAATGGCAACCAATCTAGCTTTCAACCTTTCCACACTCCCATCAGGATTATACTTAGTCTTAAAAACCCATTTAGAACCAATAGCCTTTTTACCTTTAGGAAGGAAGGATAAACTCCAGGTATTATTTTTCTCTAAAGCTTCTAATTCATCATTCATAGCTGAAATCCATGCTGGATCATTAGCAGCCTGCTTATAAGAGGTAGGTTCTGGAATAGACATGACATTAGCAAAGAAATGGGAAGAGGTATGAAAAGAGGCAGACTGTGAGGGAGAAGGAGCAATTTGTTTTGGTTTAGTGGAGATGGAGTGAACATAGTTTTTATATTTAACAGGAATTTGACTGATTCTAGAAGAAGCTTTAAGAGGTATAGGCTGAGGAGGATCGGGAACAATATCATTGTGAGAAGTTATAATAGGTGTTGGTAAAGTACTAGAAATAGAATCATAATGAGAAGGAGAAGAAGAAATTATAGGTAAATCAGAATTAATAGAATGATGATTAGGAGAAAAAGTAGATAAGGAATCTGAAATATGAGATATGGATGGTATAGGTTGAACAAAAGGAGCAGGAGAAGAAAGAGAAGGAGGAGTTTGAGTTGAAATCTCAAAAGAATTTTCTGAATCAAAATGAACAAGAGGAGGTGGTAAGAGGTTATGAGAAGGAAGAGAAATAGATTTGTGTTTATATGGGAAAAGATGTTCTTGGAAAATAACATCTCTGCTTACAAAGAGTTTTGGAGAGTCCAAATCTAAAACCTTATCACCTTTTTGTCCATAGGGATAGCCAAGAAAAAGACATCTAAGAGCCCTAGGAGACAGTTTATCCTTTCTTCTATCAGTATTATTGGCATAACATTGGCAACCAAATACTCTCAAATGATCAAGAACACATGGTTTGTTTTAAAGTATTTCTATGGGAGATTTCCAGTTTAAGAGAGGAGTAGGTAGCAAATTAATCAAATAGGTTGTTGTCAAAATACATTCTCCCCAAAACCTAAAGAGCAAAAGAGCATTAAATTTTAAAGCTCTAGCTACTTCTAAAAGGTGTTTGTGTTTTCTCTCAACTCTCCCATTGAGGTACTCCAGCAACACTCCTTTGATGAACAATACCCTTGTTTGAAAATAAGAGAGAACATTGTGATTGCAATATCTCTCTCCCATTATCAGACCTAATACATTTCACTTTCAATCCAAACTCTTTATCAACATAGGAGAGAAAATCTGAGACAGATTTGTATACTTGCATTTTATTATGGAGTAGAAAAACCCATGTAGCTCTACTATGATCATCAAGCACAGTTAGAAAATAAGATGCTCCATTAAGAGATTTCAACTTACATGGGCCCCATAGGTCAATATGAATAAGATCAAAAAGATTTGAAGCTTGAGAATCACTTCTATGAAGAGGTAATTTGTGAAACTTAGTAGTATAACAAATTTCACAACCTAGATCAGTCAATGCAGAACAATTACAACAATCCAAATGCTTCATTCTAGACAAATAAGCATGACCTAATCTAGCACGAAGAAGAGCTAAATCAGTACTTTTGTGCTTATTTACAACATCAACACCAGTATCATTATTTCCAGAATTAGCTATATGAGTAGAGCTAAAAGAGGAAGAGGAATCATTACCAACTCCAGCAAACCAGGAACCTGAAAATGATAAAGACCTCTGTGCTGAGAGCCTGTAGCCAAGATCTTTTTAGTGAGAAGGTCATGAAATAAACAGACCTTATCACTAAAAGATACTGATAAATTGTTATCTGCAATAAGCTTGCTAACTGATAATCAGCTATGTTTGAATTCCTTGATCAGCATGACATCTTGAAGTATCAAACCTTTTGGCAATTTGATATTGCCTAATTCTTGAACATATTTATAAGAACCATCAGGTAAATAGACTGGAATAGGTGTGTTCATCAATTTTCTTGAAGAAAATAATGAAGCATTAGAAGTCATATGATCTGTGGCCCCTGAGTCTATAATCCAATCAACAAAACTGTGTGTACCTGAGCAATTGAATGCTGCAGATGTATCACCAAGTGCACTCTTCCCTTTCATGAGCTTCATGACTTCTAAACAGATATTGTTGAAAGTAGCAGGATCCAAACCATCTTTAGAGGAACAGCTAAGTGGATCATCTTCAGTCTCAGTAACAGATCTAGCAGTAGTATGAGCAGCTAGTTTTGTAGATTTTCCACCATGTCTTGAACCTTTATATCACTCAGGATAGCCTATGATCTTAAAGCATTGATCAGTGCCATGTCCTTTGGTTTTACAAAATTCACAAAACCTTTCAGCTTTCTCAGCCTTTTCTTTCTTCCAATCTATCCTACCATCTGTATTTTGAGACTTAGATTGAAAAGTAGTGTTTCTTTGAACTGCTAAAGCACTAGATTTAGCTATAAGATCAGCTTGGCCACTAACTTCTTTCTGCTTTTCTACTTGTTGTAGCAGATAGAAAGCTCTATTCCAAAAGTTCTTCATCTTGTTGTAATACATCAAAATAGACAAATTTTGTTGTCTTAGATTATCTAGATCTTTCTTAAGTTGATAAATCTGTGGACCATTAGTCTGTCCAAATCTCTCAGCTATATTAGACCACAAATTGGAAGCTGATTGTACACAAGTAAAAATCTCAGACATCTCAGCTGTCATAGAAGCTAAAATCCATCCTATAACCATGTAATAACCAAGTAATCACAACGAATCCATTATGCATATGTAGAATCAGAAGATTGAGGTTTAGGAATGAATCCATCGACAAAACCTAACTTCTTTTTCGCACCTAAAGCTCTCTTTACATTACGAAACCAGCTAGAGTAATTGTTTCCATTAAATTGAACATAAACCAAAGACTGATTAGGATTATCAGAAGGAGCTAGGTAAAGTGGATTGCTAAAACTTACAGTCAAATCTGTAGTAGGAGTTCGAGCTGCAGCGCTTTCGCTAGAATCCACCATTGTTGAATTGATCTCTTAAGCTTCAATTGCAAGAGAAAAAGTCGAAGATTATGAGCAAGAATGATCGCATCTGCTCTGCTACCATGAGAAGATTGAGAGATTCAATCTTAATATCTCTTTTAGAGAATCTGTTTGAGAGAGAATTGTGAGAATTAACTCACATAATTTCTTATTACAATGAGGAAATGAGCTTTAGTTCAAATATATACAAGGAGGGAAGAAAATATCTATAACTAACTTCTAACAACTTGTAACAGAAATACAAGATAGCTAACAATACATTGAGTTGTACATACAAGATACTAAGCTTTATTTTAGTATGTATACAAATATGTATACATACTCACAGGCCCACCTAGATGTTACACTTCTCTCCTACTTTTTCTTTCCTTCTCTCTACCTTTTTCACTTTTTTTCTTACTTTTACTATCCTTCTTTCTTACTTTTACACTTTATCTTTGGTCCGCACGCAAAAGCAAACGTACATATTAAAAAAAAATGGAGGTAGTATATAACTATAATACTGGATTCTAGAATCATAAAAAAACAGCCTTGGAACAACAATTCTCCATAAACATCACTCACAAGTAGTAAAATAATAGTTATGGAGAAATTAGGAATGAAGTACAATACCGACTTCAAAAACCCAAAGCGACAATTGAACTGCTGGATGTGAAGGTTGATATGACAGAAACACTAAATAAAAATTTGGTGACGATCAGAAGTTCCTTCACTGACTTCTTCAATAATTTCCAGCACCTTCGAAACAATTAATCAGCCCTTTAACTTGTTAAGATCCATTAGCACAAGATAACATGGTCTCAAGAGGAAATAAGCCTACATGGCATTAAGACATAAAAGGCCATAATTTTATATTATTATCTATCTTTTCCTCCACGTAAGAGGAACAACTAAACAAATTTCCCCGTCGCTACTACTTGGAGGGATCAATCAAACCCACTTTCAATAGCAAGAAACAAGCCAATTACTATAAGGGAAGGAATTGAAAAAAATAGGGATGTCGTGAGCTTGACTTGCACAGGCCAAAAGTGAAAAGAAACGCTGGGGGTTAAATTCTGACTTTTTGCTGGAATTTCGGAAAAAAATTGTCTAATATAATAAAAGTTGACTTATTCAGCTTTTTTTTGCACAAAATAAATTATAAGGTGTTTGTTTAGAAAAAAAGTGTAACAAATAAGGTCTATTTCAACAATATTTCATTAATTCATTACGATTTTATTCACCAACAACTATAATTAATTATTGTTAATTAATTTATGTTTGTGTGAATGTGATGTGATCATCAACTAATTTGTTACACATCAACCTCTTAAATAAAATCTAATGAAGGATCAACAGATTTAACTTGTGGTCGGGGATATGAAGTGAGATTTAATTCGTGAAAGAAATACAAGGGCTATGAAGAGGATTCATGAGAAGTCGAAGGAGTATAATAGACAGGAGGTAGAGAAGGATGAGAGGGAAAATTGAGGAGGGGGTTAAAGAGGACTTAGACAAAGCCACAAAGGAGATCAATGAGGAGAACACGAAAAGGGGGACGAGTAGGAGGACAAAAGGGTGGGTAGTTTGTGGTAGATTAGTAATAGATTGTCGAAGAGTGTAAGATGGTGTGTTGCACACACGACGATAAGAACCATATGCTAAAGGGATGATTGTGAAGGGCATATTTTTGAGGTGGATGCCCCGATATAGACTGAGAAGGAGACGAAGTAGTACTAAAAAAGGTCAAAGACTTGTGCTTAGCCAACGCCAGCTAGATAGGGCATCGAAATAAAATATCGATTAACCCTATAACGTCTAGACCCACAACAACAATGCCATACCAGTGAAAAACTAGATGATGTATCCATTTATTTGTAGTTGCATCCACTAACAACATAATCCGACATACAAACTTTGAACAATATTGAAAAAACATGTTCCATAATTGCCACACGAAATATATAAATATAACAATCTGTATTAATGAAAATAAAAAACTTGCGGGTTTTCTATGGGCTACTTTTGAATTCATTTGTTTTCTACCATGTACCCCTTTTATTATTATTATTATTATTGCAATTGTTATTATTATTATTATAGTATTATTTAGTTTGCTAGGTTCTTCCCGTTTCTAGTTTACACATTTATCATTTAAAAATTTAATATTATTAATAAATCTAATTACATAATCTAAAAATTATAGAAATTTACTATTATTAATATGCACATTGAAATGAAGCAAAACTGTGTAGATTAAAAGGAGATAGAGATGTATCATGTCATTAAATTCATGGAAATTAAATAAATAATATTATTAGTAATTATTAATTAATATAATCATTTAGTTAAATTCAGTTAACTCAAACAAATCAATTTCAAGTTTTATTTAGTTTAGTTCAACTTATTTGATTCCAAAAAATAAGGCTAATTAGTATTAAATTAAAAATATACAGGATTTATATAAACTTGGAGCACGGAGGATAGCAGTATTTGGTGCACCACCAATAGGATGTGTGCCGTCTCAAAGAACCATTGGAGGAGGAATTATGAGAGGTTGTGCAGAAAATTACAACGAAGCAGCTAAATTGTTCAATTCTAAGTTGTCTAGTACTCTTGATTCTCTCGCTAAGAAGCTTCCCAATTCCAAGGTTGTCTATATTGACATCTACACCCCTTTGTTTGATATTATTCAGAATCCTCTTAAATATGGTACTTTTCTTTTCCCTTAAATACTTCATTTTTCCATGATTCAACATATGAATGCAAATGCTAATGAGACCCAATTCATTTGTAAGCTATATTTTTGATTAATTTTTTTATTTGCTAAATAATAAGGAAAGGAATATATTGATCACCAAAAACAATTGCAACCAAACATGCTAAGGAAGAGACAAATCAACTAGATTGGACTCCCTGAAATCGAGGGCATGAAAACAAACACCAAACTAGTTACATATAGGCATATTACAAGAGAAAAATTACATATTTACCACTATTACATGTCAATAGTGCATATTTTTAAAGCTAATTTTGCAATTATGTTTTTTTAAAAAGAGAAAAGTGACTCAAGATATCATTATTGTTTGGAACATCCCCAACATACTCAAAGTTATTTAATTTGCTTTGCCAATATGTTGTTGTTCACATTTCATTGTGATACGTTTGAACACACTCAAATGGAGTGCTCTCGAAAATACCCCTATCACGTTGGAGTCATGAACCTTTTTTTAGATCGAAAGAAAAAGGCGAGAAAGGGGTTCAAGGATTAAATTTAAGCACTTGTAGTTGTTATGTTTATTTTTCTCATATTTCAATTTTTCCTTGAAAAAGTGTCGAGCAAAGATTGATTGTGGTGCAAAATCTTGTTATGAGTTGTTGCTTCTTTGGTTATTTTTTTTAAGCTTAGTGTCTACCTTGTAACCCCTTACAGTAAACTACCTGGTTTACATGAGCATGGGATTCATAAGCTGTAAATGAAGATTCGATAATGCGAATAGATACTCTCTCTTACAACAAACATTAAGGATAGAAGTAAGGAGATAAAAATAAAGTGAGGCTAAACAACCCTAAATACAATGGTTAGAGTACCTATAATTAAAGATTATGAGTTCTCTTCTATATCCCCATCTCAATATTGTGAAGTCTTAATGCATAGTTTATTGGGTGTTCGCTTGCATCTTAGGTTTCCATCATTCCATGATATATCGCGTTATCTTTATATCTTATCTTCATTAGTTTTATTGTCTCTATTTTCTCATATTATACTCGATGCTTTATTTGTTAGTATCTATAGTCTTAGTTCCTTACAAGAAGACTTAGAAACTTAAACATATCTATGTTCATTGTAATGTTTAATTTGTCAAATGGCAAGTATATATGATTTTGTTCAGTGATTTCCAGTAAGACCTAGAAAGGTATGATAGATGATAATATATAAGAAAAAGTTAGTAGGTCTTGATAAAAATTTATGAAGAAAAAGATATATCTCACGAAGTTATAACTTTTGTGTTGTTTTTCTAGGAACACTATAGGGGGGGAGGGGGTTGAATTGTATGTGTGGCTGATGAGTGTAAAGTTTTGTGGAATTCAAACAATGTTATAGAAACATGGAAAAGGAACAAGAGATATTTTCACGACAAAAGTACTTCCTAAGCTCAGTAGAAATACACGACATCGACCACAAGAGGATTTTATCTCAAACTCTCTCACTTTATTAGGCCAAACACCTCATTACAAGCCATCTAACCTCTCTTAGGGTCAATCCCTGGGTTCCTCTACGCACTCAATTCCCTGAACAAAAATTCTCTTAAAAGTTGTTTCTCTCGAATTAAACTCGAAGTTCATCTTTTATCTTGCTACTCTCAATATTATAGCCCTTACACAAGAAGGTTTTCACTCAAAACCCCTTACCCAAAACCAAAAGTGTTGGAAAATAATGGATTGATTGCAATATTCATGAAGAACAAACAAACAAACAATAAATCTTAATAAAACAATAAAAGAATAAGACTTATCTGCAGACATCAGACAACTGAAAGATGTGTCGTGGTATGGATGCCACTGCCTTAGAAGCGATTTCGCCACCATACCGGTGCAAGCCTTTAATGACGAACGCCCCCAAAGGTTAACACACCACCCTTGAGTCTTACACCCCGAACTCAAGGGTTGGAGTCTCTGGATAACTGTTCAATTCTCATAAAGGAAGATATGGTTTGTGTTTATGGTTTCAATCAATGAAAAAGAGTAAATGAAAGAATGGGGGTAGAGAGGATATATATAAGGATGGAAATAAACCGCACAAATATATCCCGAAAATAAAAGATAAGAATTCCTGAAAAAGAAACCCCTTACTTGCGCGAGGTGCGCGAACTTCCTGCCGCGTGCTTGCGTTCCTCTTTGCATTACCAAACACTATCAATCCCCCACTAACGCAAAAGGAACAAGACGCCCTACAAATTGAGCAGTAAAAGGAAAACTCGACACTTGCATAATAGTGTCCAAGGATTGAACTACCATGTTAGTGAGATGGGGTGTTCCTCACCTACAAGTATCCTAAGGAATGAACTTGCAGAAAAGAGAAGTGACCCAATAACACATGCTTTGCTTTCAGAGCTTGAGAAAATCCGCGACAATAACAACAAGGAGTAATCAATACGTCCTTTTCCAATACATACGACCATCCAAATACCTTGGGATTTTCATGAGCGCTCTAGGAAGATTCACATATCTACCATGGAAGGAGGCCAACCCTTCACACTCATATAGGTGAAGTTATCAAGTTTGATTACACATGAACCTCCATGACGATGTAACTTCATTAAGAACCAAGTTCAACCTCACCAACCACATAGTGTTCAATAAAGTTTAACATCTGTTAAACCACCATCTATGGCTATAGAAACACCCAGTTCATTAAGTTCATCTAGAACCGCCACTTAGGCTATGAACTTTCATGTCACAAACCGTAATTAGCGGTGTAACCATCAAGTCCAACCCCATGGACCACCCAGATTTTGGGGTATGGAAACATTAAGAGCCACCATGCTCAACCTCATCAAATAAACATGTCACAACAGTGACCAATGGTGTAACCATCAAGTCTATTCCATGGACCACCCAAAGCCTTGGATATAGGAACATTAAGAGCTAATGTGCTTAACCTCATCATACAAACCAGGAAGCCATCAAGTCCACTAAACAAACCACCCAATCAATATGGGCTATGAATTCTCACATATCCATCAAGTTTAAACTTAGTGAACCACCCAATCAATAAGGGCTATGGACATCCATCACTATGAGTAAATGCATAAAGCATCACCATACAAGTCAAGAATCTATCAAGTTCAGTTGCCAACTGAACCACCACAAAGGCTATAGATTCCTCATTCTATCAAGCTCAACCAAGTCGAACCACCAGGAAGGTTATAGATTGTCCTATCACACTATATTAGTCAAAGTACCACAAAGGCTTTAAATACGCGATCCAAGCAAGAATAGCACAGGATATCACAAACATAGTCCAAAAGAACTTATCATGAGCAATCACTGCTCATCGTTCAGAAAACGGTGAGTCCTTCTAGTTCTATCCTAGAACATACCTGAAAGGGATAATCGACTCATTAAGAACACATAGTTCATCCTACTATCGTCTCATAAGAGACAATCCCATACTGGGGCATCACACCCATCCTTAGTAAATCAGATACCAAACTGTGCATGATTTAACATATGTGCCTCTAGTGCCCCCATAAGGCAATTTTTACAAGCCCATGAAAGAAACACGTTGTGACTAAAGGGACATCATTACCCCCACAACAGGTAACTTTCCAAAGATTTTCAGGTCAACTGGTTTCTTGACTTGACGAGTTCAACTCCGTTAACTCAATCTCATGTTAAAAGAACAACTTATTTACTTTGTGTATTCAGAACAAAGCAGCAAAATGTCAAGAATAATCCACCAGCATATACACTCATAAACATATAAGCATGACCATGTAGAATTTCACTTTCTGAATAAACTCAACAACATATACGCACAAGCAGCACATAACAGTTCACGATAGCTCTTCAACTTATAGTGATCCATTGCAACGCACGCTCAAAATCAAGATTGAAATTTGAGGTGTCTTTATCAACCTTTTGGCCTTACGACAATAATCCATAAGATTTACCTCATCTCCATACTCTGTCATGGCTCAATATATTAAAACCTACAGTTTCATTTGAATATCAATAGCGTGTGTCTGACATAAGACCAATAACATACACATGGTCTCTAGCAATGTCAATTAGCTAAAGATCACACAGACATATGCAACCATGGCAAGCTAAGAGTCAATTAACTCATTGACACTAAACAAACAATGCCAGTACTATCAATGATAGATTGCCCACAGACATTCTAGTCTACTCATTGAGCATACCTCACTAGGTAACTCCAAATCCTGTAAGATCTAATGACTCTTCCTCCTCTAAGATGTCTTCCAAAAGGAATGCACTTTGCAAATCCACTTGGTCTAGAGTCAAGCTTAAGGAAGCTGATGTGGAATCCATCAGCCCAGACAGACTTAAAAATATGTGAGATAGCTAACATAGGTCAAACCAAAGCTCCAATAAACCTCTTTTTCATTTCTTGCCCTTATCCTCTCAAAGATCACAACCTTTATAAACCAGTAAAGGTTAGCTAACAACCAAAGTCTAAACTATGGTTAGGCAAGACTCGAACAAAAGTGCATGATACATCACAAGGAACATGATCATTTACACTTGTTCTTCCCTCAAAATAGTTCCCACATAGGCCATAGTAGCTCATAGTGACATGTCTGTCACCCTTTGGAGAATACCCTAATGTCTCGATGGTCCAATAACTTCTTTCTAAATAAGAAGTCCACCACCAAGCTTGGATGTATAGTTTAAGAACAAATTTTAGTTCGCTACTCGTAGGTGAAATTCACATCAACCTCGCTTGAGACAAACTACATGAAAGCAAGTAGCAAACACATAAACATGGCCATAAATTATAGTACCTACGCTAGAATGCCAACTAAAGCATATCATAGTGAATCATCAGATTCAACAAACTAAGCTCATTTAAGGATAAACAAGCCATCAATTTAGCTTTACTCAGCAACCACAAAGAACTAGGTTCTCACAATAGATGGGGTGCACAAGAGGATATAAATCCAAATGTAGTTTGACAACCTCCACAAAAGATCAAACCAGTTATCGCCATAACCGGCTTTGACAGATAAGGAGTGCAATTGATAACTTAAGAGCTTATTTAACAAAAAGCTCTAATTTCTGGAAAAATGAACACCCCCACATAGAATAAAACCCAAAGTGATCTAAAGGATAATTGTCTTCCGATCCTCTTAAGAAATCCTTATGTTCTTTCAACCTTGAATGATGTTTACTCACTTGGCACAAAGCCACACTTGATCTATAACTTCTGCATAAAAATGGAGTCCCAAATGGTCTCACCTAAAACCTTAGACAAGAGAATTCCAAACTCCGATCAAACAACCATGAAATATTATAACATTCATCAGTCAATACTCCAAGTTTACTAAATAAGCTAAGTCCTCAAGAATTAACTAATATAATTCAACAACCCAAATAGATGCAACTATAGGGTTTAGTTCGAGACACGACTTAGCACTAGAGTTGCAACTAAAAACTCGAAATTGAACATTTAGCCAAACTTCTACCCCACTCGACTAAACATAGTCAACGAACTTAGACTCTTCATGAGTACTATTCACAGAAACTCCAAACAAGCAATGCATACAAGTATTCAACATGAACAATGCAATAGGCAGAAGTATACACCCATAACTCAATGAAACATATAAGAGTTCCAAACAATATTACATCCTATGAAAGTTCCCTTACTTTCTCTCAAACTCCATAATGAGGCTAATAGACTAACTTGCCAGTCCCATACATTAACATATAATAGACTCAGCTATGACCAAAGCACATATATATGTTAAATGCCCAAAGGATACATGAAATGCACTATGCAAAAAATCTAGACTGAAAATTTTCCATCAATAATAATTTGGAACTTCCTTTCCTTGAAGCCTAGTGGAATTGTGGAGTCCTCACAGACTTACAGTTTCTAATTTCTTCACCTTCACTACTAGGGTGTCTCTACCTCAAAGTCACACTCTCATTAGCAACAAAAGAAATTTAGATGGAAGTTTCGTTCTCCAACACTCTCACAAAGAGAGCCCAAATAACATTTCTATTTGTTTCAAACTCTAACTTACCGCCACATTGCAATAAAATACAATGACAAATATGTAAATGAAAACAAGCATTGAGCACTTAATAAACATATTATACAAGTTTAGAGTTTAATAGCATATAGGATAAGCAAGAAACTTCCCTGATCACATTGAAGTATTGTTAGCATTCCATATGCGTATGACCGCTCTCCTTTCAACCTTTGCTCTCTGAGTCCTTTCATTGAACACTTGGTGTGCAATGAAGAAAACTATTCCCACACATTATACCAATGATATTCTTAAAATAATAGTCTTGAAAAAGTTTTATCGAATCAAATCCAAATTAAATTATGACTCGAAAAACTAAAACTACTCGAAAAACACCTTTCCCAATCGAATTTGGACTCGACAGCGCAGTGCTCACTACTACGAAGTGAGTCTTTCTCGAAACGTTGTTTCCACCAAAAAACACTTCTTAAAAACACAAATCGGAGACATTTAAATTTTCGTAGATTTTCGCATATTTCGTCAAAACCTTTCGCAAAATTAAATCATTCAAAATAACCTACGAAAATAAAAAAAAAATCCAACCAACCTAATCAAATTAGGGTTTTCGAAACCCTAGCATTTGAAATCAAGGCACATTGAAAACTAAATCAAAGAAATAAATTTGTTTTCACCCAATTCAGGGGTTTATCAGATAAAATAGTTAGTCATCAAATTCCAAAACCAAAGAATCAGACTTATCTGCAGACATCAGACAACTGAACGATGTGCCGTGGTATGGATACCACTGCCTTAGAAGCGATTTGGCCACCATACCGGTGCATGCCTTTAATGACGAATTCCCCCAAGGTTAACACACCACCGTTGAATCCTACACCCCGAACTCAAGGGTTGAAGTCTCTCAAGAGCTGCTAAATTCTCATAAAGGAAAATATGGTTTGTGTTTAGGGTTTTAATCAATGAAAAAAAGTAAATGAAAGAATGGGTTAGAGAGGATATATATAAAGGTGGAAATAAACCGCACAATATATCCCAAAAATAAAAGATAAGAATCTCGAAAAAAGAAACCCCCGACTTGCGCGAGGTGCGCGGACTTCCTGCCGCGTGCTCGCGTTCCTCTTTGGATTACCAAACACTAACAAAAAGTATAAGTAAGTCTTAGGGGAATGACTAAATTAAGTTAAATCCCCTCACCCCAAAGCCGGATGTGTTGTAGTATATGATAAGACTCTCGGAGGAACAATAACACTTAAGAAACTCAACTAAATATATCACTCTATCATTTTTTTCTTTTGATAAAATTGTACTCCATCCCTTATTAAAAAAAACAAAGGAAAATGGAAAGATGGAGGAAAACCTGTTTCCAAGAAACGATTTTCTACAAAAACAAACGAAGCTTAAGATTGCCACCTAATTTGTTGCATTAAGTTTATATTAATTTCAATGAGTGTTACTTAAGTTCAATTTCACAATAATAATAAGCTCTAGTATGTTTAGCTATGTTTTCATAAGTATATAATAGTTCCAATGAGTATTACTGAAGTTCAATTCATAATTCAGTTAAAAATTAGTTGGATAGAGCAGAAATAAAACAACATTTCTAAAATTTGCAATTTTTTTATAACAAACAAGTGCAAGAGTAGAGGTTTAATCTCAAATATGGAATTAGCAATTGAGTTCCATGTAATACTATTTTTAATTAACAATGATGAGAGTAAAATTAGCTTGTCTTTAACTTTTTCAAATTCTTTATAACATTTCAGGTTTTGAAGAAGCTGTTAGGGGATGTTGTGGCACAGGATTATTGGAAGTGAGCGTGTTTTGCAATAAGTTTGATTCAATATGTCCAGATGATTCAAAGTACGTGTTCTGGGATAGCTATCATCCCACGGAAAAAGGCTACCAAGTTCTTGTTAAAATTGTCATTAAAAAATATATTAGTAGATTACTTTGAGCCAAAAGCCTTATTCATATTATAATATTTTGTTGATACATAATGTAATAAGTTCTTTCATCATTCATTAGAAATTAAGTGTAACTTGTATAGTTGTATACAAGCATATACATACATGTCGCTCTTTTTTTAATAAGGTATGTCAAAATATTTAGAAGTTAGGATACCTTCATTGCAAGCTTTAATCGTAATTCGTAACTTATCATCAACGATTATGTTTTGGGTCGGGTGATGCATCAGATTTCTGTGTGTTTCAAATATAAAACAACAAATGTCATCTGTTGTGGGCCTTTTTAAAAAAAAACCAAAGCAAATCATTTATTCTTATTATGTAATTAAAATTTTGTGACTTTGAAAAATCATATCACAACTCAATCACAACTACGCCTTATTCCCAAAGTGATTTGGGGTCGGCTAACATGAATCGTCAACTGAAACCGTTGCCAAAGGAGATGGCATCGACAAGAGTGATAAAAAGTTTTTAAAAGGGTCTAAGTTTTAAGAATTTTTATATAAGTTTTTGATAACAAGGTTTACACCAAAAAATTTAAAAGAGGTTTTCACCAAAAGGTTTTAATACCAACGCAATTGAGAAAAACAAATAAATGCAGTAATTACACCCCTTCCTCCATATGGATACTGCCCCTCCACCCACTTCTATCCAACGTCATGCTCTCCTCAATCCCAAGTAGCCTCATATCACTTTCAATTACCTTCATCCAAGTCATCTTAGGTCTTCCCTTACACCTTACAATTTGATTACTCCTCCACTCTTCAATTCTTCTCATCGGTGCATCACCTGATCTCCTTTTCACATGACCAACCATCTTAACTTATTCTCCCTCATCTTTTCTTCAATGGATGCGACTCCAATTTTTTCCCGAATCAGTTCATTTATTAATCGGTCCTTCCTTGTGTGGCCACACATCCATCACAACATACGCATCTCCGCCACGTTCATCTTATGAATGTGGGGTTGTTTCACCGCCCAACATTCGGTGCCATATAACAAAGCAGGCCTAATTGTCATACGGTAGAACTTTCCCTTCAATCTTTGGGGAATGTCCGAATCACAAAGGAACCCGGTGGCGCTTTTCCACTTTAAGAAACCCGCGTTAATTCTATGAACCACGTCTCTATCTAGTTCTCCATCCTTTTGGAGAATGGATCCAAGGTAACGGAAGACGTTCGATCCTTTAACCACTTTGCTATCCAAAGTGACCGCCCTTGCCTCGCTGCTTGTAAACCCCATTGAACTTGCACTCCATATACTCCGTCTTACTTCTTCTCAATCTAAAACCACGGGCTTCCAATGTATGCCTCCACAATTCCAACTTACTCCCAACACCTTCCTTTGTCTCATCAATCAACACAAAATCATCCGCAAACATCATACACCGCGATATATGATCTTGAATTAACCTCGTTAGTTCGTTCATGACTAGAGCAAAGAGAAAGGGTCTAAGTGCAGAACCTTGATGCACTCCGATCGTAATAGGGAACTCTTCTGTCCTCCCCACCGTAGTCCGCACACTCGTAGTTGCCCCCTCATACATATCCTTGATGATATCTATATATTTTTGTGAAACACCTTTCTTTGCCAATGCCCACCAAAGTATTTCTCTTGGTACTCTATCATATGCCTTCTTCAAATCAATGAAAACCATATGTAGATCTTTCTTCCTATCCCGGTAATGTTCCATTGTCTGTCTCATAAGGTGGATGGCCTCTATAGTTGATCTTCCTGCCATAAATCCAAATTGGTTCTCTGATATCTTCACATGTTTCATAAGTCTTTAGTCAATCACTCGTTCCCAAAGTTTCATCGTATGACTCATTAGTTTGATTCTTCGGTAGTTGGTACAATCTTATACATCGCCTTTGTTCTTATACAAAGGAATCAAAGTACTCTTCCTCCACTCTAATGACATTTTGTTGTGTCTCCAAATCATGTTGAAGAATGTTGTCAGCCATTCGATTACTCTCCCCCCTAAACACCTCCAAACTTCGATATGTATGCCATCTGGCCCCGTACCTTTCTTCAATCCCATCTTTTTTAATGCTGCAATGACTTCTCCCTTTTGAATCCTCCTCATAAACTCTCGATTTAACATACTTGGCGAGATGTGTACATCCCCTATGTCTTGTGCTTTATCACCATTGAACAAGGTATCAAAGTACGACCTCCATCTATCCTTTATCTCCTCATCCTCTACAAGCACTCTTTGGTCCACACCCTTCACACATCTTACCTTTCTTATGTCTCTTGTCTTCCTGTCCCTCATACGCGCAATTCTATAAATGTCTTTTTCCTTTTCTTTCGTATCTAATCTTGCATAAAGCTCTTGGTTTACCTTTGCTTTAGCTTCCCGTACTGCCTTCTTGGCTTCTTTTCGAGCCTCTTTGTACTTCTCATAGTTCGCATCGCTTCTATCTTTTCCCAAAAGTTTATAACCTTCTCGTTTGTTTTTTATTGCTTGTCTCACCTCCTCATTCCTCCAAGATGTGTCCTTACTCGATGGTACAGTTCCTTTAGATTCTCCAATGACCTCTTTCGCCACTTCCTTTATACTAAGTTCTATCTTTGTCCATGTCGAATCTACATCCATTTCCGTGTTACAAGACCAAATATCTTTACTAGTCATCTCAGCTAAGAAGTTCTCTTTTGCTCCCCTTGGAGCTTCCACCACTTGATTCACGGCTCCACATTGGGTCTTCGCTTTCTTAGAGACTCCCTACCCCGGAAATCAAGCACGACTAGTCTATGTTGGGTGGCTGCGCTCTCACCCGGTATCACCTTGAAGTTTGTATAACTCTTCTGCCAAGCATTCCTTACTAAAAAGAGGTCAATCTGACTCGCATTACTTCCACTCCTATACCACTCCCTGCCCCGGAAATCAAGCACGACTAGTCTATGTTGGGTGGCTGCGCTCTTCTGCCAAGCATTCCTACTAAAAAGAGGTCAATCTGACTCGCGTTACTTCCACTCCTATACGTCACAAGGTGATATTCTCTTTTCTCAAACCAAGTGTTCATAATACTAAGACCATATGCTAATGTGAAATCCAAGATACCACTTCTAGCTTCATTTCTCTCTCCATACCCAAAACCTCCATCTGCTCTCAAAGCCAACTCGACTAGTGCCCACATGTTCGTTAAGATCCCCACCAATGATTAATTTTTCACTAATAGGCACTCGTTGCACAACCTCCTATAAATCATCCCAAAATTGTTGTTTAATAGATGCTTCCAATCCCACTTGCGGCGCATATGCGCTTATGATAGTCACCGCCTCACTCCCTAATACTAGCCTGATACTCATAATGCGGTCACTGTTCCTCGAAACTTCCACCACATCATCAATATATTCCTTATCAATAATGATGCCTACTCTATTACTACTCTTATCCTTTCCGGAGTACCAAAACTTATAACCCCATGGGGCTAGTTCTCTTGCTTTTCCACCAACCCACTTAGTCTCTTGAAGGCACATTATGTGAATCTTTCGCCTCCTCATAACCTCCACCACCTCCGCCGATCTTCCCGTCAAAGAGCCAATGTTCCATGTTCCAAAGCGTATCCTACTACCTCTACCACTACCACTACCCTGGACTAACTTTTTTACCTGCACCCGTCCCTGATGCGGGAACTCTTGCATATTTGACAGCACCCCCGGGCGCCAGGATGGCGCGCCGCTCCGGGCGACGACCTAACCACCCTTCCATACTTATCACTACACCCAGGTCTATGAAGTGTAGTGCGTCGCTGAGTAGGGAACGCCCTCACGTTTTTCATTTGTCGATTCATGTCATGATATGGGGCTATGTTTTACGTTGGCCGCCACAAACCTACTGTCCTCCTTTATCCGGGCTTGAGACCGACAGTGAATATCACACAGACACTCACAGGAGGAGTTTTTGTGACTTTGAAAAATTAAAAATAAAAAATTTAACTCATATTATTTTAAAAAATTTTTACGATACAAGGAAGAGAATTAGGTAACCCTTTTCTCAAGGGTACATATTAATTTTTGATTTTATGTTAATTCTTGATTGTCATTACAAACCTATATAATTATATAATAGTCTTTCTTGTGATAATAAGAGAAGAATTAGCAGCTTAGTAGATGAAACTCTTTTTTATATGAGACAGGATGCCAAATTCAACGTACAAAATATAAGGGCCATTTTCAGGTTGAAGCATTTCTGATATTCAATGTGAGAAAGATATTATGTTCGCAACCAGCATTTGTTCACCTTATGTATTGAGCTGAGATCACTAAAATTTGAGGTAAATTAGCCAAAACAACCAATTAGTTAAGTCTCATTTATATTTGAAGGCCCTACAAAATCAATATTATCCATAAATCTGACAATAAAAAAAGATGCCAAATTTTACTATTCTAGCAAAGCCTTAACAGTCTTGGAATTTATTAAAACTAACAGTTATGATCATAATAGTTGAGTGAATTGGACTGCCGGTACCAGGCGTCGTAAGCATTGGCTTAAATTTTCTGGATTAGTTGTTGGTAGGAAGAAGCACTTGGTTGATCAAGTTAACAAAGTTAATGTATGATGATCCACTTACGCTTGTCACTGCTTCTTCAGCTAACTTCTTCCATTCCTCTGCTTTCTTTCTCATTTTTATGCCTTTTTCTCCCTCCATAATTTCTCTCACTTGCTTCTCAACCTCATCCCTCCCAAAGTTGTTTATTTCCATGCCTATTCCCCACTTTTCAGAACTAAACCAACAATTAGTTTGTTGTTCTGCAAAGAACGGCGAACCAAGGACTGGCACCCCGCCACACACGCTGTCAAGAGTCGAATTCCACCCACAATGTGTTAAAAACGCACCAATTGAGGGGTGGTTTAGTACCGTTTCTTGATCACACCAGCTCACTAACAGGCCTCTGTCTTTCGTCTCAGCTAAAAACTCGGGTGGTATTACTGCAGAATCTCCGGTAACAAGGTTAGGCCGGACAATCCACAAAAAGGGATGTTTACTCTTTGCCAATCCCCATGCAAATTCAACTAGATTATCATTTGTCATGGTTGTGATGCTTCCAAAACTTACGTAGACTACAGAATTCGGTTTCTTTGTATCGAGCCACTGGAGGCATGCAGGGTCCTCCTTCCAGAAACTACATCCTAAAGACTTGACAGCATTATTTTCTGCAGCTTCATCTTTAAGGATATGTTGCAATGGACCGATAGTGAATAAAGGACCGAGAATTATCTTAGATATGTCATTAAAAACCTCTTGCTCAAATGCATCAAAGGAGTTGAAGATAACGGGTGCAGAAGATCGAGCAGTTCTTTCAACCGAGGACATGTGCAAATTAAACATAATGTCATCTTTATCGGTGATTCTGATAAAGCTTGGAGTGTACTTTAAGGGTATACCTTTCATGCTAGGGACCCAATCAATGACCATATCTAAGGAGCCTTCTGTTTGGTAGTTTGAACCTGATAAGGACAACATTAATCAGCAATTAGTGTCAAACTAGTTTAAGTAGTAGTACTAATGATTATTTACTAAGATTACAAAATACTAGATTAGCTTGTCAGTTTCTATGTTATTTGGACTCGGGTCCTTGTATTGAAAATAGTGTGTGTCTCTGATTCAGGTTTTCTTTACGAAAGGTTCCGTTTTTATGGCCTATAATGAAGTGTTCAAGTGTACATAACCATATCGGAATATTGACTATTGAGGATCTGACAACTAACAAGGTACTTGAGATAAAATGAAGAATATGGGTAACTTAAATCAGATCATATGACCAAATAGCTTATTTATTATTCATAACAGATCACTTTAGTATACAATCTAGCACATAGTGAGTTAAAAAAGGAGATAAAACATGAAGTTCAAGGAAAAGATGGCAAATTAAGAAGTATTTCTTTATGCAGCAAAACTATATAATTGGCAGACTAATAAAATCTTGTTGAATCTACAACAGAATTAAGGAAGAAAATACAAAGAAACAGGGGAATACCTTTGAAGGGTACAATACCCTTGTTGAGAAGTGTTCGATATTGTGAATACCCAAGAAAACCAGCAGCACTAGCAGTCCAAAAGAGAGCAACAGGTAGATTTCCTAGTTGTTCAGCAGCATCAAGGGTGAAGGCCATCATGCAGTCAGAAAGGATAAAGCTAACCGGAGGCGATCCTGCGCCCAAGGTGGCTTGCTCATTAAGCCTGACAATGAGATTCTTGAAAGGTTCAAGGAACTTAGTCATAACAGCATGACAAAGAACATGTATACCCTTGGCACCAATGTTGTGCTCCCACTCGGAAACAACTTTGAATTGGAACGAAGGAACGCCTTCGAGAGAACTCGGGGCACTCGATTCGAACAGTCGATGATGATTTAACTCGGTGTTGGCGAAGGTTATGTAGAAGCCTTTGGAATGGAGGAGCTTGGCTAGTTTTAGCATTGGTCCAACATGGCCTGGTGATGGAAAAGGCACACATACTACATGAGGTTTAGCTTCAGAGCTCATTACTGCTGTTCTTGTTCTTTCTGAGTCTGAATTGTAATTCAGTCAGTTGCTTCTTAGGTTTTAGAACTAGATCAACCAGCTTCAGTTCTTATAAAAAGGAGCTTGGTGCTTAGTGATTCATGATATTAATTGCATTACTTAGATATATTATATTATTTGCAGAATAATTAATATTTTGCAGTCCATGTTTTGGCATCACCATTAACATCAGTTTGTTTATTTACTCTGAATCATCCCCATGTGACGAAGCCTTGGATAGGATGAAAATCTATAAAATTTAGTAGTGTCGAGCTAAGCTCTAAGATTAGTTATAATAGTGGCTTGAAACTTGGGCCAATTTTTTTTCTGACTAAAATATATGGCCTCGTTTGACTAAGGTTCTTTAGAAGGGTATGCTAAGAAGATCATCAATGCTCAAAAAATAAAATAAAAGTCAATCTTCTCTTTCGTCATATTTATCTCTCTCCTCAGTCCTCCCCGTCACTAACTTGAAAATGTGGTTAATAACAACGATCTTTACAAAATTTTCAATTCTCTTCTCCCCTCACCACATTTTCTCTCTCCCCCAATTATGATATTATATGTCTTAGGAAAAATTGCTTATAATAATGCAACATTTTGACGATTCGCAGATAATAATGCAACCTTTATACCCCATTTATTTTAAATAGGACAAATGACCGGTGACCTGATGCATTGGTGATTTTTATTTAAAACTTAAAATTTTAAATAATAAAACTAAATAAACTTTAAAAAAAACCTAAACTATGACAACACCACCCCCACCCACTGCCAGTCTGCCACCCTGTCTTCCCCTAGTCCCCCTCCATCGCCACCATTATCTCGTCCCTCACCATTGAACACCACATCTCTCGGTGCATCATGCCTAGTTGTACATGGAGAATCGAATCATCCTTGCTACTAACACCAAGCAAATCTCCCAGCGACCCAGCACATTTTCGAACATAAATTTTTGAAACCAAAGCCGCTCATAATAGGCTATATTGTTCTAGTCATAACTCAAGATATAATAAGAAGCATGATATCAAGCAATTGCAACTTATAAGCAACAAAAATACATCGATTAAACCTCCAATGAGATGAATTAAACACTAATAAGAACAATGAATACTTCAAAATCATGTCATTTTGTAAGTGGTGAAAATTGAGCTTCGCAACATCAAAATGACATAAATCTTACAATAATGCTCAAAAAATATCACTGATTTGTCCATCGATTTTGCCAAGCTCCTTACTTATCATTGAATCCAACGATGAGCAAAATGAAAAACCACCACACCCCTGCTACACCACCCCCAAAACCACCTTCACAACCCCACAGATCGCCAACACCACACCAAAAGCGAACCCAATCCATCCAAAAACGATTGACATTCAACCAGAATCCACCGAAACCACCTTCGCCACAATGAAAACCACCAAGACCGCACTACATCCAACCACTACCAACATCAAAACCAGTGAAACTCAACAAGGGAGAAGAGAAGAGGAATAATTGAATCCGGCGGTGAGGGGAGAGTTTGTAGCCGGCGATGAGGGGAAAGAACGTATCCGACGGTGATGTCGTTGGCTGGGAAAGGGAGGAGGTTGGATGGGGTTGGGGGGGAGGAGAGAGAGGGAGCAAGGAGTGTTTACGCGGGGTGGGGTGAGGGTTATGAGTTTTATTTTTGTTTTTTGTTTTTTATCTTTTTGTTTTTATTTTTTTTTATAAAAATTGTTTTGAGAGCCAATTATTAGCCGACACGTGTCTCTGTTTACCCATGCTTCTGGTCATAGCCGGTTTTTACTCATTTAAAATAAATGGGGTATAAAGGTTGCATTATTCCAGAATAATCAAAAGGTTGCTATATTATTTGCGAACGGGCAAAATGTTGCATTATTAAAAGCAATTTTTTCTATTTCTTATTATTACTCCCCCTGTTTTTTAATTGAGACGTTTGGTTTTTTACATGGACCAGAGAAAAAGTGCAAAAGAAAGAAAAAAGGATGATAAAGTAAAGAAAAAGTAAAAAAGATAGAGCAAAGAATTGAAAAAGTAGGAGAAAAGTGTAATAATTAGGTGACCATTTATGGGTGAAGTAGAAGTGTTTCAATTTTAAAAAAACTAAATGGCAAAATGTCTCTATTAAAAGACGAAGGGGTAATGAATTACAATTAATGTTATTAATAAATTGGAATGTTAAGGTTATTTAATTAATATTATTTTAAATTGATTTCTTTATTAAAATTTAATGCATAAATGATCATCACTAATGATTAATAAATAATTTATTATGTAGATGTGTAAATTTTTGAAATGGTAGGTATAAGAAACATATATATTAGCAACAAATTACTCTTGTTAATGAATTATTAATCATCAAGCTGTGAAATTAGCTGCAATATTCACCGATAATTAACCTTAACACAAAATAATACATTTTTTATTTATATCAGAATGAAATTAAAGCAACCAAATCAATAAGAGCTTAATTAAAATACATGATCAATTACGTTGATGACACACATAATAGATAAAGATTACTAAATATTTAGTCATTTAGTAGGTCAATGTGATTGCCACCAAAGCTTTGTCATACTAGTTGTTGGACCGCGCGCTAACGCGCACGGTCCCCCAATATGTGTATTTAAATGATAGCCTTGTAGCATTTGTCGCTCAACGAGTAATGTATAGCTTGTGCAACAGACTTTGTTCAAATAAGCAATACAATGTTAACTCAAATATGTTAGCCATGAAAAAAGTAGTAATAGTTAGGTTTATACAAAAACTTTGAAGTATTTAAACACAAGAGCTTAGAGTAGCTCGTATTCTTGTATCTTATTTCCTTGTCTTCATGTTTTGTATGGTGGAAGATGGCAATTGTCCATTCTGAAGAGAGTCTGAACTTACATTAGGCTCTTGGTGTTCCTCCCTGTGCTCCGCCTAGCAATTGGTTTCTGCTAGAGCTTCCTGTCTCTCTCCATGTCTAAGCTTGTCCTTAAATGCTTAGTATTCTGTCCATGCCTCGATCTTGTGACTGACTGTTCTGCAATCGCCAGAAGTATTGGGGGTTCTGGCATTTTGGCAACCAAATCTGAACTGGAGTGCTTATTATTGCTAGCTAAAATCCCCTTTTGCCCATTCTCTCATCTTGTCTTCTCACGCTATCACATTCCCTATTTACGAGTTTTGTTCGAGAAGTAAACTCCATGGATCCATAAAATTGTGGCTGCATGGTTTGCTTACTGCATATTTATTTGACATTGGCAAGCCGCAAAATTATAACAATAATTAGAAAAGAAGACACAATGAATCCAGAGCTAGGACTTTACCAAATTGCATGAACCCAAAACAACAAACAATCAAATGTTACCCTCAATTTCTAAAATTAACTCATCATCAATCTGATCACTCGTTGCATAAAAAAAATCACTTTGATCACTCAAACTCCAAATAAAACAAAACAAACAACAAAAAACCAACTAAAGCTCAGTCATATTGCACATGCCAACAATAAAAAACCAAACAAAAAACCTCAAATTTTCATATGAATCCATTATCAATCAACCACTAAAACTTTAACTAAAAAAACCAATTACCTTTGAGTCATTAGTATGAACCAAAAGTCTTCCGGAAAGACAACCAATTTGCATATGCTTTCGCGAAATTGGCCTCAATGGTGAACATTTCTAAAAGAGTTAAAAGAAATGCCTTTGGAGAATGTAATGAAACTTGTAAAAATCACCAAAAACAAAATACAAATTCTTACAACCCCGACAACGAGAAAAAAATGAGGGTTTAAAAATGGAAAGTATCATGATAAGTGGAGTTCGAAATCGTTCAATTGGGTTTTAAAACGAAGTCAGTGTTTGGCAATTGGGTTCAACGAACAGCTCGTAAAGCTCAATTCTAAGAGTTCAACAAATAAACTATATGAGTATAGATTTCCAAATAATTGCTACTTGCAAAATACCACTTGGGTTGGAGTGTTGGACAATAGCCAAGTCCTCAAGCTATATTCATGAATGATCTTGTGCTAAAAATTATCACCTTTAAGAAAGAAAGGGGTTGTGAAAGTATAAGGTTGAGTATTGAACCTTACAACGTCAATTCCAAATGAAAATAATTATTTCAGCACTGGAAAAATAAACATGCTTACCTTTCAAATCGCATAGGTCATATGTTTATTTAAGTGGAAACCACAACAAGGCAGGACCTTCCAACATGAAACTCCAGAAAGGCGAGCAAACACTGAAGCAAGGGAGGGGTTTCGAGTCCAATTGCCTCCAACTCACATGGGTCGTAACTCGTAGGGTGGCACGCTCGCATCCACCAAAAGGACATGGATCTCAAAGGTGGAGCTAAAAGAGAGGAGTACGCACAATAACATCTGAGAAGATGGATTGGGAGGTGAATATACGTATAAAATGCATATTGAACAGAGTATTAGTGATCAATCCCCATATCGAGCTGAAGTGTACTAAAAAATGCTTATGATAATCTCAATTCATTAGTCATAGAGTCCCTATATATACATCTACAATGTCAAAATCGGAAGGTGAACGGTTAAATCTGCAATGCGAGTAAAATGTAAGCTCAAATTCATACTCTAACACACAAGCAAAAACAGGAAGAAAACAAAGAATAACTACTTTTTGACTAAGTGTAACTCATCATTTGGCAAATTTAGCAAAAGAAAAAAATCGGCAGATTTAACTTAGCTGATTTCGGAAAACGAAAAAAGTCATATAGTCATTCGTATGTTTATAAAGATAGTTACAAATCTCTCTAAAGTGAGATATTTGAGCAAGCACCATTTTAAATAAGAAAATGCAATCAACCAAATTGATATGAATACAAAAAAAGCAATGATTGTAATTCAAGCTTAATTACAGCAGTAGCAGTGAAGATTAACCCAAACAAAAAAAAAATCAAATTCAAATAACTAAAAATTATCATGTATACTCCATTAAAAAATTTACAGAGCATTCAAACATCATACATCTAACTTTTAATCATGTTGAAAATTGTTCTAACCCCATCCGAAGTAGCAGCATTACAAAATTCATTATTTCAAAAAAGATCCCAAAAGATCCATCAATTTCTTTTTCAGTGACAACGGAGAAAGAAAAAACGGGTCCATATTCTTGTTTACACTACTTTTGAACTCACAAAAGAAGTACCTTATTAGGTGGATCATGATTGAAGTGTGCCCATGATTTGCAAATGCAACGTTCTTTAGAGTGATTCTTTTTTAAAATCTGCATAAAATATTTCATAAATTAAGAAAGCGAAAAATCAATCATATAAATTGTTTACTAATTTGCACCAATCACATAGACAAATCATACATAAACAAAAGAATTGAAATAGGGAAACATACCCATAATTTTGTCCACTAATTTGCACCAATCTATACAATGAGAGCCTCCACCATTCTTTCATATATGATATGGCTTGCATTTCAAACTGAATTAGAAGTAGGTTTGGAGTAAAATAAATTAGCATTTTAAAAAAGTAGTATGGAGTAAGCCCAACCTCCAACTATCTCTCTCGATGCAACTTCTTTCCCTCTCTAATTGCAATAAGGTAACCCAAAATCTAGACTCCCAACTGTCTCCCCCAAATCAATGTTAAACAATAAGCTAAAATAAGAGCAAACGGTAACAAACCCTAAAGTTAGGGAATGTCTAAAAGGAGTGGCAATTGTATATAAATATTTATATCATATTATATTAGGTAATACAACCTAGTACTATTAAACTCAAGACTCTGATCATGATTAGCTTTTTCATGTTGTCCAACATTGCACACATTTGTATATATCGTGAAAGGAGTAGCAAAATGTAGCAACAACTCATATCTAAGGGTTTCCAGATTTAGTTTTAGTATTCTAGATGCAGCTTGTTTATCAAAGGGTTCAAGCTTCAAGGCGTTACTCCTGTAGTCCTGTTTGTTCATGACACGGCATGTGTCTAGACAATAGCTATAGAAATTTCGTCGGAGCAATTAATAGGAAGGTAAAACTCGTACCAACTACAATTAAGTACCACACTACTACTTTATGATGCTGTTTAGTTGGCACTCGTGCAACTCGCAAAGTTGCAATATTCAGCTATATTGTGTGTGTAACTGTCCTTCATAAGCTACATCTGAATAACCAAGCAACTATTGGCCCCTCCAAGTTTAAAGTCCAAAAAAACCTTTTCAAACTCTTGTTAAACTTATAAGTTATAATTCACTTGAAATCGGGTGATTTTAAGGGGGGTTTAGAGTGACCATCTTATATAAATTCCTAAGTTATAAATCAACAACTATAAAATACATTTAATAACTTTAAGTTAATGCCCGTAATACATTGCTTAAAGCACAAGATTATTCAATAAAAGCTCATATAAAAGACTCGAGAAAAACAAGCTAAATAACAGAGTTTTACTAAGTAACACCTTTATACAAATTCAATAATTCTTTCTATGTTACTCCGACACCTTCATTTACCTCAAAAATTGGGTGTCGTGTCGGCCACTTGGACACTCGTATCCGAGTAGACACTCAATTTGTGTCTGAGTAACATAGAATACTTTTGACAGCATAGGCACTTTCTGATAGCCATGCTAAGCTATTGTCCAAGTCTTCCAATCAAATCTTTTCCCACAATAGTGCTTATTCCAAAAACAATACCAACTCTAGTGTCTTTTTGAAAATAAATGTTTTTTTGGTGACCCTGCAATTTAGCTAACTAAATTAGCGAATTAGCTAGGTTTAATTCTTTTTTTCCGGAAAATCGAAGTACCATTGTGCCAAGGAAGGAAGTTGGCTAGATGCATGAAGAACCAAAATTGCTAGCATTTCATCTAGTATAATACGTTAACGGTAGAGTGAGAATTTTTTTTTACATAATGGTAGAGTTGGAATTATTTACGGGTTAACAATATTGTAGGGAAAAAATCATGTAAATCCTCCACAAATATGTAGTTCACATCATACTTCACTAAAAGGTTCATTATAAGGCATATAAGGTTGATTTAAGTAATTAAACATTGAAAATAACTGTACTAATCATACACGCAAGACCAAGATTAATTACATTATAAGCATATTTAAGTAGATGAAGTTCTAAGTGGAACTGAGGAGTTTTTATATACCTTTGGTGAGGTAAATATGGAGCCTTCAATGGGTCTTCAAAGAGATGAATTCTTCCCCTTATCAACAACCTAAATTGACAATAAAAACACCATAATATTCTTATAGCATGACCTAAAAGAAAGAACTCATTTACACAACTATTACCTGTCACTCTTCTCATTACCTTAGTGGTACTATATGGCTCCTGCTCTTTTATTTCTTCACTCTCTTTTGGACTTCTTATCGCTTACCCTATGGAGAGAAACTCTTAGATCATTGGGGTTAGATTGCATGCAAGAAATTAAAAAAGAATGGTTTATTGAAAATTGAAAGACAATCTGCCAAATACAAACATACTTCCTAGACTTTGGCTTAGCATAGATTCCTATGTACAATATGCGAAATACAAACATGAAGTTGATCAGAAGCATATTTACTACCGAATTAAGATAAGTTTATTTGAGCATTTTTCCTTCAGCAAGGATATAAGCTTGAGCTTCACCTATTTGATACAAGAAGACATCTCTTGTTTTGCCGATCATTTGGTTAAATGTATTAATTGATTGGTTTTTCTCGAGAGGGACTACAATCAAGTTGTTCATGTGAAAGTTGTTTGGCATGGAGATCAGCGGAGAAAAGGTAGTCGTTTAAAGGACAGGGAAAAAGTAGCAAGGAAAAACTTAATGAAATGGAGCCATTTAGAGGGTAGTTAGTTCTAATAGGAAAAGCAATTCGATTGCCTTGTAAGCGTTTAGCTAAATTAAAGGAAGCAAAACACAATGCTCTCCTCCCTCTCTACCCACACTACCATTTTCTTCTTTGATTTAAACTCTCCACCACCAACACTGTCCACCTTTGCCTACTAAGAGAACTAGTGACCACATTAGCCACCAATAGCATCACCCATATCATCTCTCTCATTAATACTACTACTAATTTTCTGCACAACCATTTTTCTCCTAAATTTGAGAACGCACTTAAATAAGATTTATAGTTACAAATTACTTTATGCCAAAAATGAAAGGTTCTTCTATGAAAAGCCTTAAATTTGAAGTAATTGAGAAGACCTAAACTTCCCAAAAAATGTATTTTTATCACAGTATACTACTAATACTCATTATAGTAACTCAACCAAAATCAGGTTAAACAATAATATCAATAAATAATATGTAAAAATTACCCAAAAAAATCAGGCGTTCTTAATATCGCTTTTTCCAAATTGCGATCTTCGACATCCTGAACTCAACTTCAATAATATCTTCAATTAGGTAGTTTTTTGTAAGATCCACAACGAATAGGCATGGGTCGCAAGATTGATTCGACAGAAAACGTTGAATCTTTGTTCATCTCTTTCGTCACGAAGTGAAAATGTCGGAATCTATCGAGAGAGGATATCTGCAGCATGCATGGGTCACAGATTGAACAAAAAGTGAATTCAAAGAACACAACAGTGAAGCTAATGAAGGTGGAAATGTTGAAGAAGAAAGGAACTGAGGATGAGAGGAAGAAAAGCAATTTGGTTTCTTGAGAAATTGCAGGGGAACCGTTGGATAGAATAATTGGGAGGAAGTAATGCCAGCCGTTAGATGTGATACTGTTCAAATGAACAGTAATGCTTCTTCCAGCTTTTTAATATGTATGGATGTGTGCCTATAAATCGATTTTCAGTTGCAAATGAGTTTGTTGATCTTGAATATCTCGCTTGTTATGTAAGTAGATGTTAATATCGACAATCCAATTGGTATGATAGACACTGCTTCTTTGATAGGATAACGCTTTGGAGGAACATGCAAATGGCTCTTCATTGATTAGCACGGTTGCGCAACGAGGTCTTCGTCGAGGTCGATCGACAATGAACTCTAAAGTATCAACGTAGCTGGCATACAAGTATTTCAACTATCAAGTTGTGCAATATGATACGACACAACATAATGCTTTAAAGTATGTTAGTACATGTCCCAGGCAAGGGATGGATGGCGAATAACTGGGAATTGAGCTTGCAGAACTCTAAATGCTCACTCTAAATCCTTCCTTGCAGCTTCTTGATGTAGATCAAACAACATGTCTTTAAAAGTTTGGGGACTTGGTATAGATTTGAAGAAAGTTGACCACTTAGGATAAATACCATCCACAAGGTAATATGCCTTGCTATTTTGATGGGCATTAATAGAGAATTTAATTTGTGGTGAACGACCTTCTAAAACATCGTCAAATAGGAGAATGATGCAACACATTCAAATCGTTGCATGAATCAACACTTCTGAAGAAAGAATGCCAAATCCATAGGTCATAATCAGCAACGGCTTCTAGGACAAGTGTGGTTTTCCATCCTTCCCTTGAAATTGTCTTTTACATGCTGCCATAGGAAAAAAAAAATCCAACACAATGAGTAGCTCACTAAGCTGACCGCTGTCCTAGCTAACTTATCAAGATGACAACTTGCGACCTTCACGACTCCACTTATAGAACTTTTCTTTACTAGGGACATGTCAAACACAGAGAAGGGACACCTATTCCCAACTTACATCTACGATATTGAAGCGGGAGCATTAATTTTTAAAATGATTAGATTTTATTTTATTTTAAATTATCTTGATAAAATATATATCTTTAATTATTAAATAAAATAATCAAATATATCATATATAATTAACCATATATTTAATTACTAATGACATAAAAACATATAAAAGATAATTTAAATATTTTATTAAAATAATTTGAGGTTTAAAATGCGGTTTGAATTTTTATCCTTTTTTGAGATTTGAAAAAGATATGTTGTCAATTCATTTAATAATATGGGCTCCTACTTTCTCTAGGAATTATTAGAAAATTCTAAGTAACTCATCATCGGATTCTCAGAAGGGCAAATACCAAAGTCGTCTACAAGACCTGCAACTTTATTAAATAATACTAATAGTTGTATGGAGATTTAACATTGATAAATTAACAAATTTTGGTTTTGACTAAATAAAAAGAAGGTATATCTAATATGTAAACTAAGTAGAACTTTTGCTATCGCGCTTTATTTAAGATATTATAAATTTTAACTCAACTCAAAAAATACTTTGGAGTGAGATCCATATGTTACACACTTGTTGTAATACAATTGTTTTTTTCAAATTCGTTCAAATACTCTACTTTTTCATATGCCCCTCATTAATTTTAACATTGTTAATCGTGTTATGGTTCCACCATTTTTAACCTCATTGGTCCCATATTCCAAAATTGAGGAAATTATATCGAGATGCCAAATTGCCAATATGCGAACTTAGCTAAGAAAGTTAAAATGAGTGAATATACTAATAGCTCTTACAAGTTAGCCCACTCTCACACCCAAAAGTAAGGGATCATCAAGCCTTTTATTAATGTTAGAAGAATAATCAACATCTACTTTTTATTTGTTTTTTTTTATTAATGTTAGAAGAATAGTCAAAACTAATGACAAGGGAGTAGCTTTTAGAGCATTATTATCAATGCTTTATGTTATCTTTCAACCTTTACTAATAAAAAGACCCTTTTTAAAGTTTATTACCCTTTCTCTCTCTCTACTTATCAAATGCACTGCTAATGTCTCATATTTTTATGTTTTATTTTAACTTACAAAAATATATAAAAATGGATATCATTCGTAGAGAATAAAAAATAAAGCTGACCATATTTTCATTTTTTTATTTTTATTCTATAAGTTACGCCATTTACAAAATTGGAAAATCTATTATTTTCTCTCTCCTGATCCAATCACCATGCGCCACCTAAGTCTGACGTGATGACGTCAGTGGTCAATTGCTTACATATATATTAATCTTGCTTTTCACATTTTTCAAAACTACGTCTTTTGGATTCATTTCAGAGTAAAAACTCAACATTTTAATTTGCACCTAGCAGAATTTTGCTAACTGTTCACTACATGACCTTATCTCAAAAGGTTGTTCCAAAAGGTCATAAGATGTGAAATTTTTTTGGTACTCCCCGGAGCACGGTGCTCCATGCACTGGGATGACGTCATCTCTGGTACCCAGCCTGTCGCCGCTTTACCCTAGCTCTGGCAACGCACAACCTCCCGCCGTCAACCCCTCTCTCTTTTTTTCCTCCTTCCACAAAACTTCCGGCAATCTTCATTGACATCCAGCTGAGAAAGCTCTGGCGCTCCACCACTCTCTGTCATCCTTCTCCTCCTTCCCTAAAACATCAAGTGACCGGCAACGTCAATGAGCGAATAGTCCAGATGTTCTTCGAATTTTTAGATGATGTTCTGTCAGATTCGGTTATAATACTCTTCCAAGTTATTCATTTGTTCTTTTGAAATACTTGTTATGTTCTTTTGGTTATTCTTCTAAATTCTTTTTGGTTATTCTTGTATGTTCTTTTCAATTGACACCTATTATTTACTTTTTAATATTCTTTTAAATTATGTTTAACGTTTGTTGGAACGCAAGGGAACACTCAAGAAGCGGAGAGGTTGAATTGAGTAGCTATTTAAAATCGAAATATAGCAAAAATGACGATCTTTATGGCACTGTTCTAGGCACTGTGCCACAACTGTTAAAGTTCATTTTCCTCTTTTAAACTCAAACAATAATATGGACACAATTGAACAACGGAAATTATAACTCAAGCACATAAATTTATCTTGGCGACTCCAATTGTGAGATCTATTAATATTTAACTCAAAATATTAATCATTTGAAACAACTCGTTCCCCCACTACTAACCCTAGTAGTGTTCCCCAGCACTTAACTCTAAATGTTGCTAATTAAATTGGAAACGCACCCGAACCCAATTTGAAACTCTAAAAACATATTAAAGAAATATTCAAAGCCTTGTTTACAATTGCTTCTTAGATAAGTATATACGAGGATCGATGTGAAAACTTTAACTAACTATAGCATTGTGCTATCTACTGAGATCTGGAGATTCATTTTCTGCACTTTGTAAAGCTCATAAAACTAATTTTTCTTGCTGAAAACGGGTATTGCTTGTAAAGGGGCGTGACCCTATATATAGGGTTAACCCAATCCTAATTCTATCAGAGAAAGAATCAATCTTTTAATGATTTTATCTTATCCTTTAAAACAATGAATAATCATCTTATTAAAAGATAAGACTTTATCTTTTAAACATCAGATCTTTTATTTTAATAACCAAAAATCTTTTTTTTGAAAAAAACTTTTATGATAAAAAACTAATCTTATTATATAAAGATAAAAGATGAAACTTTTTATATTTATCTAATAAAACCTATATTTTTATAACCAAGATTTTTCCAAATAAGATTTCTTTTATTTAAAATATTTTCAAAAAACTTAAAACTATTTTTCATTAGAAATCATTTTTTGCCTTTCTTTTTCGAAAACTTATATTTAATAAAATCGAATCCCCTTTCAAATGTGAATTTGACCATGACTTTTTATTTCTTAACACATAATAAATAACTAGTCACCTTAAACTCACATTACATTATAGCACATTGTTATATTTAGTTAATTACAACAAATAAGATATATAGCTAATCCTAAGCTTCTTTCTTCGTCACTTGAGCTTCCATGAAGTCCAAGCTATCACTTTGCTTTGAATATTGTTACACACATCAAACTATTCTAATACAACGTGTTCATCATCATCAAAATAATACTGACTTAGAGTCCCAACAATGTTCTTTCGATGTAAAAAAGTATTTTGTTCTTTGAATTTTCTTACCTTATTCTTTGTATATCAAGGAAAAGTTCTTTTAAAATAGAAGGTTTTTAATTTGGAAAAATTGTTTAGAATAATTCGAGCTTTATGCCGTCTTCTAATATTAAGTTAACCTTTTAATTATTCTAGAATAATTCAAGCTTGCATGCCACTTAAATTTAATTAGGTCGATTTATAAGATGACCTGCAACCACAGGTAAAGTGCAGGTCATTTTTACCATTGCCCATCAATTACGTACCCTTTAAAGCAACTTTTAGCGAGTATTCTTTGACCATTGTCTCACTAATGAGGTGACCTCATACAATCACATTCTTCTTCTTTCCTGCTTCAGCTTCTTCAAACTTCACCATTGTCGATTATGGTCAGAGTGCCAATGAACACTAAATTTTGGTCTCCATGGACGCTGCACACACGGCAAAGTTTAAACCAAAAACACGAAGAAAGAAACTTGAAGTTTCCAATAAAAAAAAGTACTAATTAAATTTTCCTAGAACTTCTGGCATCAAGACAAGATGGGAACACATTGATACCTGCTAGGTATGTCGATTGCAAACAAAAAAAAAATTATTCTTTTGATATTAATGCGTGAATCAATATGGAGGTTGATGATGACGCAGCGTGATGATCAAAGATTTAAAAAAAAAGGATTGATGATGATCATGATGATTTGCTGAGTTGCCTAAATATTTGTGTTGTATAAATCATCATGACGTGCTAACAACAATATTTGCTTTGATGATCATGATGATATTATAAAGATCAATGAAGCAATGAAATAAGTGAACGATAATACAAAAATCTACCCCTGCTTTCAATATTTTCAGCGGCAAGCCAATAAGGACTAAGATAAAATAAGAGGTGTCGAATGTATGCCGTCTGCTTTTGATATAAATATCTAGATAGAATACAAAAATTCTCTTATGTGTTTATATAAGATAAATCACCCTTAGTCGGATAAACAAAACCAAAAAAAAAAGATAGATTTTCTTCTATCGGTTAAAAGAAACAAATCAAATATGATTAGGATTTTTGAATCCAAGACTTGCTAGAGTTATACTCGATTAATAACTCTTTTCAAAAAAAAAAACCAAGTCGAATCAAATTTGTCAAGACTCCGTCAAAATTAGAGTTATACTTAGTTAATAACTCTCATTAAAAAAAAATCCCAAGTCAAAAATCAAATTCGTCGAGACCCCGTCACAATCAAACACCCCGAAACGTGTATGTGACATAGTCTCGAGGGGGCAATTTGTAGACACTAAAAATTTATTAGTGTTTTACATTAAAATTAAATCAATTAATTTTGAGCTAAAAGAAATAATAGCCCAATTTAATTAATTTGCCCACCTAAATAAAGCCCAAACTAAATAAACATAATTTGGGTTGTAAAATATTTGGGCCTGTCCATATAACTAGTCCAAAACAGATGGTTAAATGGACAAGGCAAAAAGACTACAAAGTCATAAACGGGCCCAAACCCACACCACCAAAAGTCCATGAAGGGTTTCTATCCCCTATAAATAGACCTCTCCACCTTCAATGCCAGAGGTCGGAAGACCATTATTCTCAAGAGCTCTCAAATTTCTCTTGGAAATCCTCTCTAGAATTAGTCAATAAGCACATCAAATTCGTGCCTACTGTTCAGAGAAACTCAAACACATTCGACTGAGATTCAAGCTGTGTCAGCCTTATTCGAATAAACCCAAACAAAAACTCAAACTCAGGTTGACGTTGACAAAACGTCACCCTACATTGAAACTCAGGTTGACGTTGACAAAACGTCATCCAACACTCAAATTTAGGTTGGCGTTGACAAAACGCCATCCAACACTCAAATTCAGGTTGACGTTGACAAAACGTTGTCCTACACTCAAGTCAAGGTCGTCATCAATACGTGTCGACTTCAAGCTAAGGAACAGAATCAGAGGACTTAGTTTATTTTATATAAACTGTAATACAGAGATTGTACCCAACACATTATCAATATAAATTTATCTTTGTTACGATATTTCTTGGTTTATTTATTTAGATTGCGAAATTTGTTGTATACAAATTTTGGCACGCCCGGTGGGTTGCGACAATCCCTACCCGTCAACGCAGATCAGTTAGGCAAACTATTTCTGAAAATGCCATCACGTCTTCTTTTCGCAAAGAGCGTGAAGTGCCAGTGTTTGGCTCTAACTCTGCAGCTGAATCTGACCAACCATCTGCTGCTCCCCTCAAATGGAAGCAAACTGCAACTGAACGGTCAGAGAGATTGGTCGTTCGTACCAGTCCCCTCTTTAGCCCATTTAGGGTCGACGGTGATGCTGAATCCAGTAGTGATTCCTCTGCCTCTTCCCCTCTGGAGACCCCTGACATAGAAAGATCATCTCAAGTCTCTAAGTCATTCACTGCTGCTGTCATGGTGACTTCAACAAAAACTATTGAAGAGCAACTTGCTGAGATGAACAATCTACTCCAAAAATTGATAAAAGATGGAGAGGAAAAGGATGCTCAAATCAAGCTTTAGAATGATCAAATCGCTACCCTGAACAAGAAGCTTGAGAAAAGTTCAATGGATGGATCATCTAAGCATAGTGACAGTGAAAGCGGAAGTGATAGTGATAAATCTGTGAAATACAACTCTCACATTCCATTGACTGCTAAACAAGTCCAAGATATGATAGCTAACGCTGTCAAGGGTCAACTTGGGGAAGGTTCTCAAGGTGGTCAGTGCTTTGTGAAACCTTACACCAAGAGAATCGATAGGTTGCGTATGCCTCATGGTTACCAACCCCCCAAGTTTCAGCAGTTTGATGGGAAGGGAAGTCCTAAACAACACGTCGCCCACTTTATAGAGACGTGCAATAATGCCAACACTACAGGCGACTTGCTAGTTAAGCAGTTTGTTCGCTCCCTTAAAGGCATCGCCTTTAACTGGTACACAGACTTATCTCTGGAATCCATTGATAGTTGGGACGAAATGGAGATAGAGTTCCAGAATAGGTTGTACAACACTCAACGTGTAGTTAGCATGATTGAGCTAACCAAAACTCAACAATGGAAAGACGAGCCGGTTATTGATTATATCAACCGATGGCGCGCTCTAAGTCTAGAGTGCAAAGACCGTTTGAGTGAAGTATCTGCTGTTGAGATGTGTATACAAGGAATGGACTGGGACTTACTTTATATCTTGTAAGGTATAAAGCCTAGGTCTTTCCAAGAGTTAGCTACTCGAGCTCAAGACATGGAGCTCACCATAGCTAATAATCGTGGTAAAAGTCATGCTTCTTATGAAATCAAGAAGGAAAAGAAAGATTTCAAGAAAGGCGACAAATCTTCGAAATGTTCAACTAAGGAGTCAATGTCGATCACATCCACTTCTGGGCCTGTCAAGATTTCTGGAAAGGCGAGCAATGAAGACAAAAGGGGTTCATTCTCAAGAGAGCCTAAGAAGGATAGGCCCACTTTAAAAGAATTTCAAGCAAAGAAGTACCCATTCCCGGATTCTGACTTGTCCGGAATGCTAGATGACTTGCTTGAGAATAAGATCATCGAGCTTCCCGAACCTAAACGGCCTGCAGATGTTGGCAAGACTGCTGACCCAAACTACTGCCGATACCATAGGATGGTTAGTCATCCCATCGAGAAGTGTATAACACTTAAAGAAAAAATCATGCATCTAGCAAAGGATGGAAGAATCGAGTTGGACCTTCATGAAACAGTTGAGACTAATCACGCATCCGCCGTGATAGAATCTCTATGGCAAGCTCAAATTTTGCAGTTCGGAAGTTTGGAGCCTGTGATTGTGTATGTGGCAAGACCAAGTACTCCAACGGCTAACATGTCACATGTTGAGCATGAAACTTTGGTTATCGCCCCTCACGAAGAATATGACGAAGGGTGGACATTGGTCACAAGAAGGAGGCCTAGAAAGCAAACAATGGCCACAGTCACAACCTTTCCGCCAACAAAAGAAGCAACAAAGGAAGAAGGGCCCTAAGCGCTCGAAAGGGAAGAAGCCAAAGAAAAGTGTCAAGACACAAGTCCATCCCATTGATTTACTTGAACAAGAACCGCTTACGCCCATAATCTTAGAGGAATTATTTCCCGAAGATTACTTCAATGTGGTTATTGTCAACACTGTCTCCTTTGTGGAGAATGAGCAAGAAGTAATGGAGGACAATGAGGAAGATAATTCTCCTGCTGAAGAGAGCAAAGTGTCTTTCAAACTGACTCTTCAACATTCCGGAACTGAAATGGACCCAAAAGTTTAAACTGTAATAGAGGCCCTTCCAACGCGGATGGGATGGGGGCAAATCTTCAAACTGCCTCGAGAAATGTGTCAGCAAGTGGCTCTTACACTTCAACAACCAGAATTATATGTTGACAAGATAAAAGGGGTTGAGGAACTCATTGAAAACTCTGCTAATTGTGCATCTTGTAACTCTGCCTTAGCCTTTACAGATGAGGATCTGCTGTTGGGTTCAAAACCTCACAACCGACCATTGTTTGTCTCTGGCTACATATTTGAGCAAAGGATCAACCGCATTTTAGTAGATGGAGGCTCAATTGGCAACATCATGCCAAAAAACACTATGATTGAATTAGGGATTACAATGGAGGAGTTGTCTAATAGTCGTATAGTGATTCAAGGATTCGATCTAAATAGTCAGCGTGCAATAGGCATCATACGCCTAGACCTGAGTATGGGAGAGCTAACTTCATCCACCCTCTTCTATGTGATTGACACAAAGACATCATATAAGATGTTGCTTGGAAGGCCTTGGCTACATGAAAATGGTGTAGTCGCATCAACCCTCCATCAATGTCTTAAGTACTATCGTGGAGGTGAGAAGAAAATAAATGCGGATGTTAAACCCTTTAGCAAAGCAGATTCCTACTTCGCTGATGCTAAGTTTTTTGAAGACGGGGGAGCCTTAAGTGAGATGTTACCATCCCAAATTACCTCGATAGGTAAAAGGGGCGTTAAGAAAAATGAAGATGTCCCTTCATCTTCAAACTCTAGCAAGCCACCTAGTAATGCCAAGCAACTGTACATGGGAAGGACGAATGAACAAAGTGTCGCTCAACCTGTGAAAGACATGGGGGAAACATCAAGAACTCCAGTGTTGAGATATGTTCCCAAGTCTCGTCGTAAGGAAGGGGAGAGTCCCCATTCACAGGATGCCAAGATGTAAAAGTTGAGCCAAAGATAAATGCACGGGTGGACGTAGATACTCTTCAAACTTTGAAGAATGAAACAATGCTTCCCTTGTCTAAGGCCAACCAAAGTCAAAATTTCAAGCCTCCAATCTCAGAATCTGAGGAGACAGCTAGAAAAAAATGGCTTAATAAGGGTAGATTTGATCCTAATGCCTATAAGCTCTTGGCAAAATCTGGGTATGACTTTGAAAACCCAACACCTATGGGGAAGCTAATTGAAGCAAAATCTCATGGACTTAATGACACACAGAAGAGATTACAAGAGCACGATACTGTGGTTCAACCAACTAAATTAGGTTTGGGGTTCGATCCTCCAAAACCTATTCGGATTTCTGCACGACATAGGAAGAATATTTCTTCTGCACAGTATATTACTGCTGAGGAGGCCGAAGAAAAAGAAGGTGAAAATAATGCAGCTAATCCAAGGGTGTCAGTTTTTGATCGATTGCAACCACCTGCCCCTAAGAAGCGTGAATCCGTATTTGGAAGGCATAGAGGGAATGGAAAGAAAAAGGGTGCGGTTTTAAAAAGTCACATTCCACATCAAAACACTCTCCCTTTTAAGAAGAAAGCACAAGTTTTTGATCGTCTAGGCGTGTCAGCCTCAAGTAACCATCGACAAAGGCAATCAGTGATGAGTCGCATTGGAAGGAGGGACGACAAAGTTAAAGAAGACAGTGAACTTAAGAGTGTTGTGCCTTCTCGCATGAAGCGCACACAAGTGGTAGACATCATCGAGCATGGACCCTTAAAAGTGAAGGGGAGGGTTGTGGTACATACCAACCAAAGTAACTCGTCTGACAGAAAAGAAGAGGAAACTTTTGAACTTGTCTCTTCAAATCATATCACGGGCCATGTTGATCATGAATGTGATGAAGAAGTAGAGACAGACGAGGCACCTAAATCTCTCGAGGACGGGGGGCAAGCCACTGTGGATGATCTAAAAGAGTTAAACCTAGGAACTCCAGACGAACCACGCCCCGTTTATATTAGTGCTCATCTATCACAAGAAGAAGAAGAAGAAGAGTACTTCAATCTACTCTCTGAATACAAAGATGTCTTTGCATGGAGTTACAAGGAGATGCCTGGACTCGACCCAAAAGTCGTTGTCCACCGACTGGCCGTCAAAAAAGGCATGAGCCTAAAGAAATAGTCCCAAAGACGTTTCGAACCTGAAATGATTCCCAAGATCGAATCTGAAGTAAACAAGCTCATCGACGCAGGATTCATTCGTGAGGTTAAGTATCCCACATGGGTAGCAAACATTGTTCCAGTGAGAAAGAAAAACGGGCAATTGCGAATCTGCGTAGATTTCCGTGACCTAAATGAAGCTTGTCCAAAAGATGATTTCCCACTTCCTGTGGTGGAAATCATGATTGACGCTACCACTGGTCATGAAGCCTTGTCATTTATGGATTGTACTGCTGGCTACAATCAAATACTCATGGCACTTGAAGATCAAGAGGCAACCGCTTTTCATACCCCAAAAGGAATATTTTGCTATGTGGTCATGCCATTTGGGTTAAATAACGCTGGAGCTACGTATCAACGCGCAATGCAGAAGATCTTTGAAGACATGATGCACAAAATTTTGGAATGTTATATAGATGACTTGGTGGTCAAATCAAAAAAGAGGGAGAACCATTTATGTGACCTTCGTAAAGTCTTTCAAAGACTACGGGAATGTCAACTAAAAATGAACCCTCTTAAGTGTGCATTTGGCGTTACCTCAGGGAAATTTCTAGGTTTCGTTGTCAAGCATAGAGGTATTGAAATTGACCCAGCCAAAATTAAGGCAATTCAAGAAATTCCTGAACCAAGAAACCTTAAAGAGTTGCGCGGTTTACAAGGACGTCTTGCGTACATCAGAAGGTTTATCTCTAATCTAGCTGGGAGATGTCATCTCTTTAGTCATCTCATGAGAAAGGATGCCCCATTTGAAGGGGATGATTCATGTAAGAAAGGTTTTGAAAGCATAAAGAAGTACTTGTCTTCTCCTCCTGTCATGGGGCACCAGTAATAGGAAAGCCGCTCATTTTGTACATTGCGGCTCAAGAGGGATCCCTGGGGGCAATGTGGGCCCAAGAAATAGAAAATGGCAAAGAAACGGCACTTTACTACTTGAGTCGAACCTTGGTAGGTGCCGAGCTGAACTACTCACCCATGGAAAAAATTTATCTTGCTTCGGTCTTTGCAATTCAAAAGTTAAGGCATTACATGCAAGCTCATACAGTCCGTGTCATCTCAAAAGCTGACCCAATAAAGTACATCCTTTCAAAGCCAGTATTGTCTGGAAGACTTGCGAGGTGGGCCATGCATATAAAACAATATGACATCGTGTATGTCCCTCAAAAGGCTGTCAAGGGACAAGCAATAGCCGACTTCTTTGCAGATCATCCAGTGCCAACGGAGTGGGAACTTTCAGATGACTTGTCAGGCGAAGATTTATTTTTTATTGACATACTCCCGCCTTGGCAAATGTACTTCGACGGTGCTGCTCGTCGAGAAGGCGCGGGGGCAGGAGTTGTCTTCATATCCCCAGAGAAGCATGTACTGACTTACTCTTTCGTATTGACTCAATTATGCACCAACAACATGGCTGAGTATCAAGCGCTCACACTAGGTCTACAAATGGCAATTGAAATGGGACTCATAGACTTAGACATTTATGGTGACTCGGAGTTGGTTCTAAAGCAACTTTCAAGGGAATATGAAGTTAAAAAGAAGATCTTGTCCCTTATCAGAAACAAGCATTGAAGTTACTCGACAAGCTCGATACCTTCAAATTAAAGCATGTCCTAAGGAGTGCCAACAAAATGGCTGATGCACTTACTGGGCTTGCAGCCACCTTGGCACTGGGGGCAGAGGACACTACAGTAGTACCCGTTTGCAAACGCTGGGTTGTTGCTCCAGATGAAGAAGATATGGAAAAAGTATGGATTGCCGCCTTGGACGAAGAGGATGTTGAAGAAGTTGACTTCATATCCGTCTATCAAATTGACAAAGAAGATTGGCGTCAACCAATTATTGATTACTTGGCTCATAAAAACGGCCAAGTGATACAAAGCACAGAATGGAGATTCGTCGTCGAGCCCCACGCTTCATATATTATAAGGGAACATTGTACCGACGGTCCTTTCATGGACTATGGTTGAGATGTCTAGGAGATGAAGAAGCAAAGCAAACAATAGAGGAAGTTCACTCTAGGGTATGTGGTGCTCACCAGTCAGGTCCAAAAGTGCATGACCGAATAAAAAGGATGGGCTATTACTGGCCAACTATGGTGCAAGACAGCATGGATTATGCAAGAAAATGTGAAGCTTGTCAATTTCATGCTACCTTCATACATCAACCTCCAGAGCCCTTGCATCCACTGTGGCATCCTGGCCCTTTGAAGCATGGGGACTTGATGTAGTTGGTCCAATCACGCCAAAATCGTCTGCGGGACACACATACATCTTGGCAGCTGCAGATTACTTTTCTAAATGGGCAGAAGCCATCCCTCTTCGGGAGGTCAAAAAGGAGAATGTTATTCACTTCATTCGTACTCACATTATATACAGGTATGGAGTACCCCGACGAATTGTCACCGAAAATGGAACGCCATTCTACAATAAGTTGATGAGCAATTTATGTGAGAAGTTCAAGTTCACTCAACATAAGTCATCGATGTACAATGCACCTGCAAACGGCTTGGCCGAAGCTTTCAAAAAGATGTTGTGCAAGTTATTGAGCAAAGTTGTTGCCAAATCCAAGCGTAACTGGCATGAAAAAATAGGGGAAGCTCTCTGGGCATACAGAACAACATACAAATCCGCAACGCAGTTTACCCCATATGCGCTAGTGTACGGTGTCGAGGCTGTTTTACCCCTGGAACTTCAAATCCCTTCATTACGAATAGCCATACAAGAAGGTTTGACAAGTGATGAAAATGATAGCCTTCGACTGGCCGAGTTAGAAGCAGTTGATGAAAAAAGGATTCAAGCACAACAAAAATTAGAGTGCTACCAGGCCCGTCTGTCACGCGCCTTCAACAAGAAAGTCATACCTCGCTCCTTTCAAGTGGAAGATATGGTTCTAGCTGTAAGAAGACCCATCATCACTTCTCGCAAAACAGGGAGTAAATTCACTTCGAATTGGGATGGTCCTTACGTGGTACAAGAGGTCTACACTAATATAGCCTACAAAATTGTCGACGCTGAAGGATTACGTGTAGGAATTATCAATGGCAAGTTCCTGAAAAGATATTATTCTTAGAGTTGTAAGCTCATGTAAGCTCCTAAGTAAGAGTGTAAACTGCTCATGCAAAAAAAAAATTGTGTCACTTGAACTACGTTGGCTTGATCTTGCAAGGTTATATGATAATCATTTTGCATGTACGTAGGCAGCTTGGAAAATAAAATGATTCAAGTGCAGCCACCACCACCAAAAAAAACAAATCTCAATTGTAATACTACTGGCCCGCAAGAGTATAAATTGTGAACGGCAAAACAAAACGATCATTGTAATACTCCTGGCCCGCAAGAGTATAAACTGTGAACGGCGAAACAAAACGATCATTGTAATAACCTGGCCCGCAGGAGTATAAACTGTGAACGGCGAAACAAAAAAATCATTGTAACACTCCTGGCCCGCAAGAGTATAAACTGTGAACGGCGAAAAAAAAATCATTGTAATACTCTTGGCCCGCAAGAGTATAAATTGTGAACGGTGAAACAAAGAAAAAAAAGTCATTGTGAAACTCTTGGTCTGCATGAATGTCAAATGAGAATGCCACATACAATAACATAAGCAATATTGTTTGGCAAATTCGTTGAACAAGTATCGAAACAAATTGGTTGAGCAAGCAAATAATCACCTAATGTACACAAAAAAGGTGGTTAGGCAACATACCTTAAGCAAATGGAAGCAAATACCAAGATCAGATGGGTTACGAGGATCATCTGAAGGTGCCAGGTTCACTGTGCACACACCATGACCTGACACCTCTGATTGGCTCACAATGTACTCATGAATGGCCAATCACGATGAAGTCCCCTCGTCAAGCCTTCATAAGGACCACCTGAAGATACCAGGTTCACAGTGCACGCACGATGACCTGATACCTCTGATTGGCTCACATGTGTATTCACGAATAGCCAATCACAATGAAGTCCCTTCTTCTTGTCTTCATAAGGACCATCTAATTAAAATGACAGGTTCACAATGCACGCACGATGACCTGACACCTATGATTGGCTCACATGTGTATTCACGAATGGCTAATCACGATGAAGTCCCCTCTTCAAGTATTCATAAGGACCATCTGAAGATGTCAGGTTCACAGTGCACGCACGATGACCTGACACCTCTGATTGGCTCACATGTGTATTCACGAATGGCCAATCAAGATGAAATCCCCTCTTCAAGTCTTCATAAGGACCATCTGAAGATGTCAGGTTCACAGTGCACACACGATGACCTGACACCTCTTATTGGCTCACAGTGTATTCACATATGGCCAATCACGATGGGATCCCCTTCAACTTTTCTCATATCCTACAAAATATCGTGAAGCAGACACAAAAAAGAGGCAATGCAATATAAAAAAAAATAAAAATAAAATGGGGGCATTTGACTGAATAAAATCCAAAACTAGCGAAACATACTCAAAATGTGTCTCGTCAAGTTTTTTTTTGCGTCGACAGCAAGAGGTGAGTCGCGCACAAAAAATGGAAAAGCTACAAACAGACATGAAGCATAATTGAAACATGAAAAATAATTAGACTTTTCCCAGTCATATTATTTAAATACTAAAGCAAAGCAGCAAAAAAAAAATAGAGGTATATGGCCTCCCAAATCAAGTATACCAATGCAATCACACACAAGCAAAACGATGTAACAAGGTCAAGCAACAACGGAGAAAGAAAAATAAGAAGAAGAAAAAACAAGAGGAACAAGTAGAGCAGAAACAAACGAAAGAGCACTACTGCTGATAAGTTCTTCGTAAAGTGTATCTATAATCACCCCAAGAACATTGAAAAAGCTTTATTACAACGACAAAATAAAAAGGTGAAACCTTGCAAAACAAAACAAGTGAAAATTGGGGTTGGAGATATCAGCTCCAAGCAAATTATGGTCAGAGTGCCAATGAACACTAAATTTTGGTTTCCATGGACGCTGCACACACGGCAAAGTTTGAACAAAAAATAGGAAGAAAGCAACTTGAAGTTTCCAATAAAAAAAGTACTATTTAAATTTTCCTAGAACTTCTGGCATCGAGACAAGATGGGAACACATTGATCCCTGCTAGGTATGTCGATTGCAAACAGAAAAAACAATGTTGAAAAAAAAATATTCTTTTGATATTAATGCGTGAATTAATATGGAGGTTGATGATGACGCAGCGTGATGATCAAAGATTTAAAAAAAAAGGATTTATGATGATCATGATGATTTGCTGAGTTGCCTAAATATTTGTGTTGTATAAATTATCATGACGTGCTAACAACAATATTTGCTTTGATGATCATGATGATATTATAAAGATCAATGAAGCAATGAAATAAGTGAACGATAATACAAAAATCTACCCCTGCTTTCAATATTTTCAGCGGCAAGCCAATAAGGACTAAGATAAAATAAGAGGTGTCGAATGTATGTCGTCTGCTTTTGATATAAATATCTAGAGAGAATACAAAAATTCTCTTATGTGTTTATATAAGATAAATCACCCTTAGTCGGATAAACAAAACAAAAAAAAAGATAGATTTTCTTCTATCGGTTAAAAGAAACAAATCAAATATGATTAGGATTTTTGAATCCAAGACTTGCTAGAGTTATACTCGATTAATAACTCTTTTCAAATAAAAAAACCAAGTCGAATCAAATTTGTCAAGACTCCGTCAAAATTAGAGTTATACTTAGTTAATAACTCTCATTAAAAAAAAATCCCAAGTCAAAAATCAAATTCGTCGAGACCCCGTCACAATCAAACACCCCGAAACGTGTATGTGACATAGTCTCGAGGGGGCAATTTGTAGACATTAAAAATTTATTAGTGTTTTACATTAAAATTAAATCAATTATTTTGAGCTAAAAGAAATAATAGCCCAATTTAATTAATTTGCCCACCTAAATAAAGCCCAAACTAAATAAACATAATTTGGGTTGTAAAATATTTGGGCCTGTCCATATAACTAGTCCAAAACAGATGGTTAAATGGACAAGGCAAAAAGACTACCAAGTCATAAACGGGCCCAAACCCACACCACCAAAAGTCCATGAAGGGTTTCCATCCCCTATAAATAGACCTCTCCACCTTCAATGCCAGACGTCGGAAGATCATTATTCTCAAGAGCTCTCAAATTTCTCTTGGAAATCCTCTCTAGAATTAGTCAATAAGCACATCAAATTTGTGCCGACTGTTCAGAGAAACTCAAACACATTCGACTGAGATTCAAGCTGTGTCAGCCTTAATCGAATAAACCCAAACAAAAACTCAAACTCAGGTTGACGTTGACAAAACGTCACCCTACATTCAAACTCAGGTTGACGTTGACAAAACGTCATCCAACACTCAAATTCAGGTTGATGTTGACAAAACGCCATCCAACACTCAAATTCAGGTTGACGTTGACAAAACTTGTCATACACTCAAGTCAAGGTCGTCATCAATACGTGTCGACTTCAAGATACGGAACAGAATCAGAGGACTTAGTTTATTTTATATAAACTGTAATACAGAGATTGTACCCAACACATTATCAATATAAATTTATCTTTGTTACGTTATTTCTTGGTTTATTTATTTAGACTGCAAAATTTGCTGTATACAGGAGCAATCTCGGGAGTTGATTTCTCAGTAGATGATGAATATTGCTCGTGCAAGACCTAAAAATGATGATGCCAAATCTCGAATTTGTAGAACAATACAGGAAACCTATTTTTTAAACGCACAACGTTGAAACAATTAAATTTTTAAAGGCACAGCGATGAAACAAGTTAAATTTTGTGGGTTGAAAGATGTTGTTACTTCTGGGTTTGAGGCCTTAATAATCGTCGTCAGCCACTTCTCATCGTTGCTTTCTTGCAACTGACCACACACAGCCGCACACTGGCAGATTCATCTCCATTTCTGGTGAAAATTCTCAAATTCTCACCGGCGGATTCATAACAATTAATCGCCATCTGCATGAATTTCTGAGTTTTGGAAAATCGAATTCAGAGCGGGGAGTGAGGGAGATGGCGATCTACAGAGGAAGATCTTCATGCAGTATGTGGTGGGAATTGTGATAGATTAATCTTTCACTTAGTTAAAACACTCACATTCATCAACTAGTGTTTCTCTTTCTATGGCTTACTCTCTCCACGAGCTTAGTTGAGCTGAGTTTTGTTGTTGGGAAACAATTTCCTTAGCCTTGTTAGTTCATTGAAGCAATTTCTTCACCTTTGTTGTGATTCAATGGCATAATTTCATAGGAGAAATGTCAAAGAGAAAGAGAGGGAAAGTGGGGTCAACATTTTTTTTACAGCTCAAACCGGTAGATGGTAATTCGACTTGTTTAAATTTAAGTGGTATACAAAGTTGATTTATTATGGAATTACTCATAGGTTGACTTAATATTAGAAGATGGGATAAAGGTTGGCTTATTTAAAACAATTTTTCCTTTTAATTTTTATTTGTAAGTAAATGTTTTTTGAATTTCTGTATTTTGTTCTTTGTGAAAAAAGTAATTTTTTTCTTTGAAATTTTGTATTTTTTTCTTTTCGTTTAAGTAAATGCTCTTTTAAAATTGTCGGAATGTTTTTTTGTATGTTCTTTGAAATTTTGTATTTTGTTCTTTTTGTTTTAGGTAAATGTTATTTTATAATTGTCATAATGTTTTTTTATGATATTTGAAATTTTCTATTTTAGTCTTCACACACAAGGTTGTTAAAATCGAGATTCTAACTTGAACGGAAAGACATGTTAAAATCGGATCGTAGAATCGAATCGTAAAATCGTAAGATTCTACAAATTTTGCGAAAATAGAGTTTTATGATGCATTGTGTAGCTTATTTAGCCATTTTTTTTGTCATTAAATGACCTTAAAAATATATATTTAGTTATTTGGTCCTTTTATTACACGATTAATTAAAATTTAAACACGGTTGAGAGTAGAAGTGCAAGTCCCCTAATCGTGTATTAAAGAATTTCTCCTATTATCATTGTTGATAAAAAGACGAGTTTGATTAAATTGTGAAAGTGAATTGAGTAAGTTTAATAAATATTTTATTGAATATGTGAATGTTACTCATCTAGAAGGAGAGAAACATCATAATAATATGCTTGGCCCATTATTTTAATGGAATCTCGATGTTTTGCTAAAATCGTATAGAATCGTTAAAATCGTAAGATTTGAATGACGATTTTAAGATTCTAATGAATTTTTAAGATTCTAACTTAGATTTTAACAGATTAAGATTCTAGTTGGGTTCTTTATCGTTTTACAAATTAAGATCGTAAAATCGTAAGACTTTAAGACTTAAATTGTGATTGTAATAACCATGTTCACACATATGTATGTTGTCCTTTGAAGTTTTAAATTTTGTTCTTTTAAAAAAAATGTTGCTTTTTTGAAATTTTGTTTTTTTTTTTGTTTCATGTAAATGTTCTTTCAATTTTGTTTTTGCAAAATTCACTATGTGTTCTTTATAGTGCTGTTAGGGTTTGAAGTTGCGTTTTTTATATCTGTGTTGTTGTACCAGGGATGACGTTAGGGCTTGGAGATGGCGACGTCATCCCGGTGCACGGTGCTCCCGAGAGCACCAAAAACGGACTACGGGCCTGTTCTCCCCAGCTTGTTTTCAGTTCAATTCAGTTCAGTTCAGCTCCAATCTTTTATAACCATTTTGTTAAATATTATTATTATGTTGGTCTAATTTATTTTACTAATTACTCTTATTATTATTATTATTATTTATTTTTATTTTTATATCATTATTATTAAGTATTATTATTATATATCTCTATGTTATTTTGTTTATTATAGCTTTACTCATTATTATTACTATTATCATTAGGGAGGAACATGGTTTATGTCAAAAGCATAAACCAATCAAATCGCGTCAAAACGGTTTATGATGCAATTTTGCACGGTCCGACCCAATCATTATTTTATTACTGAATATTATTATATGATTAAATCTAATTATTAAAATAGTAATATTAATTTAGTTCTTAGATATTATTGTTATTATATAATCATCATCAAGTATTAATATATTAATACAAAGACTATAAAATAATTGTTATTAATTGTCATTATATTTATTAATCATTATTATTAATAATAATTTATGATTATTTATATTATTTATTTATAACTATCGTTTTAAAATATCCAAAATACTATTATTATTATTCATTATTATTACTACTTATCTTTATGAATTTTACTTAATATTCATATTATTGTTTTAATATTATTTATATATTTATTCAATTTAATTCAATTTAATTCAATTCAATTCCGTTCAGTTCAGTTCAGTCCAGTTCAGTTCAGTTTAATTCAGTTCAGCTCCAATTAGTTCAATTTAGTTCAGCTCCAATCAGTTCAGTTCAGGTGAATTATGCCGAAGAAAACAGACCCTACATAAGATGACCGATATTAGTTTTATTAACAACTTAATATTAAGTCATTATTAATAAGATTTTTTAAAGTTCATCCCATAAACTTTGGCAAAATAGCGTTGCTAATAGTGCTCTGATTTCTTCTCAATTCCCAAAACCCCCTTATATTATCATTTCTTCCCTTAAAAATTCCTTAACATTTTTCCTTCAAAAAAATTCCTTGTACATTTGTTCCTAACACGAATTGGGAATAGTGCACCTCTACTTTTAAGTTCTTCTAGCTAGTAGCTACTTTCTCTTTCTCTCTCCATCGGGAGCTTCCTAGGTTGGAGGCCAAATTAGATGGTGCATAGAGGAGCAGGATGCTCATTGTGCTCCCTGCACCATACGACGTTGTTTGCTCAATTAAAAAGCACCAAAAATTGGTATGGGGAAGTTGGCAGACATTTGTTTCAAAAGTGGGCCATGGCAACTGTACTTTTATTTCTCACCTCCTCATTTATTTCACACTCTAATTTTCTCTCTCTCTCTTATTTGTTTTTCATTCATTTCTCTTCCTCATTTATTTCTCATCCTCATTTATTAAATTAGTGAGATGATATTTTTTTATAGTGTAAATTATATGGTTTTAAATATTTTTAATAGTGTAAATTATATGGTTTTTTTATAGTGTAAATTAGTGAGATGATATATTCTTGTTTATATGTTATAAAAGAGATAAAAACATGATCATTCGGCTTCAAAACATGATCATTGGTTTTCAAAACATGATAATGGGTTTTCCATATATGTTTTGTTATCTTGACGCAAGTATGTGGTAGAATGCTATCAAACTTATTCAAGTTCATTACTGGAGATTGTTTGAATACTGGGTATTGACATATGTACACTGATGTAGAACGTATGGACATTGTGTGTTGACAGGCTTATAGGCTAAAGTCATATCACTTATTCAAAGATAAATCCTAGAGTCCTCTAACAATAGTAGTCAAGGGAAGCAGGGTCGATTCCACATGGAGACATAGTTTCTATGTTAATATTCAATTAAATAACTACTTCAAATGAAATCAGATATGAAAAACTGAACTAATAACTAAACTAGAGAAAGATGGGAATTAAACTGAGATTTAACTATGGAATAAACTAGTATTAGTTCGGTCCACCATTCTTAGACCAATCAAAGGGATTTAACTACTACCAAAACCTAGGTCAAGAGTCGAGGGATTGGAGCATGTGTTGAGCTATGATTAAGTCTCAACGCTCATAGTTCAACATACGCCGCTTGTTCACTAACATAATCAGAACTATTGGTGCGTCCTAGGCCTCTAATCGTAAGACGGGTCTGTATAAACAATTATTAACCACAAACAATCAATGAAATTGGCCACTAATTAATTACTAATCAAGAACAAACCACACCATAATCGCTCTAATTAAGCCTCTAGAAATCAATAGAAATATAATCAACAATCATGGTATAAACATGACTTCCCTATCTAATACCCTAGAAAGGGATCTACTCAGACATGAATAACAATTCGAATAAGAAACCCTAACAATTGCATCATGAAATAATCAATAACTAAACTAAAACAATTTAGAAATAATAACAAAGCAATAAGAAAGAAGAATATCAATTGACTGAAAGCAATAACTTTTATTGAACGAACCAAGGTTTGATCTCCTCTACAATCGGAAAACTAAGTAAAAACGCTCTAAAAGCTCTCTAAAAGTATTTAAGATAATGAAAGATCAATGTAAAAATAAAATACAGCGTATTTATATTAACCTAAGAAAGCAAGTAAAATAAGACGGAAAAACGAAAATTGCCCCTCTATGTCTTCTGCCCATTCGGGCAAAGGGCCGCCCGATCGGGTCTGGGATCTCAGCTTTAGCAACACAAATCTATACGTCCACCCGATGGGATCGGGTGAAGCCACCTGTTCAGGGCCGAGACCCTGACACCCGATCGGGCAAAGCTGCCCGATGCCATCGAGCTAAGCTTCCTTTGGAGTGGCTTCAAAAACTTCGTATCTGGCAAAGTGTTTCTCCACCCGATAGGATCGGGCAAGGGTGCCTGATCGGGTGAAAAATCAATGAAAATTAGCAGGAAAGATCGATGCCTGATCGGGCGGACTCTGTTCGATGCCTTCGGGTCAATTCAATCTTGGCTTCTTCTCTACTTGGTTTCAAACGCCAAGTTCTTTAAGAAAAATCTCTTCTAGAGTACTCAAGCATGCCTATAACTTCTCCGCTACGGTGTGGTGATCAATATGACAGAAAATTGAGAGTTTTTTCCCTAAAACATGCAAAATATTATAAAACAACCAAACCACAACTATATCGAAATAGTTAGCATAAATAGCTCCTAAGAGCGTCAATATCGCACATTTTAGCTTGTAAATCAAGGGGAAAACGCTATATGAAATCATTATATCACAGGCATATACCAAGTTTGATCAACGTTGTGGATGTAAAGCGCATATTTAATTTGATGTTGTGAAGGAGTATGGGGTGTGTATTGTTACTAAGCATCACATGATTCACAATCATGCTTTGTGCCATTGAAACAAAGACATTTAATAGGATCTCATAGAAAAGCTATTGTAGATCATTTGCACATGATTATGTTATGGCTTCTAATGAAATGGGAGATTTAGTTGATGGGGGAGAAAGAGAAGAAGATGATTCATCAAATACGTGTACATCAATGTACATGATGGTTATGCATGTTGCATTGTTTGGTGTACCTTTTTAATAACTAGTTATGTGTTTTGTAATACATGTAGCTCATTCATGTTGTACTTGGACTAATACACCAAAAATTGCTTTTTATCAATTGAAGGTGATGTTAATTATTAATGTTAGGGAATGCCATAAAATGAACATTTTGTAGAAAACTTAGTGGATATATAATGAACATTTGCAAGATAGGGAATACAATGGCATTTGATAAAACTTAGTGTGTGCAAAATATTAATGGGTGAACATATAGGTTTAGATAATGTACATGTGTATATAATAAGTGAATAAGTAAATTATGGCATTGTACACATGTATAAAGTGAGTGAACATTAGTAATTATACAATAGCTTATATGCAAGTGTACAAAAGATCATATCTGAGTGTACATATGTCAAATAATAAGACTTTATATATATATAGAATACAAGGATATTGTCTTGTTAACCCAAAAGGAAAATTGATTAATTAGTCAGTAACTATACAAATATATTCTAAATTTCTAGAAATGAGGGGCACCATTGTTGGAAACATAGTATCAATGTTAATTAGTGCAACTTGGTATACGAAAATATTAAATGTTAAGTGAACATGTAGGTTAAGACAGTGTATCCATTGACTAAGTGAGTGAACATATGAGAATAGAAAGTGTACATATGTATAAAGTTAGTGATCATATAAGTAAAGATAGTGTATACATGTATAATTGGACAAAAACTGATATAATAGTGCACAAAATACATACCTGAGTGTACAAATGTAGTAATTGTGACTTAGATATATAATGGACATTTGCAAGATAGGAAATACACGTATGTTTTTGTTAACCCAAAAGGAACTATATATGATTCTAATTAGTCAATAGATATACAAAAGTATTCTAAATATCTAGGAATTGTTGGATATATAGTATCAATGTTAATTACAAAAAAAGGAACATTGTGAAATGCTGCTAAAAAGAACTTGATTTCATCTATGATTCTTGGCATTTTCCCTTCTCTAGCTTTTTGGCATTTTCCGCAATCCATGTTCCACGCTTGTTGACTTTGCTCTTGAGAATGTCAATGTAGTATTGTATCCTAACCTGTTTGATCCTATCAAATTGTGCGCAAAATGTTTGTTGGGGTAGTAATAGGACACGTAGGTAAAAACATCGTACTTTTAGACTTAAAGAGTGAATATTTGGGGAACAGTCAGTGTACATATTTCCAAAGATAGTGAACATACAAGTAAAAATAGTGTTGTTCATTTTTTAAATATAATGAACATATATACATATGTGTTGTACAAAGAACAAGTATCTAATGTACATATTACTTACTCTTCAGAGGCTGTGGCTTTATTTTTCTCACGCTTGGGCCTGGTCACAAGCTATGGAATCTTTTATGAGAGTATGTACATATTATTAGATATAATGATCATGTAAGGATTTGTAGTGTACATAATAATAACATAGACATCGTACAAATGAACAACACATATGTTGATATAGATAATGAACATAAAAGTATATGTATTGTACAACAATAATATACTAATGTACAGAGAAAAAATAAGACAGACTAATTACTTGTGAGTAGTTGTAGGAATTTGTGATGCTTGTAGGACCCGATTCAGATTCAGTTGTGGGACCTGCTTTACTTTGAGGAATGTGATTGTAATTGTAAATATTGACTTTTATCAGGGAACAACCATTAACACATCAGCGTACAAAGAAACCAATCATAAAGTACTCACCTGGCATCAGTTGTGGGAGCTGCTTCACCTTGAGTCATGGGACTATAATTATACATGTTGATTTTATTAATGAACAACCAAACAAACATCAGTGTACAAATGAAGAATTCATAAAAAAATTAATCACTTGGCATAGTTTTAGGAATTGGTTCACTTTGAGCCGTGGGACTGTCATTGTATATATTATCTTTATTAATGAACAACCATGAAATCAACAATGTACAAATAAACAAATCATGGTAAAAGTACTCACTTGGCCCCAGTGGTAGGAATTGCTTCACTTAGTTGTGAGACTGTCATTGTACATATTTACTTTATTAATGAACAACCAGATGATCAACAATGTACAACTTTCTCAAGCACATCCATCCAATGTATGAATTCATAGAAACAACCAACAACTATCAAATGTACATTCTTGTTCCGTTAATGAACAACCATGCTAACAACAATGTACAAATAAGCAATGTATGAATCATAGAAACAACCAACATCCAACAACCATCAAATATACTCTAATTTTATTAATGTGCAACTTCCTAAAGCATATCCATAACACCCAACAACCACCAATGATGTACATTATAATTCTATTAATTTATAATTTCCTAAAGCATATCCATCAAATGTATGAATTAATTTGTTCTAACAACACTCAACCATGTGTACGATCATATTCAATAATTCTACAACACCCAACAACCACCAATGAACAACATACCAAACAATAAAAATTAAATCGAATTGTTTGCATGTTCATAAAAGTATAAAATAAAAATTCTAAAAATCAGTAATCGTACAACGACAGGTCTTCAAAGTACATCACTTGTCTAATAATGAACAATTACAATTTTATTAATAATATTTTTGTTGGGATAAAGAGCATTTTTTATTTGAAATGGACGTCTAGTGGGATTTCTTCTTCATATCTTGGAACGAAAAAGAGACAACAATTTACTAAATACATGTAAAATGGGAGGATTTTTTGAACATGAAAATGAGCAGAAAACTTACTTTTATGGGTGTTAGAAGTGGATCTGGGTGAAGCATTTTGAGAGGCTTTGGGCAAAGTAGTTTTTTTGGTTGCCTTGGTTTCTTCTTTCCTTGCGACTTTAATTCAACTCTAACTTCCATAATTGTAACAAATTGATGCAAGAATTCGAATTCGTGGTCTTCAATGAATAATTTCCCAAACTTTGACAATTTTTGATTGTGGGAGAACTGTAAATTTGGATTGGGAAGAAAAATGGTTATGGAGGTTTGGAGTTTTTGGAGAGAAATTTGAGAGAGAAAGATAAATGATGGAGTTGGAGTATGGGGAAGTGGAAAGAGAAATTGCAGTAAACCCTCCCCCTTTGCATTTAATGGTGAACAGTAACTTGTCAAATCAATTACTTTTGAATTTTGTTTTGTACACTGACGGATACTTAATGTACATCGAGCAGTCATCCCAACTAAAAAGGTCGCGTTTTATTCTATTTTTGCTGCGTTTTGGACAAGGAGCACCATGCTCATTGTGCTCCTTGGTGTATTATCTACTAATTGAGGTTGGAGACTTGTTTGAGGTTTTAGAGCAACTAGCCATTAACAATTCCACATAACATTTTCACTTCTTTATGTGAGTTTATTTCATTCTTGTTATCCCTAGTTTTTCTGCATGAACATCCTGATCTTCAAAACCCAACATTACAACTTTGATCCCTATACATTACTGACTGAAAATTTATCTGTACAGTTAAATTTTCATGCTCTACATTGTGCACTTCATAACCCCAAACAAAGTCTCATCTTTCCGAAATTGTGTCAGAATAACATGTTTAATAGCTCAAACATCCCACATTTGGGTCGGGTGTAGGGTGGCTGGTGGCGGTGGCCTAACTTATTTTTTTTGTTAATTTCTCCAAATGGTCCCCACTAATATAACTAATCATATAGCCTTATACACAATTAACCACCATCCCAAATTTTGCCAAAGAAACCATGTTTTTAGAAGTGTAGTCATTAAAAAAACGGAGGAAGTAGTTATTTTCTCCAAATACCACATTTTTTACTAAAATTGTTACACTATGTAAATAGACAATTGGCTAGTGGTTGTTAGCTGGTGGCTTTTTATTGTCGCTAGATTGACCAGCTATTTCCAGTGGCTTGTTTGATCGACTGTGTAATTATTGGCTGTATATAAATGTGTTTGGTAAAAACGGTTGTTAGTGTTGGTTGTTAAGTACAAAATAGAAACAAAAGCTAAAAGCTGGTAAAAGCAACTTTTGGCTTAAAAGCCGGCTTTTCAGCCACTGTAAAAGCCATTTGCCAAACATTTTTTTGGCTGTTTGATCACATATAAAAGCCAAAAGCTAAAAACCAAAAGCCAAAAGCCAATGAAAAAGCCACCCAAAGCCATCTACCAAACACCCCATAGACATTTGGAAAATAAACTGGGCCTCTAGGTGGGGGCACTATAAGAGGGCAGCCCAGAGGATTATTATTTTTACCATAATATAATCTCATACTTATAAATGAGATTATATATTTTTTTTTTAAATGGAAAATACATCAATTTAACAAGGGATTGTATATTTTTTAATAAGTATATACATTTCAAAAGTTAATTGAAGTAAAATACATAAATAGTAACAAAGTACAAAATATATTATTTAATTGAAAATGGAAGAAGTGTTGTCGTATTGTTTCAATCATTTGGTGCATAAGGAGTCACTAGACCTGGTAAACGTGTCGTGCCGTGTCATATTCGTGTCACCCGCTTACATAAATGGGTTAAACCCCCTTAACCCTAACCCGACCCGTTTAATAAACGTGTCGTGTTAACCCGTTTACTTAAACGTGTCAAAGTGCTTTGACCGAAACCCGTTTATTCCGTGTCAAGTTCGGGTCGTGTTGGCGTGTCATATTATTTTTACATACAAAAATTGAAAATTGAGTAATTTGTGTTATGTCGTGTCAACCCGTTTAGTTAAACGGGTCAAACCCCTCCAACCCTAACCCGACCCGTTTATTAAGTGTGTCGTGTCGTGTCAACCCGTGTACTTAAACGAGTCAACACCTTCGACCCAAACCCGCTAATAACGGGTCGATTTCGTGACGAGTTGGCGGGTCGTGTCAGTTTTTAACACCTCTAGGAGTCACGTATGTGGGATCATTAGACCTCTTGAAATAGGGAGGACTGACCTTACCAAGTGAATTAGCCCCCTTTTCTCTCAGTTTTCCTATATTACAGATATAAACTAGTCATGCTGTCGTACATCATGTTTTCTTCTAAAAACTGAACTGAAAGGAATAGTGCAATGTGAGAAAAAATATTATTCAAAGCTGAACTGAACTGAAAAGTCATGTTTTTCCCGTCTACACAATACTTTTAATATCACGCCATTATTTTTTTTTTACTTCAATTAAATTTGAGTTCAGTTTAATGCAATTAAGGCAAGTATGTGATAGTAAAAATTAGCAAATTAAAGCAAGAATCTCTCTATCTTCAACCAATAGGTAGATGTTGCACTCGAGAGTATGATGCGCATCATACTCTCGACCCAAAACGCATCCTCCACCAAATAAAACGCGTGACAATAAAAATGGGCGGGGTGAGAAATGTACATGGGCTTTAATATAGTGTACACAACAAAATTCAAAATAATAACTGACATGACAGTTACTGTAGATGATGTATAAGAAGGTTTAATGGAAAGTGAACAGCCTTTTTTTCATTTCACTGTTCCCAAAACCTTTTCTCTCTCAACTGCAATTCTCTCTCTCTCTCTTATTTCCAGTGCAACGTCCCTTCATCTTCTTCATCTTCATCCCATATTTTCAACCATAATTCTTCAAAATTCTGGGCTTCTCTTTAGAATTTCAAGTTTCAACCAGTTTCATCATCTTCATAATCCCTCACAAACTCAAAAAAATATCATTTTTATACCCTAAAAAACAAAGAAGAAGAAAGACATGGCCAAGGAAGCAAGCGAAAAACAACAAACCCAGAAACTAAGGTATACACCAATGAATAAAGTTCATTTTTTTAACTATTAGGAAAACTAAATGTACATTATTTTGCCCTAGTTTTTGTTTAACGAAAAGACAATATACATTCTCTAACCCTAGTTTTTTTTTGTTTGGAAGCATTGATGATGAAAATAGACCACTTCCAACCTTTATTCAAATTCGTAGGAAGAGGGACGCAACAAATCCACCCATTGTGGACCCCCTGATTTTGAAGGAACTAGAAGCTGAACATGGACATCAAACTGAACAGTAAGTACACTTTTGAACTTGTTCCTATCTTTTAGTTATGACATGCAAGTTTTGTCATTTTTGTGTAAACATGTTAATTTTATTACCAAACTTGTACATTGTATGAAACATGCTATTAAATATATGAAATAATGTGTAAAATGGTAGGTCTCTTTGCATATATTTTTAAGGAAGATGTACATTATCAACTTAAACATGTATATTTTGAGATAAGGTAATGTACATTAAATGTGTACATTTTATGTAGTTTGGTATCAAATATATAAATGAAGGATGTTGCTTCTTTTAGCCATTGATTTTGAAATGAACATGTACATTCTCACATTAAACATGTATATTATGAGATAAGGTATGTACATTATAAATTTATGAATTGACGAAATGTTTTGTTCATATATCTTAAATGAAAGTACAAATGTACATAATGTGTAAACATGTTAATTTTATTACCAAACTTGTACATTGTATGAAACTTGCTATTAAATATATGAAATAATGTGTAAAATGGTGGGTCTCTTTGCATAAATTTTATAAGGAAGATGTACATTATCAACTTAAACATGTATATTATGAGATAAGGTATGTACATTAAATGTGTACATTTTATGTAGTTTGGTATCAAATATATAAATGAAGGATGTTGCTTCTTTTAGCCATTGATTTTGAAAGGAACATGTACATTCTCACATTAAACATGTATATTATGAGATAAGGTATGTACATTATAAATTTATGAATTGACGAAATGTTTTGTTCATGTCTTAAATGAAAGTACAAATGTACATAAAATGTGTACATTTTATGTAGTTTGGTATCAACTGAAAATGAAAGTACATTATTTAACATATAATTTAAAGGAACATGTACACTATATAAAGAAGTCTGTCCATTAAGGAGTTCAGCGTGTATGTATGGTTTGTTAGATTTCAAGTAGTGTACATTTTTGTTTGGGGCATGTACAATATTTGCATAGAAATGTACAATGATTGCAAATCCTCAGGTTTTATGCTTTAGGGTTGAATTCTTCAATGAAGTATGTACATTAAATTGGGGAAGCATGTACATAATTTTGATGACCTTATGATAAACTACTTGGGGTGGTTTGTTGGAGGCATCTACATTTATCTAAACTACGTGTACAGTACTTATGATAACCCATAATCTTTATTCCATCAGTGTTCCTTCTCCTTAAGGAAATGTACATGCTGCTTAGATATTTTATATTTTGAAAATGAATACTTATTGTTACCTAATGTAACAGGGGCTCAGGAGACAACCCTGGTAATAACCAAACGGGGTCTGCATTGGCGGTACCGCAGTCGAAAAAAAGAACCAAAGAGGAAGCTGAAGGTTCAAAACATGTAAAGAAAGCGGAAGGTGATGAGAAGAGGCAGAAGATCCAGAAGAAATCTAAACAGATAGTTGAAGTACAAGAAGTTTCATCGGACGACAGTCGGGTTGTGCTGAAACCTAGGCACAGCGTACTGTCAATACAGACTGTTTTGGCTGCAATTGCAGAAATCCCAGAGAAGCGGCAGACCGTTGTAGATATGGGTTTCGGTTCGCTTTTCATGCTTGACTTTGCTAAAAATGAGAAAGAGTTCGTTGCTGATCTAGTTGGGAAATTTTCGGCGGGCAGTAGTGCCATCATGCTGCGGAGAGGCAGGGAGGTGCGTGTGGGGGAGATCTATGTGCATTTGGTGTACGGGCTGTCCTTGGGAGGAAGGGAAATTGATGAGTCCCTCGAGGAAACCGATGAGTACCAGGACATGCTTGCGGATTTACGAGTATATTATGGTATAGAGGAGCACATGCCAAAGGTCACTACCTTGGTGAAGCTCCTGAGCGATCCCTCCGTCCCCCTGACCGACAACTGGAAGAGAACTTTTCTTCTAGTAGTGGTCAACTGCTGCATGAAGTCCACTACCAACCACCAACCTCAAACCCTTTGCCTTACTGCTGCTATTGATGTCGAGGAAATACGCCTCCACAACTGGTGCAAGTACACTATGGATTCACTCATAGAAGGTGCTCGTTCTTGGCAGGGCGATACTACCCGTTTCTTCACTAGTCCACTGCCTTTCTTAATGGTAATAAATATTTATCTATGCATGTATCTTCATAATATAAATTGTGAGTTTGTTGAGCTGTATCTATCTATATGTTTGTAGGTATGCTATTTTGATAGATGCCAGAAGGTGGCTCTGAGGCCTCGACGCGCCTTCCCGCTAATCTCAGTGTGGGGTAAAGACCTCATCGCACAGAGGGTGCATCTTGATAGGCTAGATGGATTTGGCATTGGGATCATTATGCCGAGGATATTTACTGAGGAAGCATGTACGCATCTACAACAGGTACTGATATGAAAATATAATCTCCTATATACATATTTAATATAATGATGGTCTAATAAATAATTGGCAAACCCAACAGCATCCTGAACAGCAGGAGGAGGAGCAGGGACATATACTGTACCAGCTACAGCACCAGCAACAACAGCAACAGCAACAACAGCAACAACAGCAACAGCAACAACAGCAACAACAGCAACAGCAGCAACAGCAGCAACAACAACAACAGCAACAGCAACAACAGCAACAACAGCAACAGCAACAGCAACAACACCAACACCAACAACACCAACACCAACAACAGCAACAGCAACAGCAACAGCAGCAACAGCAACAGCAACAGCAACAGCAACAGCAACAACAACAACAACAACATCAGCAGCAGCAACAGGTAATTTCTGCAAGTTGTATAATTTTCATCAGCATGTACAATTTAATATACATAATGAACATAAGCATGTTTATTGTGTACATTCAAATAAGAATATTGTTTTTACTATGTACATAATTATGATGAACATGTACATAATCGTGATAACTATGTACATTCAATTGTAACGACTATGTACATACATATTGAGAAAGTAGATAATGTACATTGTTTTGTTATTATGTAGATTCACTTGTTTATAATGTACATTGTGTTCAGTTTCATGAATCTGTACATAATTGTTTTGATTGTGAACATGAATGTCATGAATATGTACATTTCAGTGTGCAGAGTGTACATAGTTTTACCCAACATGTTCATGCTTTTTGTATATAATTGTATTGACCATGTACATAATTGTGATGACTATGTACCCAGCATGTGCAGTCTACAAATACATACTAGACAATGTACATTGTTTTATGCTATTCTGTACATTCAATTGTTTATAATGTATATTATGTTATGTTCCATGAATCTTTTATGTATATACTTGTTTTCATTGTGAACATGAATGTGATGACTATGTACATATCAGTTTTATATTATATGTTCTTTCTTTACCATTTAATGTTCAAACCTTAATAATTATATTTTTGGGGTTTAGTCCACTCCACAGTGCGGAAGGTTACGGATCTGATGATCAGCTTACTAAACGCCAAGAAGACCAAAAAAAGACAAGGGGTACTTGGTCTAAAAAACCAACAAATGAACTTTTTTCTCTGTATGTAATATGATTTACTAATTTCAAACCTTATATCTTATGCAGGAAACAAAAGGTTGTACCGAGCTCCCCGCAAAGACGGCCAGCACGTCGAATTCAAAAGACAACAATTTTCAAGTCCCCGTTCTTGGTGCAGTACTCCCATCTAATTGAAAAGAAGAGAACAAGGAAATCAGTTGACCTCAGCTACATTGCCGATTATGCTTTTGGAGCACCGGATGATGAGTAATTAGTCTACCACACTTGTTATTTAAATAACTCTTCTAATGTTGGGACTTACATTGAATCAATGTCATTGGCAGTGAATTGTTGTACGACGACGGATTCTCCTTCATTAACAGAGAATCTTTCCGCGTGCTTGGTGATGATAAGGAAATCTTCAACTGCTTCCTTGATGCATGGTCATGCGTCCTGAATTATAAGATGAAAACAAGTGTTTCATCTTCTCCAAAACGTCTATTCTTCTCAACAACTGCACATGTAAACAGTCTTCCACCCTATCTATTTATTATATGTAAATGTTATCCTTTGATTGGGGGACTGACACATTTCTTCTTTCATTTGAAGCACCTACTCCAACCTTATGCAGCAAATCCACCATCATCAAAAACTGAAGAAGAACTAAAACAAGACTTGAAGATGACAGAGGCATCAAGGCTCGACGACTTTTTCAACCGTTTGACGTACGAGTTAGGGGATCAGGGTATCTCAGACATCGATCAGTATGACTTGGTACTTTCCTAATTCATCACCCATAAATATTACATTTAATATTTTATTGTGTTTATTAACTTAATCATAAATGTACATCTATATACCATGTTTGCACATTTGGAAACCATGTATGCACATTATTCACATTCATGTCATCTATACATATCCATGTCATTTAAATGTACATCCATGTCATATTAATGTATATCCATGTGATATAAATGCACATATTTATTGTATAAATGTGTTATATATACTACATAAATGTATATAAGTACCTTAAAAGGTTATATCAATGTACATCTGTGTTATATAATTGTACAAGCGCGACATGTAAATGTACATTACAATAAATATTCCATTTAATGTTTAATTATTTATATAATTGTACATCCATGACATGTAAATGTACAATATACTTATAAATGTACATTTAATGTTCATAATTCCTATATTAATTTAAATCTTTACAGAAAACATAAAGTTCATATAAATGTATATCCATGTTATATTAATGTACATTGATGTTATATAAGTGTACATCGGTCTTATATAATTGTACATCTTATATATATGCACATCCTTGTTATATAAATGTACACCCATCTTATGTAATTGTACATTACAATACTTTAATTGTACATCCATCCAGGTCTTCTTTCCAATTGTTGCCAACGAGCATTTCTATGTCTTCTGCATCAACTTCCTCAAAGGAACACTGGACATACTAGACAATAGAATCCTGCCGGCAATCATCCCCCTAGCCAACAAATATCGGGACTACCCCCGTAAACTAGTAAGTACAATACTGACTTCTCTCTATTTTTGACGTGCCACATTTGACGTGCCACATTGACAAACATTTCCTGTAGACTATGTTTTTGGGAGGTTTTTGGTGCAGCAAGGGATCAGCGATAGAGTCGCACTGATTCGTGATATGGAGGAACGCGTTGTTCATATGCCATGGAGAAACAATCTGAACATCACAGATTGTGGTATTTATGCCATGCGTCACATGGAAAATACATGGGAAATTGGGAAGAGGATTTCGATACAGGACTGCTCTCTACTAACGTAAGGATTTGTTTAATCATAATACTCTCCCTTCAATAGATAGGACTATATGTACATCCACATGCATTGTATGTACATTATGCTCATATATATGTACACTCTGATGTCATACATGTATATTATTATTTAGTATATGTATATTTTTTTTAAACTCTAATCCTCATATATTATCTCTTTTGTTTACCAGTTTGACATGATCAAGGAGTTGAGGATTCAGTACTGCATTGAGCTTTTAACAAGCGCTACCAATACCCTAGCATCAGAAGTTGAGCAGGGGGCCAAGGAGTTTACCGCACAGAAGCATTAACAGTTCGTAGTTGTAATCCATTTTAATCCACATACAATTTACATATATAATTTAGTCTATAGGTAACTTTTAAATTACTGTGATCTGTCGTATAGACAGATATAACAATGATTCTCTAACTATAATATTCATATATTTTGAATGTAAATTAAATAGGTACAATGAACATAGTCTTCCATTAATGATATGCTAATGATCATATGTTGAAAATATAAATCTACTATGATCATATGTTGAAAATATGCTCATTACTTCAACTACATTAATGTTAAATGTTTGAAATGGAGTGTTCATTATTTTATATTCAATGTTCATTAATTTACTCCTGTTGTGGACATTAATATATGGAAAATGTACATATTAATTATATAAATGTGCCTAGAAATGTTATGTGTTGATATACATGTACAATAATAATTGCTCACAACTATAATTCTTCAATATTCATATATATTCATTGATTAGCATAACTCATTCATAGTGGACTTCGTACACAAAACATAATAACATAGTACAACATGAATGAGCCACGTGGTTACAAAATGTATCCTACCCTACTAACATTTAACCAAAAAAGATTAATGTGTAGTTTATAACAATATGTTAACCGGGAAGTAGTCATCCGGAACATAAACATCCAATAGTGAGCTACGCTACCATTCTCTGGCACATCAAGATAATCATGTAAATTATTATTTGGCGTTAGTAAAAAAAAAGAACACTAATCTACATGTTAGTAATAATAATGAACATGCTAGTAAGGAATGATTTCAACAACTATTTTAAAAAGAAAGAACTATAGTACAATATCTTGTAAATAATGAACATATTAATGACAACAATGTACACATACTTAAAAAATAAAGGTTGGTGTATCATGACAACAACGATGCTCATAATCATGCAGTCAATAAACATGTTGAACCAAAGAATGTACATACTATATACATCCACATATTATAAAACAATGTCATACCTCTACTGATTTTTGAGCTTTTGCCTTCGATCTAATTGCTGCCTTCTCAGCAGTTTTTTTCCATCCTTTCAGCTTATTTACTTTCTTCTACACTGTGCTTTTCATCCTGGTATCTCTTGATCCTTTCTTCCTTTTCTTGGGAGGATCTTTCACAATAGGAAATATCATATTCCTAACCTCCTCCGTTGTAATCGATTCATCAACCTTCCCCAAAAGTGTTTCAACCTTTGTTTTCAATTCACTTAACGCGTCCTCCACAACCTTGCGAACCATCGTATCATGTTGGCTTGAGTTAATCAATGCCATTGCATTCCTTGTAGTTTGCACACGCCAAACCGATGCTTGTACAACATTTGCATCTTGGCACACATCATGCACTCTTGTGCACATAGCACCTTTTGTCCATCTATCTACAATGTACATCTTCGGAATTTTCTCCACATTGTGTATGTGAAATATACGCAGAGAATGAGCACATAAAAGTCCCATTTCAGTGAAATACTTGCATCTACAATCAACTACCATATTAAAGCTATCAAACTTCACAGTATGCATTAAGAATTCTTTGTCCGTCCGTCCAACGTGGTACTCAAAATTTGGCGGGTCATATTTAATTAATTTTTGGCAATATGATGCACCTTTAATGAAATTTTCCTCAAATGTCAAGTACACAGCCACAGTGTACAATTCCTTTGCATGGTTAAGTAACTTCACATCTACAAAAGCTAGATACCTATTCCCAGATAGCGCTTGATAATCCTGTCCATTTTCCTTCTCCCTCCATTCATTAACAACATCAACAAAAACTTTATAAAAATCACACAAACCTTGCATAACATGGAGCCTCTGGTTTAACGAATGGTTAGTCGTCTCACTACGTTGTGAGGACAACACCCCACCAGAAAAATACTCTTTTGAGTAGACAGGACACCACATCTTTCTTAACTGGTATAGCCTATACAACCAAGGGTTCTCAGCACACTTATACTTGGTAATCATACTGTATAATAAGATGAACATATAATCAAAATTAGTGAACATACATTATCAGTAACTGATCACTGATTATTTTTTCTTACAAAAACACAAGTGTACATATGTGTCAAATAAATGTACTTATGTGGTCTACAAATGTACATTGATATGTACATCTACCTCTATACAAATGAATGTTATATTTATACCCCTATATTATATTAATGTACACCTTATCTTTCCATCTTATTCCATTATACAACTATATTTCTACAAATGTTCAATGATGTTTTATTCTAACAACAACAGCAGTGTACATATAAGCAATAATATTGAACATATATTGTCAGGCAATGAACATATATTTGATTTAGAATGTACATTGTTTCATATTACATGTCCACATTTTAATATAGAATGTTCATCCTTTTTGTTATTGTACATTTTATTATATTGATTGTACATTCAGTCGTATCAGATGTGCATTCTATTATATTGTCCGTACATTTTATGAACACCTATTGTTATTCAGTTACTAAGAGAAAAATCATTGTGTTTACCTCTTCCAATAGTGTTTAAATTCACTCTTGGATTCGCAATGTTTGAGAACATAATTGAAGAGATCCACAAACCCATCCTTCGACCTCAACCCCTTTATATTATTAATTGAATTTTTACCAATATGCCATAAACACAAACGATGTATAGCATCAGGGAAAACAATTTTGAGAGCCTTGGCCATAGCAAAATCTTGGTCAGTCATTATGGTTGTAGGGGCCCTCCCTCCCATGCTCTTCAAAAAGGATGAAAAAAGCCACACAAATGACTCACTCGTTTCATTCAATATAAACCCAATCCCAAACATAACATTCCTATGATGATGGTTCATCCCAACAAACGGGCCACATATCATACCATATTTGTTTGTGCGATACGTCGTGTCATGTACAACTAAATCACCAAAGGCCTCATAGTCTTTTCTCATCCTTCCATCTCTCCAAAAAAAATTCACTAAATAACCTCCACTGTCTAGCTCAAAATCATAATAAAAATCACTTTCCTCCGCTTGTCTTTGAGTAAAATACTTGATCAATTGGTTACTATCACATCCATCTACCTCCTTCTTGTTTTGAGCAGCCACTGCATCATAGACATCTCTAACCATAAACCCTAAATTCTGCGAACCGCAAGCTTCATTCCTCAAAACACGAACCGCTTCCGCAATGCCAACACCACTTCTTCTCATATTATTAATCATATCTAGTTGCTCATCAGTCACATTCCTATGAGACCTTATCAAGTGTCTTTGACTAACAGGGACCATTGGGTGATTGTGAATCATGTGGTGCTTAACAACAATGAAAACACCCGTTTCTCTAACAACGTCAAATTGAACAAAAGCTTTACAACCACATCGCTGATCAAGCTTAACATACACCTGTAAAAACCAATTAAAAAATTTATATGACCTTATGAATTCTCTGTCAATATTTGTCCATTTACAAATAGTAAATGTTCATTTACACAAATTAATATGCTCATTTAATTATTTTAAATGTACATCGATCAAATTAAATATATCTTCATTTCCTTACTTCAATAACAACGTATACTCATTCAATATATGATGTTCACTTAAGCGAATAAAGTGTACATGTTATGTTTTCTCGCGTACATGTAGTGTGTTATATTCAGTGAATAATCATTGTGTGAAAATGTGAATAAAATGTACATATCATGTATTCATGCGTACATGTTGTGTGTTTACATGTTCATTTCCAAACATATATGTTCATTTCAATACAAATATATTGAATGATTGGTTACAAACACAATACCTTGGGGGATCCAATTTCAACTTTTTTAATGCCTTCTCGGCTACAAACAAAAATACGTTGTCTCATTACTTTGCCACCAATTCGCCACGATATTTTGTCTTTACGTACACCAAGCCCTTTCCTAAATGCATAATCATTGTACAATTTATATGCTTCATCATCGTTCGCTACTTCCTTCATTAACAATTCTGATTCCTCCGCCTCATGGAATTCTAGCCACAAACCAAAACAAACTTTTTAAAAAAAGGATGAAACAGTAACTTAACAATAAAAAGAAAAAAAAACAAATAAGAAGTGTCATTTTTAAATGTATCTATTCACTGTATTGATGTACATACTAGGAAAAATCCATCAACACATACTTACAAATTATAAAATTGCAATGACCAATAAAAAGACAAAACAAAACTAGAAGATCCACCCTTAGACACATGTTCCCTTTGTTCCCACATACTGACAAAAATGTACATTCACCTTAACCTAAATGTTCCCTTTTTACCAACATGCCTTCATTCTACTTAAAAAATCAAAACACATGAACCAATAATCTAACAAAAAAAACATTCATGAACATAAGTCATTCTTAGATGTACCTAATTATTATATTGATGTACATGCTACTACATACCCAATAATCTAACAAAAAAAAAACAATTCATAAACATAAGTCATGCTTAGATGTACCATATTATTATATTGATGTACATGCTACTACATACACATGTGTCACACAAGTAATTCCAAATACCCACCAAAATGACAAAAAAATCATACAAAAACACAATGACACAGGTGTCTCTCTGTCCCTCAAAGGTGTACATCAAGCTTGACAAAGATGTACATTTTCCACCAACATATGTTCATTGTAACAAAACAGCTTATTAATTTTTACACCAAATCCTAGGATTTTTACACATTACCAGATGTTTCATCTGGATTTGCACCTTCAATAGGATGATTTACACCATCATCCAATTGTTCATTCAAAAAAGTATTATCAAAATCACTACAAGCATCACCAACATTTATATCTCCACCATTAACAACACCATTTACATCTAAATCTTTCATATCTACTACAAGCTCAAGAGTTTACTTGCATTAAACAAAAAAACCAAAATAAAAATATTTTACGAATTTTACTTGCATTAAATGAAGAATTTATTACTAAATTGTGGGAAAGAAAAATCTAAAAGAGAAAACAAGGGAAATGAATGAATATAGATAGAGTTTAATAAGAGGGAGAAGCTGAGGAGAGAGAAAAAAAAGGATATATAGTACAAGCTGAGGAGAGAGAAACTATAAGCTAGAAGTGAGCTGAGAGAAAATATCAGCTTTTCAAAATTTTGGGGAGGCGCCAAAAATAAAACCCAAAAGTCAGACAAAACTTTTTGGCCCACTTGCAATTACTAAAACATGAGACGACATGCAAATTGCTAAACGTTGCCGTTTTCACTCGAGAGTATGATACTCATCATACGAGTGTATAATCTAATTTGCGATCTTCAACACACACGAATCAAGACTCAACCTTGTTCCTCTTCAAGTCTTACTTACCTCCATCCTCTCTCTGTGAGACTGTGAGACTGTGAGACTGTGAGTGGATAGAAATCCTAAATGTTGAGTGCAATTTCAGCTCCCTATACTTTGATAACCTATCCCAAAACAACCCCCCAATTCAGAACAACAAAGTTTGCTACGACTAGTTTCAGGGTTTCAGCAGTTGCAACTTCTCCTTCATCAGACTCAAACTTGGAATTGGAATACACCCCTTGGCTTATTGTTGGCCTTGGTAACCCTGGTAACAAATATCATGGCACTCGTCATAATGTATTCTTCTTTCTCTATATCTCTCTTCTTTTTTCCAGTTTAGCTTGCTTTGAAACTGCAATTGATAATTATGTCATTGGAGTAATTACTGGACTCAATTATGCCACTAATTCATCTTTTTTATCATATTGTTAGGTTTCTTTTATGCGGTTTTATATTGTTAGTCTTTATGAATTAAGTATTAAAGCATTAACTTGCAGAGATAATTTGATTATGTGGGAATTTTCATTAGTAATTAGAAAGATGACCCATCTTAATTTGCTTCCTTGGGTTGGAATGTGTATGAAAAGATAACTAGTATTCTTGACTTGGGAGCTTAGGAAAACATATAGACTCTCCAAATCATAGGTTTATGGACTATCCTAGAGTCACAGATACTTGACCCAACTTGATCATTCACCCCAAACTCCGTTAGCGAATAGGTTTTCTGCTTGATTTTTTGACCTGTAACCCGAAACGAACTATGGGTGTGTCCGAAAATACTATTATTTTCTAGTAGTTGTTTGCTCTAGGAGTGGTTGTGCGAGTAGGTTTTAACTAGAGACTTGTCTAAAGGTAATTGTCAAATTACTTGTTTAAAATACTAGAATATATAGATAAATACTTGGTATTTCAAAACAGAATTTGGTAGTTTTTGCCAATCACTACTCCAAAAGCTTTTTTTGTTAGATTTTTTGAAAATTAACTTTAAATGTTACCATCCACTGATCACCACTACTTTGGCAAACTCTACTTTGAAATTTACTAGTGTTTTGAAGCTACTTGTCTCTGAACATGCCCCGAACCTTAATGACTTGAGGAATGACTGTTAAAGTTATCTGCAGTCTGTTTTGGACTCTTTGATCAGGTTTCTGGATTCGTTGGATACATGAAAATTTGTTACAAGTGGATAATATGTTTCACTTTGACCCAAAAGGCTAATAATTATAAAGTATTAGGATAACAAAAATATATACAAAAATTATGTTTTCCTTATTAATAGCGTAAAATTGTTTTTGAAAATCAGTTTAATTAAAGAATGAAGAATCTTCTTAGATTAGCTGCTTACTATTGGGAAACAATGCGATTGACCCAAAGGTTGACCTAAACATAACATGAGTAGTCTTGAATGTGCGGGCAAAAGGCCCTCTGACAAAGTAAGCAACTTTGAGACTTTTCGGTGCATAAGGGCGAAAACAATGCATCCTCCAACTTGTAAGTTGAAATTGAAATGACTCCACCTGCCAATGACCTGAACATGAAGTTGCTGGACCTGAAGCCTACTTAATCGTCCTATTTGACATGGCTACACTAGGTTATTGTCTAAAATAGTTCGTCTTGCATATATTTCTAGTGGCTGACAACGTCTCTTGCCAGCAGCTATGTTAATGAGTTCATGTATATACGAGAAGCATGCTAAGTTGCTAGCTCATTGACCACATATCTCATTTTTTATTTTACCAAGTCCTTAATCAGATCAGCTCTTTTTTGCCATTGTTTTTTTTACCAGGTGGGATTTGAGATGATTGATACAATCTCCCAAAAGCAGGGCATTTTGTTGAACACTATTCAATCAAAGGCCTTAATAGGAATAGGTGCTTTTTTTATGTTCGTTTTTTTGGGCTGTTTTTGGTTGCCTTGATTAAATCATAGTGACTTTCTGGTAAGGTTACTTTGGCTCCCAAAAATTTCATAATATGGCATAACCAGTGCAGGTTCAATAGGGGCAGTACCAATTCTCTTGGCCAAACCTCAAGCATATATGAATTACAGTGGGGAATCGGTATGCTCTGTGATCTTGCGAGTACTAGTTGCCTTTCGGAGCTTTTTGCTACTATTTACTAAGTTATTCTTTCTAGACTTAATCATGAATGAAAGCATAATTCTTCATCTCTATTGACAATCCAGACTTGAAAACTCGAAAGGGTTGAAGAATCTAGAAGATTTAAGCAAGCTTTTGTAAAATTTGAATGAAAAATAGTAGCCTCTAGGTTGTCAATAGGATCAGCCTTAATAACCTCTTAAACAAATACCAATCTTGAAGTTTGATTCCGATTATAAACTGTGTTGGTCATGTATTACCGTTTCCTAAGGTTTGCTGATATTTCAGGTGAAGCCAAAAAAAATTTAGTTTTACTACTTAGGTTCTTGATCATAACTGCGTTAAAATGGTAAAATCCTATATTAAAGTCGGGACAATCACTATATCTATTATATATTTTTAATTTATTTTCTTCATTTTGTCAATTTCATGTGCTTCTTGGATCAATGTACAAACTTTGTAGCTTATAATTCCTTTCTTAAAGTGGTTGCTTCTAATGCTTTTGCCTTCAATTCCACATCTGACTTGTGTATCTGTGAACTTTGAGGTCGGACCACTGGCTGCATATTACAAGGTACCTTTGCGCCACATCTTATTGGTATGCAAAGCAAACTCAGACTTGATAATATATGTAAATAAGGTGACTTCCTTGTTTAATGTAATAGTTAAGCTGCTTTTATAGGTCTATGATGAGACGAGCTTGCCTAATGGCGTCTTAAGGCTTCAGCCGAAAGGAGGACACGGACATCACAATGGGTAAGTTACCTTAATGGACAAAATAAAGATGGTATACATGGTGGTTAGTAGTCCCTAGTAATTTCCATCTTATCATATTTCTGAACTTCTCAAAACCAATTTACACTTCAGACTTCAAAATTGGACAGGCTACCTGATGGCATAAGTGAACATCTGTGTTTTTTGCTTCTTCCCCTTTTCTTACTACTATTTATAGTCTTGTCTCTTCAGTGCAAGGCTCTAAAATATTCTATGTATGTGAACCCTAGAAAGAAATGTTTTGTAGTTTCTGTTAATCACATTCCAAGTCCTAAAGGCATATGTGTCCATCCACCTTGTCCTGGACCTTATATCCTTTCTCCCTGTCTAATAAAGGTCGAGCGCTTTTATTTTTGTGGGGTTGGCAAGAAGTGTTCTACCAGACGCGAACCCCTGCACAAGACAATCCAGCCCCAAGCTACACAGGCAAGGCTCGTTGGGAGTAGGGCCATGGGGGAAAGAGTAAAGTGAATCCCTACACCCAAAGCGCCTCTAGTGGAACATCGTGGTTGTGAGATACAAACCTTTACCACTAGACCTGCTTGGTAAAGGTCGAAAATCTATTATAGGATAATACTTGCTGATATCTTATCACTATTAAGCCTCTTGATTTGTTATGTTGCTAATGCAGAGTTAAGAGTGTGATGGGACACTTAGATGGGCGAAAGGAGTTCCCTCGATTATGCATAGGTTGGTTTCAGCAAAACATCATTTTCTTCCCCCATAGGATAAAAGCTCCGGTAATCAGAGTACATCACTTTAATTCCAAGCTTTAACGTTTGCAGGTATAGGGAATCCACCGGGAAATATGGATATGAAAGCTTTTCTTTTACAGAAGTTCAGTTCTGCAGAAAGAAGACAGGTAGGGGGACTCTAAATGCAATAGGTTTAAGTGAACCAACAAAATTCTATGGCTGGTTTATTAAGATATTAGGGGGGCAATAAACCCCCAACCTCTAGTTTCAAAGTTAAATTTTAACCTTTATGCTACAATTTTTTATGATATATATTATCGACATATCTGTTATGCCTAATAAGCCCCTCACACAAAAGTAGGGGGCTGGATCCTACTAGCCCCAACTAAGATCCTTCCCTGGGTTTTATCATGCACTTTTAAATTCGGAGTACGAGTTGTTAGTTTGATGTTTAGTGTTCCTGGTTCAATTTCAGATTGATGCTGCTTTGGAACAAGGTGTTGAGGCTGTGAGGAACCTAGTGCTTAGTGGATTTAGTGACAGTATTACAAGATTTAATCTCGGGCAGAAATACAAGTATCACAAAGTCTGAAGAAAGAAGATGCAGTATTCTCCAAATACTTGTGTGGCTACAAAATCTGGAACGCTTAGCCAACATATACAGAGCTCAAGTCCTTGACCCCTCTTCAAAAGGATAGAACTTCCTTGTGTCGATGTTGATTGCTCCGCCTAGTGTCAACTTTTCTTGGCGAAACCTTGAGTTGTGTTACGCTGCGAGCCTTCGGACGGGCTTCAGTAGGAGTGGTGGGATCTTGCCCAGATCAGTGTGTACATGCTATACGGTGAAGACCTACCTGGTGTAAAGATAGAGGTTTTCTTGTCCTGGCTGACATTATTATGCCAATGCTTGGATTGCATCATTGCTGATTTTAAAGCTGTTCTAAAAAGAGTTGAGATGCCCTGTTTAGCTTCACTTATAGCATGCCTTATGAAGGTTGAATTGAATTTCAGAATACAGAGTAAGGCACTCCATTTAATGAATTGAATTTCAGAATAGCTTCATACCTATTATTTATCGATCTTTTTATCCTTAATTAACTTCAATGCAAAGCGGAATGCAGTAATAGAAGTATAATTTTTGTTGGCAAAATTATATCAGCAGTCATATCAAGTTTTTTAAAAAATTATACAAACATGGATTGTGAACAATATGAAGTATATAGTACAACTCAATCAGATGCATGGAAATTATGCAAGATTTTTATCACAAATAACAAGTTGGATATAATTGGCCTTTGGCAAATTCAGAGATTAACCTGCTGAAAACTCTTTGTGAACTTGTAGTGTGGATCAGTTTTCTTATGCCCTAGCTTCTAGGTTATCAAATACAGTACTTGCTTAAATTTACTACTAGTATTTGGTGATCGAATTTCTTGATGCGATTGATTAACTATCATCTGCTAAACGCTAAGCAATCCTTAATACTCCATCCGTCCCAAAAAAACTGCTACATTTTGACCAAAAAATACTTTACTTTTTGGTCAAATGTAGGAGTTTTTTTTGGGACGGAGGGAGTAGCACAATGTGCAAGCATTGTAATTCAGCATGAAATTCTTGAAGTGTAATGGCTGAGACGAGTTTTACTTTTTGACATATTGTTATTAGTTTATAAAGTTTGTACTTATATCAGTTTATAAAATAGAATTATTAGGAAGATGTATTTTTCATTTTTTAAACCTAGTCTAATAATTTATATTCACAAGCTATAGTTTTAAAACTTACCTATGACTAATTTATAAAGAAAATATCTCAGTTTATAAGAATATAAGTACTTATCAATTTGAACATAAGTGTAGTCTTTAGATTTGTAAATGTTTTTGCGTTTGTCAAAATTTAGGTTATATGTGACTTAGTAATAATATATTTTAGTACTTATTTCTTATCCTCTTATAAGTGTAGGTTTCACACTCTATTATTCGATATAAAAAATCATATTATCTCCCCTCACATGTAACTAAATATTCGAATAACATTTGTGATTAAACACCAATTTATTTTGATAACAATGTATCATGATAAATGAGTATATTATTATAAAACGCGGGAAATATATTTTGAATATATTAAGTAATCGTACATCTCACAAGCTTAGAGACTAACATTTATGATAAATATTTAATTGATATACTACCTCAGTAGAAATCTATATTTTCTTTTGTGAACTAAAATATGAATCAAAGTTTATATAGGGAGGAAGCATATAGCATTACTCTTTATAAAATAGAGGCATATCAAAGACACGCATATTAATTAGACACTCATACTTTCTTTTGTTTGGTTTGTAAAAGGTGAAAATTAGCTTTTCAAATGATTGGTAGTAATTTTCCAAGAATTTGAGAGATTTTCCTTCCTACATAGAGCCACAGAGGAAAAACATGTATTCTTTCTATTCCTCACCTCTTTCTCGTTATACTCCCCTCTATCCTCACATTTATTTGTTATTCGATATTTTTTTCATCTTTCTCCTACATAAGAAGGCAAACAAAAGTTAATTTACAATTGAGTTTACATTGGAGAATAGTTCATGGAAAATCGTTTTATATCGACAATGATTTTCCATCCAACCAAACAAAGTCTAATTAGAAATGTAATTTATCTCCCTACTAATAATAACCTTATAACTCTAAGGAATTTTTTCTTCGTTTTTGGTGTTGTATCACTTCCAGGCTCAAGTGCCTCTTCATCCATCTTAATTCCAAAGGTGCTTATTTCAGATTATGTAGCATCTGAATCCAATCCGAATCAGATACCCAAAGTTTCATATATTGAAATTTGAGATCGGATCACTAGATTATCTGATCCGATATTCTTGGAAAAAAAATAATTTGATGAAATACAAACCGATTAATATAATATTCCGTTTTTTCCCACATTTCAGATATTTCGGATATCCGTGAATACTAAAAAAAATGGATTAAATTTGGGAATGAATTGAACCCAATGTGGCGGGAAATGGAACAGCCTCAAACTAGAGTATTGCTTCCCCTCCATAACTTATAAAACATGGCCAACTCTAATTCGCACTTTTCAGAATTTATTTAGAGCTTTTTCCGCATTCATCTCTCATCCTTAATACATCAATGGCTTCTTCGTCTTCTTGTTCTACATCCGCATCAAATAAGAAGATAACTCTAAAGAGCTCTGATGGCAAGTTATTCGAAGTCGAGGAGAAGGTTGCTATTCAATCTCAAACGATAAAACAGATGTTGGAGGATGTTTCAAGTGAAGATGAAATTCCATTGCCGAATGTCACCGGTAAAGTTCTTGCGAAAGTGATTGAGTTTTGCTCTGGGAATTCTCCTGATTTACCATCATTTGGCGAGGGTTTGATCGACGAAGATTATCGCAATGACTGGCAATCTTATTTCTTTAAAGTAGACCAACACACCTTATTTGATATTATCTTGGTCAGTTTTTATTTTCTTCTTACAATTATTTATTGTCTTCTTGATTCAATGATGTTTCTTTAGTATACTCTGTTTTCTCATTCTTTGGATTGTTTTCAGTAATTAGTAGTAAAATGGTTTCCCTTGAGAGTTTATGGACTTTTTTTCATTGTTTTGATTAATGTCTTACAAATCTTGAAGAAATTAAAAGGGATTTCCAGACTGTTGATTTCAGCTTTTAGGATTGCAATCGATAATATTGCTAGGGTTTTCGAAGATAAAAAGTAACAAACTAAATAATATTAGGGGTGAGCAAAAAAAACATAAGAAATGGTATTGCGACACTCTCATAGGGAACTAAGTATCCGGTGTAGGAACCAGTCTCAAACTCTTAACTAGTTCTGGTTCGAATTCCTGAAAATAAGGAACCGATTAAACCAATTCCAATTTCGGTTCCAATTTCCAAGACTGGTTCTAATTGGTTCCTGTTCCGGGTCCATTCATTTGACTGCGTATTCGTTTGTACTCACCCCTAACAGGCATATGCTACCGTTATTTTCTAGAAATTTAAGCCTAATATGAGAAAAGAAAGAAAGGACCTCGAGTTAACTATGACTAATTTACAGAAATTTGCATCAAGAACCATAGAAATTTTCAGTGTGAAATAAAGTAGAAATTTGCAATATCAAATCTATAGAATTTGCAGTATAAAATTTAGAAATTTGCAATTTGAGCAGCTGTTATATACTAGTGTAGATATGTTGCATATAATTGTTATAATTTAGGGCAATCTTGTTTTGGAACTGACTATCTTGACATTGATGCTTACCATCGTTTTTTCATTGCTCTAAGTGTTGTTTGGGATTGTGTTTGTGTCGAGAATGCGAGTTTAAAGATGATATATAACTGCGATGCACTCTTTCAAACACTTGTTTTTAATCCTTAATTTATAATCTTTGTGTTCTCCAGGCTGCAAACTACCTTGATATCAAGAGTTTGCTAGATATGAGCTGCAAATGTGTGGCAAACATGATGGAAGGGAAGACTCTAGAGCAGATCAGGGAGAAATTTAACATTGTTAATGATTACACAGCTAAGGAAGAGAAAAAAGTTAGAGCAGAAATATCTTGGGCCTTCCATTAATAACAAGGAGCAGCTGGTTTCAATATCTATTTCTTAGCAATTTGATCACTTTTCTGCATAGATGTTTGTCTAAAGAGTAGGGGTTTTGCTCTAAATTTCTCGTTAATGTAGTGTCTGATATCATAATTGTACAAGATACTGGAAATGTCTTTAATTCCGTTTATAATTTTGCATTTCTACTGTTAGCATTTTCTATGTTTTTTCACATGTATGCTACTGGAAATTAGTGTTATACACTCCCTAATGGTATGCTCCCACCCAATGTTACTTTCATTATATCTCCTTATTTTATCATATTACTACACTATGTTACTCTATGCTCTTTAATTAATACTCATATCTTCTTTTATGTATATGCTCTTTTCATTATCTTTTATAAAAAGAAACTATATTAGCTTTTAATTCCTTAATAGTTTGATGATACACCTTTTGATTTTCAACTCCATGTGCTCCATAATATGCTTTGGTTGCCTTTTTAGGTGTATGAAAAAAAAGCTCTCATTCTAATTGTTCTACTTTAATAAATATGCTGTATCGTAATTATATTGGTTGTTTTTGTTCATATAATTTAATTTTCGTGGATTAAACAATCAAGGCAAGTTGCCAAAAACTTTATTAAATGTTATTTTGTTAAAAAGAAAAGAAAAATCTTTTATTTTCCAATGCCAGTATAGCATTAAAAGCATATGATTATGCGACGGAGGGAGTAGAAATTAAGATCAAACATGAAGTGCTTTAGAGGACATGTAGTGACTAGTTTAAGATACTGTCTACATTCATCATGCTTTGCAACACATAGTCCAGTCGCAAAGATAGATGAATCAATCCCCTCCTCCAAATCCAAGATAATTTTGTGAGTTATGCTGCTTTGATTCCTCAATTATTGGAGGATATGTTGGCCTTTATTTTTCTAGAAATTAACGGATGTTTTATGAATACCTTCAATATTCTCGGAGGTAAATCATGTGATAATACATTTTCCTGATGAAAACTGAATTTGCTATCACGGATACCTAAAGGGCTTATAATAACAAGAAGGTTAACGTGAAAATCGTACAACTGAGCGTAAAAAGCATATACTTCCTCTGTTCATTATCAATTGCAACACTTATCTTGAAAATATATATTGAATTAATCAAACAAGATCTTAAGCAACTATTTTTTTTTCTTACATGTAAAGTGACACATGTTGGTCAAAGTAGAGTGTGTAAATAGCACTAATGTCATACTGTTGCAATCAATAAAAGAAGGGAGAGCGCCATATGGCAAAGAACACTATGGATACGAATCTTTCTTTCTCAAGCTTTCTTACTTTCCATAAGGTAGATATAACACAAGTTTTTCATATAAGATATTCCATTATTGCAATAACCCTTTGGGCAACCGTGAGAAGTCTATAATCTAATTCTAATTTAACCAAACATAAACCCAACTTGGTTAAACTAACGCTTTATATTTACTAAGTGAGTACAACAATCGGACTCCTCACTTTGTACTTCTTACTTTTCCATGTGATTGCCCCAAACAAATCCCCCTTAACAGATGAAGAAAAAGCAGAAAATGTGACTTGGTAATCCAACTTCTTGGTACCCGCTGTAAACCTCAGTTCTTTAGGACTTACAGTTACCTCAACTCCTGTAGGTTTATCTACAGTTACAGTATAAATTGTTTCTTCATCAGTATCAACTTTACTGACAGTCCGCTTCACTGTAATAGGAGCTGTCGTATCATTCATCGATATAGCTATGGACGGGTAGTTGATGTTCGATATCATGTTTGAGCTTGAATTATCTGGGCAAGAAAATCCACTCGGAATTTGAGCTGCAATGAGCTTAATGGTGGAGACATTGTATCCGTAATAACACAGAAATTGTAGGTATTCTGATGGGTTGATGTCGTAAACTAGTCCTGGTTGTAGTCCCCCTGTCCGACTCACCTGCCCTGCCCCGAAATCATATGGTGTGGCTACTTCTCCTTTTTCTGTTGTTATTGGCCCTTCCATATTGTTGGTCTGAGTTGCTGCTCATGGCATAACCACTTTATTAAGTATGTGGAATATCATAGAAGTATATAGATATATATATATACACACCATCATGTTGCTAATCTTGGCATTACTGCTTTCATTCTCGATTTATTTATTTTCTGTAAGAAACCGGAAGAAGGAAAAGCTTTTTATGCAAAACTATTTTCAATTCATTAAAAGGATGCTTTTGAATCCATGAGTATGATATGAAGACATGAGAAAGGACGGTGATGTTATCTACAGAGCCCTAACTTCCTTACCGGTTGTCATTATAGCAGACCTAATAGCAGCTGGACTCCAGGAAGGATTCTGGGATTTAATATTGGCAGCAATGCCTGCAACATGTGGGCAAGCCATAGAGGTTCCTGAAAGCACGTTGAATTTCGGAGGTTCACTTCCCTGAGGCGTGGTTTCTCCTGATGTGTCATTAGCTAACCATGCTGCAAGGATACTTACTCCTGGTGCAGCAATATCAGGCTGCAAAATTTCATTTTTTTAAACAAAATTCTTAGTCGTTTTTATTAGGATATTTCTTCCAAAAAAGGACAAGAAGACGGACTTTACCTTGAGAAGGTATTTTGTGCTTGATGAGGGACCTCTTGCAGAGAAATACGCAACCGTTGGTGCTGGTTTAAATTTTTGGATTGTTTTCGTAGCTAAGATTGTTGCAACCGAATTTCTTGAATGAAAATATCATGGAATAAGCATATAATTAAAGGGAGTAGCAATAAATATGATCAATAAAACTAATACATGCAAGGTCTTACTCGGTTGCATTGATGTAATCCAAGATTTCTGCACCATCCTTTGAGGTAATAACAGTCATTGGGAAGGTACCAGAATTAGAGGCAACTAATCGTGTTGCATCGTTGATTATTATTATTCCTACTCCACCAGCGCTCTGAACTCCCATCAGCTTTGCTCTCGTACTAAAATCGCCTCCTTCTGCATGCTGACAAAGTACTAATTTTCCTTTGATCTTCTGTTCATCCATAGAGTCTGGGTAGCAATGGCTGCGAAAAAATCATTACATTAGTACTGATATGCTGACATAAATTAAAATAAAAGGGGGATTTGAGAAGAAGCAAATAAACCATGGTAAATAAATAAGAGAAATTGATCACCTTGCGTCATCTTGAATTGCAGTCTTAGTTTTGGCATCACCACCAAAAATCAGTGGATAAATTGGAGACTTTTCAAGCTTTGAGAAGTTAATGGATTCGCCCTAAAATTTTCAAGAAAAGAATACTGTATAACTATCTTTTAAAAATGCAATCTGTGGATCATGCATTGCACAAAGTTAAAGTGGAACATGTAAATAAAACGCGGGTGTAAAATAGAAAAGAGAGGAAAGTCATTAAAACAAAGCTAACGGTCTTACCTTGATGGCTTTGTTGTTGCCTAAGATAATATCAGACTGAAGATCACGATCAATGGTCGTAGCAGCAACAGTTAAGATCCAAGGAGCCACGTTAACCACGGATTGAGGAGAAGGGCCATCATTCCCTGCAGAGCAGACAACAGTAATCCCCTTCTGGACTGCATGGAATGCACCAATAGCTATAGGATCAGTCGAAAAATCAGGTGCAAAAACAGATGAAGAACCAAGCGACAGGGACAACAGATCAACGCCATCTGCTATGGCATCATCAAACGCAGCCAAGATAGCAGAACCAGGACATCCGTCAGCATAGCACACGCGATACATTGCTATGCGTGATGAAGGAGATCCGCCCCTTGCTTCCCCACTAGCTAAGCCGTAGTATGATGCGTTTGGTACAGAGACACCTGCTGCTGTTGATGCTACATGTGTGCCATGGCCTATTGTATCTCTAGCCGAGTGAGTCACTGCATCACTGTCATCATCCTTGTAAAATCTCGCCCCTATCAATTTTCTACAAAAAGACCAATGTTTTCATTGCTAAAACCAAATATACAGGGGTTGGGTTCACTTCGTATTAAACTATTTTTTACTAAGGGAATAATTAAAACTGATCTTCGTTGATTAGAATTGATCTGACACAACCGATTTTAATCAAATATACTTAGGCTCCGTTCACTTCATAATATCTATACCATGAAGTATTTTTATTGATTGAAATTAATTTCTGCTAATTAAAGCTGATATTCACTGGTCAAGATGAAGCATGTATCTTCACAAGCTAAAAATTATGATACAGTGTTAAACATACTTGCTACAATTTGAAGAACTGAAGTCTGGTCCCTCCATACATTTCCCTTTCCATGATGATGGAATTGGGCCCATACCTTTGTCACTAAAGCTCTCAGATTCTGGCCAAATACCTGCAAATAAATATTGAACGTACAATTAGGATCATGAAAATTAAACCAAATGAACAACTTCAGCACTAAAAAAACTTGTGAAAGGGGTCATGCACAATTTGAAAACTTAGCTAATTAGTCCTCAATTTGGATTACTGAAATTTTACCTGTATCTAGAATTCCAATAACAGTATCTGATCCTTGAGAGGATATTACAGCAGCATTAAAACGCTCTTGGAAGTCAGTGAGTATGGAAATTTCGCGTTGCAAAAAATCCCATGAACGCGTTGTATGAAGTTGAAACATGGGGTCTGGAAACACCGATACAACCCCAGGATGGTTGGTGAGTTGATGTGCTTCTGACTCTGATAATCGCACAGCAAATCCTGAAAATCCATTCTTGTAGCTGTGTACTAGTGCATTCTTATTCCTACCATAGAAAAAAAAAAAAAAACTCTTTTCTATATTAACCTCAAACAAAAATAATCTAACGCAGTATTACCTCCGTTTCACTAAAATTATCACACTTGCACTTTTCACACACGTCAATATTAAAGTTTGAACTTTCGTATCTCTAATTTTGCATCTATAAAATTAATAAAAGGTTGATTTATATGAAAAATATATGTCGAACTAATCCAACAAGATCACACATAGCTATATGTTTCCTTTTGTGTAAATTACAAACGATATCAAAGTGGAATACGTAAAAGTTTCAAATACAAGTATATAACATGTTTTGTGAAACGAATATAGTACTACCTCCGTTTTTTTTAATATGCACATTTCTCCATTTTGAGATGTTTTTTTTTTAATTGGCACCTTTCTACCTTTTGCCATAAATGGAAGGTTGGCCCACCTAATTATTACACTCCTCTCCTACTTTTTCTTTCCTTCTCTCTACCTTTTTCACTTTTTCCTTACTTTTACTAACTTTCTCTCTTACTTTTGCACTTTTTCTTTGGTTTTTGTGAAAACCCTTAGGTACATATTAAAAAAACGGAGAGAGTACCAAAAAAACAAAAATACAAGTATCTCGCTCACCTTCTTAACAACGATCTAAGAAGCATATCATAATTGTTTCTGTTAGATCCCATGTACACGATATAAATATCGCCATTGTTATTTGGTGCCGCGACAACTTGACTGATTTTGCAATGTGAGAAAATGAAGAGCACAAAGTAGAAAAACAGGTAGAAAATAAGGATTTTCATGGTTGTGCTTAGTGTAAATGTATAATATGAGTATTGCACTCTTTTCATGCAAGTAAATGCAGCACATATATAGGGTTTAGTGGCAGTGAAGGGTTAGGGATGCGCATGCATCATACCATATATAAATAGTGCGCATGCGTACATAGCACCAATACAAGCTAGCCCGTTAGTATTCACCTAAAGTGCGCCATTATACTTATCTTCTTGCTATATATACATGGTGGTGGAATTGTTGAAGGTGGTGGATATAAGATATAGTTCAAGAACATATTTATTTATAGCAACTCTTATTGTGTGCAAGGGATAACTACAAAGAAATTTGAAAACAAGTGTACTTAATTAAATTTAAAATAAAAACTAAACAAAAGGATTAGGCTGATTAAGTGAATGGAGAGCTTCTCAAATATTGTAGAATTTTGTTCAAAGTGGCATTGGAGTGTGGAAGGATAGATACTATTTATGATTTGAAGGACCTACAAAGGTTTATATGATACTCTATGTATTTTTGGTTATATCATAACGGAAGTTTTACAAAAAGGGGATGAGTTATTTTGTTCAAATTTGTAATATATATAGACAACAAAAAGTCTTAAAGGATGGTTTGACAGTTGTTAGAGCGTCAAATAATCAAAGTGAAAGAAATAAAAATTACAACAAACAAGTAAAAAGTTAAATAGTTAAATAAATGTATAATTTAGTTTAGTTTTTAAGTAGTCACAAAAAGAATTTCAAATTAAATAAAAGCGTTAAATACGATCTTATCAATACCATTTGGTCAAAACACTTAAATATTAGTTTCAAACTATGATTTCCAGTTATTAACTCAATTAATCTTTGTAGTTAACATAGGATGCTTGGTATAGTCGCAAGATTCTCACTTACATGTCACTTACGTGATCCTTCGAGATGGTATTTCTCTCATCCTTCCTTCCTACTCGCGAAGCCTGCAATGGTAGGCAAGTTTCATCTATGTGATGTTCATGTCCATCAAAGTTTTTCTTTCTCTACCTTTTTTTTTTTAAAAAAAAAGATCTTTTAGTTTAATATTTGAACCTACTCATGAGAATTTCCAACTAACCAATCTCATTTATGGCTCAAGTCAAGCTACAGCAATCAGTTTTTGTATCAAGCTAACTTTGGTGCTCACAAGCAAGCTAGAATAATTGTTAGCCGTACGTAAATTAATATTCTGTCTATAAGACTATCAATTAAACTAATACTCCCTCCGTTTGTTTTTAATTGTTACACTTTCCTTTTTTGAACGTTTCTTTTTAATTGTTACCCTCTCACTTTTACTAATTTTGGTAAACTTCACATCTTTATATTCCAATTTCCAACATTTTTGGGACCCACATGTCACCATCTTTTCCCATTAAATATTCAATTACCCCACACTTTTTACTTTTACAACATTATCTCTCCTACTTTATCTATTCCCCAAACAACTTTATCAATTCCCCAAACAATTATTGCATAGATTTCATCAATTTTCTTGGTTATCCCCCAAAACAAAGTGTAACAATTAAAAACAAACGGAGGGAGTAGTTCACTTCTAATACTCTATTATTATATATCGACCCTTTTTAAATCATGCTACATGTGGCTAATGGCTTCTATATTCCCAACGTATGATACGCAAAATTTATGTTATATTGCGTGAGAAGCCTTTCACATGAACATATATATATATTTTTTCACAAATATGTGTTATTTTGTAAGGTAATTTTTCCCTGGATTAAAAGGTTGGTATAACTTTAAACATGCAGTTCCTACACCATAAAATAAAGAAGGGGGAGTGGAGAATGACAATAAAAATCACTAGTATAACATGTCATCTTGAGAAAGTCCATTATCTGTCTTAACTCCCGTCTTTCTACAAGCTGATAAGAAGAAACTGTCCATCAAATGAGGCAAAGTTTCGTCAAAGTATTAAAATTGCTTGCACAAACAAGGCTTGCAAGGAATTGCGCTGATATCCCAAAGTCATCCAATACATACCTTTTACAGCACCTTAGCTATTGAGTGCTCCACTGTTATTAGTTTGTCACTGACCACAACCTTGTGGGAGTGTGGGACCATTACCCATTTTCGACCTCCATATCTCTTCCTTCTTATTAGGGATGGCAATTGTTTTACGTAAACTTGTTGTATACGGTAGTTGTCCAGATGATGGACAGGTGTAGGGTTGATGATGTTGGGAGGCTTGTGCAGAGACGTAGCTTCGTTTCCGAACCTGCAAAGGGGAAAAACAAACCGGAGGTTTGAGTTTGATTCCCTCTCCGATGCTTAAGTCAGTATTCAATAGATAGAATCTGGGTATGAATTTTGACAGAGTAAGTTTAAGAGAGAGTCGCTGTGTTTTACCTGGTTATGAGGAACTATTTATAGTATCTATGTATAGAAAGGAGCACCCTAGAATGAAGGGATATGATTGGTTAGGCAATGGGAAGGCGACACTTGTCATGGTCTGATTGTCCTGAGCCTTTTATCCAATCACATCCTTCCTCTTTGGGGAACTTGGGCTGATTATTCCTTCTTTTAAGGAATAATTAGGCCTCTTGAATACAGCTTTAGTGACATCATTAACTCACCCCTAACACGCTGCCACGTGTCAAGGGGGGGAATGGGCCACGTGTCATCAGCTCATTGGGCCACGTATCCTCTTTTTATATGTTACAACATTTGCCCCTAAAAGGGGTTTAATCTGGGGCTTATCTGATAAAAACCCTTTTACTGAGAGTAACCGCAGATCTTCATTGCACTGTTTAGGAGTTTAACTGACTTTTCCTCCAATCAGAAGAATAGGAAGTGACGTGTACACCATGGGGTGTTGACACGTATATAACGACTGTTGGGGAAGAGGGAGGTTTTTTACCTCTATAAATACCCTTCTCCCACTTCATTTTTTCACTTTCACTTTCCATATTTTTCTAGAGAGAGGATTTTTAGAGAGAGAAGCTCTGAGTGAGGGAGTATTCTGGTTTCTTTATTTGTCAGAGAAGGTTGACTTTGGGGAATTTTGACCTTGACCATTGCTGACCGGCGGGACTTGTAGAGAAGGTGAAGAGTCCGTCCAGATCTTTAGTCAGGTATCTCCCCTTTCTCCTTTTACTTTTCTTCTTTCATTCTTTGATTCTTTTTCTTTTTGAAATAAAAATGGTGTCATTTACCTCTTCCAATAACCCCGGCCAATCCATAGAACATGCTAACCCTAGGGCGGATTCTTTTTCATCGTCCGCCGTTTCTAGAGTTGGGCGTATCTCGGCCGGATACTTCTTTAATTTGATAAGAACGTTCGACCCGTTTCCGACGACCCAGTCTCTGCCTTTGCAGGGTATTCTGGCGCGCGTCAAGCAAACGGCGCGTCTAAGACGTTCACTAATCCTCCCCTCATCCAGTTCTGAAATGGAAGAGTCAACGGGGAGAGGTCTTGAAAGACAGGAGAGTGATAGAGTGGAGGAGATTCAGCCTTTGGAGGTTAGCCCTCTAGACGAATTTGACTATGAGGCTTCGGAGGGACAATATGAGGTCGGTCCGTCTGGAAGGGTCTCAGATGAAGAAGAAGAGGACGAAGAAGGGTCAGATCCTTCTACTACCTCTGCTGAGCTTAGAGACCGTCTGGGCCCTCTTTCTGATCCGGCTTTTGTTTGTGTGGACATAGATTGGTTGAAAAAATATGGGCCGAATGCAAGTCGATTGAATAAAGAGATGCCCATGGTAGACTTTCAATTCGTCCTACCTAAAAAGGAGGACACAATTTTCCATGCCGCCCCAACCAGTTTGCTGTGTATAGACTGGCCTTAGATGCCGGACTTAGGTTTCCCTTCCATCCTTTCATTCACGAAGTTCTTCGACACTATAGCATAGGTCATAATCAGCTGGCTCCTAATGCTTGGATGAACATACTAACTTTTATTGCTACCTGTGAGTTATATGGCCTGCTCCTGTCCCTTAATGCTTTCACCCACATACACTATGTCTGCCAAGTCCCAAGGACCATGGAGGGAACCTGGTATAGTGTCTGTAATAGGACCGGGTATATGTCTGCGTTTGGGAAACTAACCAAAATGCACAATTGGAAGTCGGAGTTTTTGTTCGTCGAGGCTCCTGACGCAGAGACAGCTGAGCCCTATAAGTATCACAATCGGGCAGTTACTAATGTTGGACGGGGTGCCCCTCTCCTTGAGTTAGAAAATAAATACGACGATGTCGTGGTGGCTCACTTCACAGCCAAGGAGTACCTTCACCCCGGGCATGGTGAAGCCGGGCGGCCTAAACCAAAAAAGATAGCCCTGAAGGGACCAAGTGGTTGGATTCCCTTCAAAGAAATGTTTTACAATGAGCGATTCTTGGTTGCCGCTGGATTAAAAGAGGGCGAAGATCCAGGTATTGTCCTGGTCTTGCCTCAAATGCCTGTAGAAGTGTTTTCCAGATTTTACTTGACTAAATATTTCTTTATGCAGAATCGGCAAGAAGAAGGATCCCAGCCGCTTGGAGAGGAGAAATAGATATGAGCAAGTTCGGCGAGGACTTGTGGACGGAGCACTCAAAAGCTCCTCATAAGAAAAGAGACGAAACTCTTGTAAGTTTTTTTTTTTTTTTGAACTACTTTCCAATTTGTCTTCGGCATTCGTAAAACCAAGACCTCTTGACGAAGGAAAACGTCTGGAAACAGTCGAACCTTTGTACACTTTCTGACCGAAGGCGGGTCCGTGAAGGAAAACGTCAGGATAGGCGATTTCTTCGCCGGACATCCTTTGATCCACTTTTGATCTTTGTTTTTGGAAAGATTCCTGGCCGAAGGTGGTTTTGTGAAGGAAGACGTCTGAGTTCAGACGACTTCCTTCACTGAACCATCTTTGGTTTGTGTTGGTCTTCGTCCTGGACTCTTTTTTGAAGGAACCGTCCTAGTTCTGACGTGTTCCTTCATTGAACGCACTTTGTTGACTATATGCTATTTTTGGACTAGTCATTCTGGTCGTTTTCCTTCTTGGATCCACCTTTGGCTTTGAATATATTAATGTGACTTGTTTTGTTGCGCAGAAAAATTCACCAACGGCCAGGGCAACTATTGCCAAGCCGTCTGCATCGAGGAAGCGGCCTGCTGCTTCAGGGGAGCCGGCTTCATCCCCCAAAAAATCGAAAGCCAAGTCCTTTGTTCCGGCAAAGAGGGTTGGAAAAACGAGTTCGTCTGTCCGTAGGGCACCTATCCCTTCCGGCGAGAAAGGGAGAAAGCCTACTGACCCGGTGTTCATTCCGCCACCGGCCGTCACTCTGGGAGCTGGAGCGTCGTCCAGTCCTATTGACGTGGAAAACCAGTTGGACGCGGCTGGTTTGAATTATGAGTTGGGAAATCCGGATGCGGTTAACCCTGAAGGTTCGGCCTATTCAAGGTCAGTAGCTAAGCTGGTGGGGCAAATGCCTCCTCATTTCAGGACAAAGTCTACATCGTCGGGTGAGTTATATTATCACAACATTGTCAGCACGGTGCGGGTTGGTGGACGATCGATGATCCCGTCCAACAAACTTGTCGTGGTCATCCCTATTCGCCGAACTGATGATTCATCTTTTTCAGATAAGGGGAAAGCTCCAGCCGTGGATGAGTCGGCTTCTGAGCCTGACGAGACTGTCCCCTCATTTGCCAAGTATTCCTCGCTTGAGAGGAAGAAAATAAGGAAGGAAGTTTATGACGCCTTCCCTCATGAGTACGTTGACAGTCTGAGGGGGCCACGGCTGGACATGTGGGCTACTTGTCTCAACTCTTGGCCAAGGTACCACCTTTATTCTCTTCTCTGTTTGGATTTAAGCTTTTTATTAATCTTGTTAACTTGGTGAATTTCATTTCTTTTTCAGGCGTTCTCCCGGAGCATGGCCTTGGAAGGGTATGTAAGCGGCCTTCGTAAGGAAAACTTTTCCTGTGTCCAAAAGGTGACCAAGGCCGGAGACCAGGCCATTGTCACTGTCGAGGAGAGCAACATCTATCACAGGCAGAGTCTGGAGGCCTTGGAGAAGCGGTCGGCTGAGTTTGAGTCGCTCAACAAGCTGCATTTAGAAAAGATCGCTTCTCTGCTGAAGGAGAAGGAGGAGTGGCTCCTGGCTCGGGATGTCCTCATGGAAGACCTGAAGAAGGTAAAGGAGACTGTTGCTGCTACCTCGGCTGAGCTTGAAGCTAAGATTTCTGAACTCACAATAGAAGTGGGTAAGTTGAAGGATCAAGCTCAGCTGGACTTCCAAGACGCCGTCCAAACCTTCTCTGAGTGTTTGGAAACAAGTGAGCCATTTTCAACGCCGGCTTGAATTCCAGGAGGAGTATCACAAGGCCAAAAAGCGTGGCGAAGATCCCCCTATCTTCGATGAAACAGACGAAGACGAGGAGTTAGAGGACGAAGAAGTTGAGGATGACACTGCCATAGAGGAGGATGCATCTATTCCTCCTCCCAACGCCTAGAGCGACCATCCTCCTGCTTCCTTCTTCTCTCATTTGGGCTACTCATCTGAGTGAAGAAGTCAGGGGGTGGTTCTATAAGAACTGGTGCAAGTCTAAGAAAACTTGCACCAAGTACTCAGCAAAGAGGGCAGGAAAGATATTCAGGCTCAGCTTGACAAGTTGAAGAAGTACGCAACTGTCATCAAGTCTTGGCCCACAACCAGATCAGGACGCTCTCCTTGCTGTAATTTTGACTTAGTATTTTGTTTGTACTTCATGGATATTTTGCTGAAATTCCTACGCTTTGTAATTACATTAGGAGGCTTCTTTTGCCGTTTGGTTTCGTTGTAGTAGAATGGAAACTCAGTATTGTACTTTTGTGAACTCTGGTATTGTCCACTTGGATGAGTAGCCCAAATGAGAATCCTTCATTCAACTGTCTTGAACAATGTTTATTCTAATACTTGTCTGGGTCTATCTTCATCTTAAATCACTCTATGGGACGAAGATGTTCTGAGAAGATATGCCAAGATCAACCAATTATTTCTAAGTATACTCACTCTTCGTCTAAAGATCTCTCTTCGTCTATAGAAAAATAGATTCTTTGGACGAGTATCTGTTAAATAATCCAGCAGGCCAATTTTGCCATGTAATTAATTTATTCAACCAAAGGATCTGTTAACTAATCCTTGTCCAATCGAAATAGCATGAAACTTCAGGAGGATGACAAGCTGTGCTGACGACCAACTTCACCATTAAAAATTTTCTAAGTAATCAGGTTGTTCGTCCTGGATTAACAAAGGGTCTCTACCAACATTGCTTCATAAAGGAAAGCGACTTAGATAACATTTAGACGTTGGTCGTTCTCTAGACGATTGTTGCCCCATGAAGGAAGACGACCGGTGTATAAGCCTCTTCGTCTTAGGACTATTATTTGGACGTTTTCCTTCTTGACTCTTATTGGTTGAATACCAAGTTAGGTTCAAGGGAACGTCCAGGGATCACTCTTTTGACGTTTCTCTTATTGAACTACTTGATTTATATCAATAAGATTGAGGACATCCAACGGTTATTTCTTGGACGTTTTTCTTTTGGAACTAACCTTGGTTTGTATCAATAAGATTGAAGACGTCCAATGGTTATTTCTTGGACGTTTTCCTTTTGGAACTAACCTTGGTTTGTATCAATAAGATTGAAGACGTCCAATGGTTATTTCTTGGACTTTTTCCTTTTGGAACTAACCTTGCTTTGTATCAATAAGATTGAAGACGTCCAATGGTTATTTCTTGGACGTTTTTCTTTTGGAACTAACCTTGGTTTGTATCAATAAGATTGAAGACGTCCAATGGTTATTTATTTCTTTACTGGACATGGTACTGTATGCCCCCCTTCGTAGGATGCCTCTTGGTCTATTCTTAGACGAAGACATCGTAGGAAGGAAGTGTAGTCCATCTTTTTTGTAAGTAACGAGACCTTCTTTACTAAGACGTCTCATTTTAGGCAGGTTTCCTTTAGGAAATAATACCTTTGCGTAATAATAGGTATTATGACGGAGCTTTCCTTTACTAAGGGAAGACGTCTCTCTAGCCGACTTCCTTTACTAAGGGAAGACGTCTCTCTAGCCGACTTCCTTTAGGAAGCATTGTTCGTCTATCTTTCAAGTTGTGGTGAACTTGGTTTGAGACGATTTACTAATTGCTTCTTGTTAAAGTGAACCTTTAATCAACAAGTCTTTGTTCATCAGTTATGTCATTGATTGGACTAAGATGATTCTTGCAGACGTCTTCCTTTGGAAAGTAATATCTGTCTTTTACAAAGGTCTTTCGCGGTTTATTATCGAGTGTCCATCTTTCGTCCATCCATGGAAAAATGCCCCAAGATGGCTATAGATAATTAAATGCCCCGAGCTGAATATATGGCAGGACGAATTACTGACTATTCAAATAAGCCATGCATAAAGAAGCAACTCAAACCATAGACCAGAATTTAGAATGTATTAATGTGAAGTTTGCTTAGCCTAAGCTAAGGTACATAGAATACATGTCTAAATGATGTGTCTGTGCCGTAGCACTTCGTTTGCAAAATGTAAAAAACTACAAACTGCCTTAGACATAGTATTTTTTCAGATTATCAGAATTCCAGGTTCGTGGTATGGGACGTCCATCTAAGTCTTGAAGCTTAAATGTGCCACTGCGAACCTCTTCGACCACCAAATACGGACCTTCCCAGTTCGGGGTTAACTTGCCTAGTTCCTTTGCTCGTCCAACAGCTTCCATCTTACGAAGAACCAGATCCCCTATTTTGAGAGGTCGTCTGGTTACCCGTTTGTTGAACTCCCTAGCCATGCGTAGCTTGTACAATTCCATCCTCAGAAGAGCATTACCTCGGACTTCTGGCAATTTGTCCAATGCCAGCCGCATTGCCGCCCAGTTTGTCTCTTCTGAGTATAACATGACGCGGAGGGTGGTTCTTCAATCTCAATGGGTAGGACAGCTTCTGTTCCATAGACCAGCATGAAGGGCGTCTCCCCTGTTGAATTCTTGGCTGTGGTTCTGATGGACCAAAGGACCAGTTGAAGCTCTTCCACCCAAAAGCCCTTGGCGTTTTCTAACTTCTTCTTTATACCTTCCGAAATGATCTTATTGAAAGCTTCTACCTGGCCGTTTGCTTGTGGGTGTGCAACAGAAGCAAAGTGGGACTTAATCTCTCTCTCTGATAGCCAGTCTTTCAGTTTAGGAGTCTCAAACTATGGTCCATTGTCGAACACAATCGACTGGGGCATCCCAAATCGTGTTATGACGTTCTTCCAGATGAACCTTTTTACATCGTTCGTCTTTATACTCCTAACGGCTTCAGCCTCTACCCACTTGGAAAAATAGTCCACAGCCACAATAACAAACTTTTTCTGTCTGGCCACCATGGGAAAAGGGCCTAGGATGTCCATGCCCCACTTGGCGAACGGCAAAGGAGTCAGAATTGGTGTTAGAAAATTTGATGGCCTTTTAAAGAGGTGACCATGCTTTTGGCAGCTATCACATTTTTTTGCATACTCCACGGCATCAGCATTCAACGTTGGCCAGAAATAGCCAGTTCTGCATGCCCTTTCAGCCAAGGCTTGGCCGCCAATGTGCGAAGCACAAACCCCCTCATGTAAATCCTTCAGTACTTCAAGACCATCTTCTCTGGTAATACATTTCAACAACGGACGATCATACGATTTCTTGTACAATGTCTCATCCCAAACTTCGAACCATTTATCACGAGCCTTGACTTATTTTGCTTCTGCCGGGTCTTCTGGTAATTGGCCAGTCTTTTTGTAATTAAGTATAGGCTCCATCCAGTTGTTTCCTCGGCTTAAAAACATCACCTCTTCCTGGTCAATACTCTTCTTTTCTTGCACCTCCCAGAAAATAGTTCTTGGGGTGTCGCCTAAAGCAGAACTTGCTAGTTTAGACAAAGCATCAGCCTGATGATTCTCAAACCTAGGTACTTGTGCCAAGGTGAATCCACCTAATTGCTTAATTTCTTCTTTTACCAACTGGACATACTTAGCCATAGAGGCCTCTTTGCATTCATACTCCCCATTAACCTGGCTGACGACCAGAAGAGAATCTGACTTTGCCTACAACATTCTGGCTCCTGCTGCTCGGCAAACACGGATTTCGGCCAGTAAGGCTTCATATTCAGCTTCGTTATTGGACGCTGGGAACTTAAAACGTATGGCATATTCATACTTATCTCCTTCGGGGGACTGACAAACAAGGCCTGCCCTGCTTCCCTGAGTAGTAGACGAACCATCTACCATTAGCTTCCAACACTGACTGCCCTCGGAGGGGTCTTCCACCGGATCCAACACTGGTCGAGTTAATTCAACAATGAAATCTGCAGAGGCTTGTCCCTTAATCACCTTTCTTGGCTCGAACGTGATGTCAAACATCTTTAATTCATTCGCCCATTTCAACATCATTCCAGCCGCCTCTAGCTTCTGTAAAACTTGCTTTAGCGGCTGATCAGTATACACAACTATACTGTGAGCCAGGAAATAGGGCCTTAGCTTTCGGCTGGCAACTACTAAAGCCAGTCCAAATTTCTCTACAACTGTGTACCGGCTTTCCGCATCCTTGAGTACTTGACTCACAAAATAAATGGGTGTTTGTATAGCATCTCTTTCGGCTAGCAATACTGCACTGACTGCCTCAGGAGAAACAGCCAAGTAAACATACAACTTCTCCCCAAGCACCGGACTTATCAGACGGGGGAGCTGCTGTAAATGCTTCTTGATCTCAACTAAAGCTTCGTCTGCTTCTGGAGTCCACTGAAACTTTGCTGACTTCTTTATCGTTGCAAAAAAGTGATGGCATTTGTCGCCTGATTTGGACAAAAATTGTCCTACTGCCGCTAAACAACCAGTCAACCGCTGTACTTCCTTCACCCTGGTCGGAGGCTTCATGTCGAGTATAGCCTGGATTTTTTCAGGGTTTGCTTCTATCCCACGTTGATCTACCAGGAACCCAAGGAACTTACCAGCTGAAACCCCAAAGACGCACTTTTTTGGATTGAGCCTTAACTTATAATTGCGCAGTGTTTCAAAAGTTTCACGCAGGTCTTCGACATGGTCTATTTCTTCTTGGCTTTTGACGATCATGTCGTCAATGTATGCTTCTAAATTTTGTCCCAACTGAGGCGAAAAGATCTCATTTATAAGCCTCTGGAAAGTTGCCGGTGCGTTCCTCAAACCAAATGGCATCATTAGCCATCCATACAATCCTTTTTCAGTTATGAATGAAGTCTTGTCCTGGTCCTCCGGCAACATGGGAATCTGATGGAACCCAGAATAGGCGTCCATGAAGCTTAGTAAGGCATGACCAGCTGTCGAATCTACTAGTCGATCCAGCTTAGGTAGAGGAAAACTGTCTTTGGGGCAAGCCTGGTTCAAGTCCGTATAGTCGACACACATCCTCCAAGTTCCATTTGGCTTGGGGACCATAACTACGTTTTCCACCCAATCTGGATAGTTAGTCTCCCTGATGAAGCCGGCTTCTAGTAGTTTCTTGACCTCTTCGTCTACAGCCTGATTCCTGATAGGTCCCAAATGCCTCTTTTTCTGCCTAATAGGTTTTCTGGCTGGATCAACATTTAGCCGATGAACGGCCACTTTGGGATCAATCCCCGGCATCTCCTCTGCCCCATAGGCAAAAATATCTTGAAATTGCTTTAACAGTGCTATAATAGCTTCTTGTAATTCGGGCTTCAAACCTGCCCCAATCTGCAAAGTCCTTTCTGGACGAGACTCATCTAAGCAAATGCGTAAAGGGGCCTCAGCAGGCTTTGGACGATCCAATGTCAAACTTGCGATCGTCATCAGCTCGGCTGAAGGCCTTGGCTCTTCTTTTACTTGTGTGAATTTTCTCTTCTTACTGGGCAAATCTCGTGCCGTTTTCCCTTCAGGGGTAACATGTAGTTCACCTCTTTCTCTAGCCGGCTTCCTTGCGGAAGCAGCATTCGTTTGAAACTTCTCTTCCTTCAATCTCTTTGGGCTCATCTATGTCCATAGGCTCAACTTCACTCAATTTCCAAGACGAAGGCTTTAGGGTTGTAAGATAACACTCCCTAGCGGCCCGCTGGTCTCCATAAATTGAGCTCACCTGGCCATCGTCACACTCAAACTTCATCAGCATGAGATGAGTGATGATAACCGCCTTAACGTTATTAAGGGTAGGTCGTCCCAAAATGACGTTGTAGGTTGTCAAATCCTTGACAACTAAAAACTTTATGAACATAATTCTACTCTTTTCCTTCTCTCCGATTCGGACGGGCAACGGCACCGTCCCCACCGGATGTATGATTCCACCTCCAAATCCGATAATAGGATGATGGACTGGAAGAAGATCTTTTTCATCAAACTTCAATCTTGACAAACAATCTGCGCTAATAATGTCAGTTGAGCTGCCAGTGTCGATAAGGATCCTTCGCACTCTTAGATTGGCAATCTTCATTTCTACGACCAGGGGGTCATCATGAGGAGTCCTTATCTGACCACGGTCTCCTTCACTCACCGTCACCAAGGGGAACGGGTCCACCTTGGATTTTCCCGTCAACAACACTTGGCCAAGCTCCCTGACATAATTTTTGTGCCCTCGCAAAGTTGGTCCTTCGGCAGCAAATCCGCCGGAGATCACCAAAACCACATCTTCATCGGTACTAGCACTTTCTTTCTTTTTGTTCTGCCGAAAATCCTTCTTCTGAAAATGGCTCTCACGAGAGACGTATTGATTCATCTTACCCTGTTTTGCTAGGTTCTCCAAAGCTCTCTTCAGGTGCTTACATTCATTTGTCTCATGCCCACAATCTTTGTGGAAGTGGCAGTACTTACTCCTATCCCTGTTCTTGTAGGGTGTCTTCATCTCGGCCGGAGCCTTGAGTTCATGCTGATCCTTGATTTCCATAAGGATAGAGTACTGGTCCTTATTGAACTCAATGGGTTAGGCTGAGACAGCCCTTTCTTTTCTCTTCTCTCTTCTCGACGGGGCTGTGCTTGAAGACACTACCCAGGTCTCAGCCTTCTTAGGATTGTTCTTAGTTTTTTGAACCGGTTCCTCGGGCTTCTTGGATTCTGAGTGCTTGGCTTTAGCACACACCTCCGTCGCATGTATGAAAGCCTCGGCTTCTCTCAAAGCTTCGGCCAAAGTACTCACTTTCTTCTTGACCAAATCAAACTTGAAGCTTCCTGGACGTAGTCCTCGAATGAATGCATCGAAGGCTACACCAACATTTAGGTCGTGGATCTGGAGGGCTTCAAGATTGAACCTCTTCACAAAACTTCTCAGGGGTTCCTTTGGGGCTTGGATAATCTTCCCCAAATGAATACTAGTCTTCTGTTCCTGCCTGTTGGCGACAAAGTGACTAGTGAATGAATAACTCAACTCGGTGAAGTTGTTGATGGAATTAGCCGGTAGATTGTTAAACCAATTCTGAGCGACCCCTTTCAGGGTGGCTGGGAAGTTCTTACACCATGTAGCGTCGTCTACTACCTGGACGTATATTTGATGTTTGTAAGCGGAAAGATGGTCATCTGGATCAGTAGTGCCATCGAACGGGTCAATGCTTGGTAGCTTAACCTTAGCACATGGAGGGGCTTGCATTATTCTAGCTGAGAAAGGCGTCGGCTAATCTATGCGCAGCTCCCTAAAACGTGCATCAACTGGGACTGTATCTCTCCGATATTCCCTTAAAACTGGATTTGACGAACTGACCTCTTGGGACCCTCACCTATAAACATTCGGCTGAGAAGTCCTCCGGTAAACATTAGGCTGGACCACTGCTCGCTCCTGACGAGGCTCATAGATAGACGGAGTCCTTCCTTGCTCCAGAGTGTGACTCCGAATTCTCAGACTGGGGTCCTGCAGGTACGGCGTTGATCCGGTAGCCGACCTATGTTGAGCCGCTACCCTCTTTACATGCAAGTATTCCCGAGCGTCGGTCTCCATTCTTCGACCATCCACCAGTCGGTTCACTGGGTTGGTGACTACCAGATTCCAGTCTAAACGACGTGGTTGCTCACTACGAGCAGGATGCCTTCCCCTGGACGTTCTTCTAGCTTCTTCTGGTCGCCTAGCCCCGCTTGGTCCGGCTACATTCTCCTGAGAAGCTCCTCTTCTAGTAGGCCTAGTATCCGGCTGTGAACCTACTCGGAAGAACAACATGTTGTTCTTAATCTGATCTTGGACAACTTGGGCCATTCTGGCTTGAAACTCATTTAGGGCGTTTTCTAAATGAGCCGCCGTGACCGGAAGAGCAAGGTTGGGCTCCAAGACCGCCCCAATGGGATCATTCTGTCGATGCCCGTCCCGTCCCCTAGGCGGGCGTTCATCGTCGACGGTATCATTAACTTCAACATAGGAACTCATCCTTTGTCCTCGGTTGGACGAATTGCAATCTGTCATCTCTACGCCTCCCCACAGACGGCGCCAAATGTTTTTCGTAAACTTCTGAAAGTAACGGTATTAGTCCTTATGGAGGACAGGTGTAGGGTTGATAATATTAGGAGGCTTGTGCAGAAATATCGCTTCGTTCTCGAACCTGCAAAAGGGGAAAACCAAACCAGAGGTTTGGTTTTGATTCCCTCTCCGATGCTTAAGTCAGTATTCAATAGATAGAATCTGGGTATGAATTTTGACAGAGTAAGTTTAAGAGAGAGTCGTTGTGTTTTACCTGGTTATGAGGAACTATTTATAGTATCTATGTATAGAAAGGAGCACCCTAGAATGAAGGGATATGATTGGTTAGGCAATGGGAAGGCGACACTTGTCATGGTCTGATTGTCCTGAGCCTTTTATTAATCACATCCTTCCTCTTTAGGGAACTTGGGCTGATTATTCCTTCTTTTAAGGAATAATTGGGCCTCTTGAATACAGCTTTAGTGACATCATTAACTCACCCCTAACACGCTGCCAAGTGTCAAGGGGGGGAATGGGCCACGTGTCATCAGCTCATTGGGCCACGTGGCAGTCGTTGACTGGGCCACGTATCCTCTTTTTACATGTTACAACAACAATGTCATCCTAACCCGTTGGAGATCCGATCCACTCGACCCGAAATATGGATGATAACCTGTTCAAACGCGTGTTCTTACCGGACAGTGGATCGTTCGAGTTGGAGATGAGTTGAGGTTGCTCTAATCCAGCACCCAATTCATCTAGCCATCCATTAAATTTATAGGAAAAAAAAAAGAATTTTTCCCTAATGATATAAATACTAAACCCTAATATCTAGTAGAAATTTTCAGTCCATTTTTGTTGGTAGCAATTGCAAGATGTTTTAATGATTATTTCATATTGATGATATTTTATTAGTGGGCTTGTAATAGTTAGTAAACTTTTAGACTTGTAGTTCTCATGCAACTTATGCTTACTTAGTCTTAAATGGTTGTTCCCTATATTCTTAGTTAAGAAAAATATGTTTGACATATAAATATCTATATTATGTTAAGGATAAATTGTATAATACCACCTTTATTTTTCATGTTTTTGTAAACTACCACCTTTTAGTTTTTTTTTTTTAAACTACCACCTACATTCTTCCCAACGTTTATATTCTCCCACCTTTTAACGATTTCTGTCAAAAAAAAATTCTGTGGGGCCCACTTTTGAAATTCTTTGGTTATCCAAAGATGGTCATACTTCGATTCTCTTCAGCCACTCTTTCTCTCTTTCTCCTCCACTCTATCTTTCTCTCTCCTTTAGCACAGTAAACCTTCAATTTTTTACTGCGAATCTTCTCCCCTGTCATCAACTCAACATCATCTCCATCATCATCAATATATGCATTGAAGAAGTGGGCCATTAAAGGACCAAATCAGCAATAAATTATCGCACTTAAGAAGGAAGTTGAAGTCCAATTACACCATCAACTGCAGTTAAAAAGCATTGCAACTAAGGTAATTATTTGTTATCCCTTCTGTATTTGAAAAGCCCTTTGTTTAATTTAGTGATTCGCACATGTGTTGATGTTAATTTTGAGATTAGGGTTTGACTGTTTTGGGTAAAAATAAAATAGGAAAAGCTTATAAAATTGGTTGACAATCTCAATTAATTGTTTAATTGATGATTACAACTCCTTATACTTTGCTTTGGTTACTGATTTTCATATATTGTTTGATTAATTCAATTACAGAAATGGGTGAAAAAATGGTTGACATGAGATTGTATGTTGGTGGTAGTTTTGTGGAAAAAACAGAAGGAGATAAGAGAATGTTGCTTTATGAGGGTGGTATTATATACCTTAAAAATCGTGTGTTTGTGAATGCACTAAGTGTTGGGTGGTTTAGGGAGACAGTAACCCATGCTTATAAGACTAACCAATGGATCTGTCCATCATCATTTAGGATGTGGTTTAAAGAGAAGGGTAAGAGTATGGTGGATGGGAGGGTTGAAATTGTGAATGAGGAGTCAATTAGGAGGTTTGTGCAAACTCATGATAGGTTTGGGCTTCTGGACTTATACTGTACTGTTGGTAGGAGCACATTGGGCCAAAAGTGTAGACCAACTTGCATTCCTAACACCCAAGAAAGCCAAACACACCATCCAATATACAAAGTCAAGGTTGAACTCAGTAAAAGAGGTAGGTCAAAAAAGCAAATCTCATCTCAAACCCTGAGCATGAATCAGAAGCATATGTGATAACCAAAGAGGAGTATCTCAAAGAGAGTATTGAGAGCACTTTACCTAAATGTCCAACATCACCTTCTCTTATACCACAAACACAACCAGATCCTATATCCCCCTGCCAAACAACCAAGTCCAGCAGTTGTACCAAGAAGCACTCCTAGGGTGAAACATGTGGCTAGGAAGTTTGTGAAATCAATAGTACCTAAGGGGAAGGGTAAATCAAATTTGAATCCTAAGAAGGCAAAGAAGAAACTGAACTTGGATGATGATGATGATGATTATGATCTGTCAACCTCAAGCTCAGATGGCAATCACACTGACATAGATTGGGTTGTTGGTGAGGAAGAGGCAGAACTAAAGAATGGTGATGAGGAGGAATTATTTGTGCAAACTAGAAGCCAAGATAGATATGTGGCAGTATTGAAGGAGGTTCAAGGAGTTTTAGGGGAGAATAAGGACAAGAAACCAAGCAATAGACAGTGTGCTCAATTGGAGAAGGACATAGCTGGGCAGGAAATAAAGGTGCAACAAGAGATTGAAGGTGATTCAGATGAGTTAAGAAGCTTGGCTAGCTCAGATGAGGAACATGACACCAACAGTTTCTTCAATTCTGAGGTGGATTTCAAGAAGGGCATCCAGCTCAAGGTTGGCTTAAAGTTCTGGTCTGCTGATGTGCTAAGAAAAGCCTTGCTATGGCATGCTATTGAGCACAGGTATGATTACTACTACCTACATAATGATAAAGAAAGGATAACAGCCTATTTGTAGATACAAATGTCATTGTAAATGGGATCCTAGCAAGGGTAGGATAATAGGGTGTAACTGTAAAAAAGATGGCAAGTTGATATGTGGATTTAGGTTGCATGCTAGAAGAATTTTTGGTAAAGATATTTGGCAGATTAGAAGTTATACACCTGAGCATAAGTGTGTGAAAATGGTACTCAATACAAAAGTGACAAGTGAGTATTTGAGTGAGAAATATCTGGAAGATTGGAGGTTAGACCCAACATGGAAGCTAAAATCATTTATTAAAAGAGTTTTTCTGGATTTAGGTGTTGAAATAAGCTACACAAGGGCATGGTTAACTAGGGCAAGGGTGAAATTGATTATTTATGGAAATTCTAGTGAACAATATGCTAGGACTTGGGATTATGTGGCTGCTGTGAAAAAGTATAACTCTGGATCAAGTGCAGTTGTCCTTGTTGATGGTGTAGGTAAACCAGAAGCACCATTATTTGTTAGAATGTATATTTGCTTAGAGGCTTGCAAAGAAGGGTTTAAAAGGGGATGTAGGCCTTTAATTGGGGTAGATGGCTGCCATCTAAAGGGGGCATACCCAGGCCAAATACTTGCTGCAGTGGGGAAAGATGGAAACAATAACATCTTTCCCTTTGCTTGGGCTGTGGTGGAAGTGGAGAACACTGACAGTTGGTGTTGGTTCCTTCAACTGTTGATGAATGACTTGGGTGGAGATCAACAAGGAGCTGGACTTACATTCATGTCAGACAGACAGAAGGTTAGATAATACATTGTCAATCCTTTTTACAGTTTTGTTTAACATGTGACATAATTGTTTTCTATGTTAAATGTAGGGCCTAATTGAAGCATTCACAACAATAGTACCTAAGGCAGAGACTAGGTATTGTGTGAGACACATATGGGCTAACTTCAAGCTTCAGTTTAGTGGCACTACTTTCAAAGAGTTGTTCTGGAATGCTGCAAGAGCTACAACAAGGGTAAGTATCTTTATTCTTTTTGCTGGGCCTAATTTTTGACTGATTTGTTTAAGCTTGTGACTGAGTTATGTTTTATTTTGAAGCATGAATTTGATGTTGCCGTGGAAAGTATTAGAGTTTTGTCTGAGGATGCTTATTGCTACTTGGATAATATACCAAGTGAGCATTGGTCTAGGCATTCCTTCACTACTCATTGTAAGTCAAACATGTTGTTAAACAACATCTGTGAGACCTTCAATGCAGTTATAAGGGATGCCAGAGACAAACCAATTCTCACTCAAATGGAATGGCTAAGAAGATACATCATGCTGAGAAGGTTTGAAAAATGGGAAGGGGTGCAAAAGTATGAAGGAAGAATGATGCCTTATATACATAAGACATTTGAGGCTTTTGAGGATGAGGCAAGAAGATGTGTAGTTAGAATCTCAAGGAGGGACATTTATGAGGTTGAGCATAGGGGAGATCAACATGTTGTGGATCTGCTAAGCAAGACATGCACATGCTATCAATGGGATCTGACTGGGATTCCATGTCTACATGCATACAGGAGTATTTTAGAGCAAAGAGCTGACCCTAGTGATTATGTGCATGCATTTTATAGTAGGAGTACCTATTTGAGGGTATATGAGCCAGCCATTAACCCTATGCCAGGTGTGAAGCTTTGGGATAAGACTGGGCTACCTGAGCCTCTCCCTCCAGCTTTGAGAAAAATGCCTGGTAGGCCAAAGTCACACAAGAGAAAGAAGGAGAAAGGAGAGGATGATAATAAGCTTAAGAGGCAAAAAAGGGCTGTCAATTGTGGTAAGTGTGGTCAACAAGGTCATAATAAGACTACATGCAAGAATGATGAAACTTGCAAGCCCACAAAAGGCAGTGGTGGAAGGCCCTGTAGTGACAAGCCTTGGGTGCAAGATCAGAGAAAGAAAAAGCAAGCCAGAGTACTCAAAAAGGTAAGCAATTTGTGAATTGTTGTTTCATGTTTTTTTGTTTTGTTTAGGTGTGAAATATGCTAGTCTGTAACTACACATTGTGTTGTTCATTTGTTGTACAGGCAACAACAACTGCATCAGTTCAGAACTTGGCTTCATCTTGTGCAAGCTTCCCCCAACCATCACAGTCAGTTTCTCAACCATGCACTTCTCAACCAAGCACCTGTCAACCAAGAACATGTCAACCAAGAACCTCAAAAAAAGCTACAGGAGCACCACCTGTCACCAGAAGCCAGAGACTTAAACTGCCACTGAAAACCAACAAGAAGACCATAGCCTGATGTTTTATGTGTTCCCTTGCTTTTATGTCCCCTTAGTTCAGTTTTTGGGCTTTTTACTACAGTTTGTTAGTGTTTTGTATTCCAAGCAACAATGATATTGTTAGTGTTTTTGTATTCCATCTATGAATGGAAAGCACATTATTGGATCTATTTACATTGGATGTTTGTAACAAAGATTGGTTTGATATATATGCAGAGTTTTGATTGAACAAGAGTTAGAAATTAGAACATTATTTTGGATCCATTTAATAAACACTCCACTTGCATTGTATTGAATTTGATATTACAAAAGCAATCACTACAGTGGTCAATCCATATCCATACAAATTCTTAACCAAAATTTGGATTACCATTCTGATTGCTACAATAACTTAGGAACATAAGTCTAAACTACCATAATTTTGCTATTAAGTACTATCAAATTAGAACATAACAATGTATACACCAATGACAAACAACAAGCACAATCCCAAACCAAGCTTTTTCCACCCTAAACTGCCTCCATTTTTGCTTTTCATCAAATCCTTTTTGCTAAACTTGAACTCACCCCTAGCTGCCTTATACTTCAACTTCAACCTATCATTGTCATTCAACAAACACCTCCTTTGGCCTCGCAAATCATTCAACTCAGCTTCCATGATCTTCTTTTGCAGGAGTAGTTGGTTAATGATAACCCTCTGCCATTCCTCCATATTCTCATCAACCCATCTAAAGTATTTGCATCCCCTTCTCTCTGTTTCTGGTTCAAAAAACTTGCAACAAATAAACCACCTGCCTGGGTTTCTTTCAGTCCAGGATTGCCTCGTTGCAACTGGAATTCCACAATGACACTTGTTTGCTATAACCATTTCTTCAGCCAGGATATTGATGCTACACCACAACGAAATTAGGGTTTCAAACTCACCTAAATTTTGGTTCTTTGATTGAATTTCTTCACTCGAACTTTTAGGGTTCTTCAATTTCTTCAATCGAAAAATTAGGGTTCTTCAATTTCATCCCCAATTATGCTTACAATGGTGTGTGAGTTCAAGGAAGAATGAGAATCGAAGTATGGCCATCTTTGGATAACCAAAGAATTTCAAAAGTGGGCCCCACAGAATTTTTTTTTGACAGAAATCGTTAAAAGGTGGGAGAATATAAACGTTGGGAAGAATGTAGGTGGTAGTTTAAAAAAAAAAAACTAAAAGGTGGTAGTTTACAAAAACATGAAAAATAAAGGTGGTATTATACAATTTATCCTTATGTTAATTCTCGTTACAAGATGTGTCATTGTTTCAATGTTGTGCATGCTTAACCCATTAATCACATGATCCACAGAATTACCCGTGGATCATGGATGGGTTGTTTTGGGTTGGGTGACTAATGAAGTACTAGTGGGTGGAGGCGAGTTGACCTACCTCCGACCCACCTTCAGCCAACTGTAAGCCCTACTTCCTACGTTATTTTAGATTAATTTACACGGTTGTTTATTAGGATTTGTTTGTGACATGGCAAATGGGGTTTTGCACACTGTTGAACCAATGCGCAAAGGAGATAGAAACATAAGAAATTAGAACGATCTTATTTGAAGTAGGGAAATAGGAGTTGAGAAGATCATTGTAAAGTGGAGAATTTCACTATCCTTAAAGGTGATTTAAGCAGGGAAGCAAACTTCTTCCCGTCAACCACTTCCACCTTCCAGCATTAATAGAATGTTGTTAGTTTGTGTGCACTCACAAGTAGATGAAAACAAGAATTGAGAAAACAAGATTTCCAAGAGGAAAAGATGAATGATGGTTCGTGTGTGCTAGTAAGGGAAGAAGGGAAAATATATAAGCCATAAATCAAAGAGAAAACGGCAAGAAAATATTGTGGTAGGAAAAAACAGCAAGTCCATTGTAACAATATCGGCAAGAATCAAGTTGTCGTTGCAAATTGATTTTGAGAATCTCTCTAGTCCATAATCTCGCAAAAAAGGTTTACAAATTGAACGTGATCATGAAAAGAGACACCCACAACCCATGCCCACGTCACGCCCGCCACTAGCAAGGTTGAGCACTTGTGTGGTAATCAAGCATACTTCTAGCTCTTTGCCAAACAAGACTTAGAAGAATAGGAAAATAATTAAAGAAGGCAATGATCGCACACTCTTTCAATGAGTGATTTAAAATTTCATGATTTCATGAACAAAAGCAAATGTGGGTTATTGATATGCTAAAAAAAGAGACCATGAACCACCAATGTCTCTTTCGTGGTACTCAAGCATACTTCTAGTTCTTGTGTAGTACTCAAGCATATTTCTACCTCTTTGCCAAACAAGGCTTAGAAGAATAGGGTAATATATAAATAAGGCAATGATCTCACACTCTTCCAATGGGTGATTTAAGCATTCATGATTTCATGAACAAAAGCAAATGTGGGTTGATATGCTAAACAAAGAGACCATGAACCACCAACGTGGGACATAAATCTAAGTCTTTATTTCCAATATTCCTAAAAATAATCAAATTTAGGAGAAAAAAATCTCTACGTATCCAAGTAGCAGCAGCAACGTAATAGGGAGAGACAAACATTTTTTCTAATGTATTTTATTTAATTTAAAATAGTTTTATTGTGTCCTTTGGATTATCTCTATACTTAAGGAAAGAGAAAGGGGTGGACACCAGAAATAATAAAAGATAAAATGAATTAAATTAAACTAAGGAAGATAAAGTTCCTATAATTAATTAGCTAAGTTAAGTTATTTTTTATATTCAATAAGTAGTCATTTACTGCAAACTAATTTCTTTTGGGTGATAAAGCACCAAGCGTTGTTTTTTATAATTGTTTTATATTCACTCTCCATCCTGCTCCCATTTTCGCTCTAAATGACATATTCCATCAATATTTTGGTAGAATTTTTGTCTTCTTTGGCGATTTAATTTCAGATTATTTTTGTTAGTCTAATCTCTAAAAATTATTACTCATCTGTTGTATATTTTTATATTGATTCACTCATTAAATTCTTTTGACATTATAATTACACCTCTCAAAAAATTAAAATAACTAAAACTTAACGATTATTTATTAAAAAACAAGAACAAAAATATATACTCATTGGAGAAAGGAAAAATTGTATCTTACCATCTTTTACTTTTTGTAAATTACCACCTTTAGTTTTTTTTTAAAACTTACCATCTTTTGTCTCCATTTTTTCATAAATTCCCACCAACTAACGATTTATGTCAAGAAATCCGTTAGTGTGGGGCCCACTTCTTACTAACTTAACAAGATACTCGTTTTAGTTTTGAATTATCAACTAATAAGGTATTATTTACCTAAACAACCAATAACCCTAATTCAATTAAGCAATCAAAACCCCTATTTTAATCATCCAAGCAAAAACCCTAAATCAATTGAACAACTAAAAACCCTAAATGAATTAAATAAGCAAAATCATAATCCAATTGAACAAGAAAACCCTAATTCAATGAAACAATCAAAACCCCTAATTCAATTGAACAAGCAAAAACCCTAAATTGATTTTAACACCAAAACACAAATTCAATTGACAACATAAACCCTAACTCAACTAAACAAGGATAACCCCTTATTCAATTCAACAACAAAAACCTTAATTCAATAGAATACAAACCCTAAATTATGTCAAAAAAAAACCTAATTTTAGTCAAAAAAAACCCTAATTTTCGTATCATTCTAATTGCACTTACCTTCTTCAACTCCTTCTGCTCCCAAATGGATTGGTCACTCTTCAATATCTCCTACTCTCTACTTTTTGATTTCCAGAAAGAGAAGCAAATCTGATTAATTTAGCTGAGCTTGATATCATTTGCATATAATATGATCAATGTTCAAGGGGAAATGAGAAATTGGTAAAGTTATGTTGAAGTGAGCCCCACACTAACGGATTTCATGACAGAAAACTTTAGTTGGTGGGAGATTATCAAAAAAGTGAGACAAAAGGTGGTAATATAAAAAAAATAAAAGTAAAGGTGGTAATTTAAAAATTATGTAATATAAAAGGTGGTAACATACAAATTTTCCTTGGAGAAATTACAATACAGTTTCTCCAAAATCCTTACATTGTCGTCTTTCGCATGTATCGTGTACATATGAATTGAAAGAGAATATTTTTTTTCCATAAAAATAACTAAAATTAAAAAGATATGACAATTAAAAGAGAAATCTCTATTACATAAGAGAAGGGGAGGACTCGAGTCCATATGAAATTACAATTCTGCCCCTTTTTTCTACATTTTTTGTTCCATAAGGGAAGATGGTAAACCGTAAAAAAGTTTAAAAATCAAAAATTGCTTGGAAAGATAGAAAAATAAAGATAGAAGGGGATAGTTTTTTCACCTCCGAATTCGAGGTGCAAATAAATTACAAATTGATAACTAATACTCCCTCCGTCCTATATTATTTGATACACTTCCCATATTCGTCCGTCCCATATTACTTGATACAATTCTATTGTTTTCACTATTTTGATGATGACAATAATGTATTTTTTAGTATAGACTTTTATTAGTTTACTTAGGGTTTATTTCATAGTTTTTAGACTTAGTATTTTCGTAGGCTTTTATTGTTTATAATTAGTGATATTTTCTCTGTCAGATACTTAGGAATAATTAGTTTAAACTTATGGAGAAATGGTTATGAGTTTAACCTAATTAAGTTATTAAATCTAATTATTCTATGTACTTGATTTATATATCACTCGATTTTTATATATATGGATTGCTTTGAGATAACCTTAATGTTGTGGAACTTTAATTTGAGTAAAATTAATTTCGATGATATTAGTTGTGTTAGTTTGTTAGCATTGTGCAGATTTTGATCAAATGGATAATCAATGCATCAACAAACTATAAAACCGAATGCTACTATGGAGGAAACAAGATAAGCACAAAAACCCTAGAATCTAGGAGGATCTGACGAGCTGCCAATCAGTTCCTAGATTTACGGAATCTCAACCAACCTCCTCGTGTTCAGCTTTACAACGAACTGCATAGAGATAAGGTTGACTAGGGTTTGCTGATTCTGTTAGAGATCTTCTTGCGCTCAAATATCATCTTGAAGAGCAGATTCTGGACTAATCTTATGGACCCATAACCGTTTCTATGAAGCAGAAAAAGGCGCTTAGAATCCTCTATATAGATGAGAAGAAAACCTAATCAGAAGATGAAGAACTTTGCTGGTCTACACGCATATTATATCTAGGGATGTCAATGGGGCGGGCGGGGCGGATGTTGGCATTCCTATCCCATCCCCATCCCCTCTCCATCACCCATGGCGGGGGAAAATCTTGTCCCCATCCCCGCCCCATCCCCGCACACATCCCCGTGCGAATCCCCGCACCCGCCCCATCCCCGCCCCAATCTATCAGGGTTAAGGGAGAGGGAAAATAAAAGTTTAAAAGTAATTTTGAATTTTAGCCTTTGGGCCTTTGCAAATTAAAAGTATCAAATGAAAACAGTAAACAACTAATAACATTTAGGATTTTAGGCCTTTGGAGAATACCTATGGCGGGGCTCAAACGGGGCGGGCGGGGATGGGGCGGGTATGGACTAACATCCACCCCCGCCCCATTACCCATGGCGGGGATGGTTTTCACCCCATCCCCGCCCCATCCCCCGCGAAACCTTCCCCCATCCCCACCTAACTAGGGCGGGTGAGGGGCGGATCTCCAAAAATTCGCCCCACTGACATCCCTAATTATATCTTAAGTTCATTCGGTTTTTATTTTCAATAGCTTAAACCATTGTAATTTTTTTCGAGTGATTGGGGAAAAAAGAATTCTTAGAGTTTAAAGTTTATGTAATCAAGAGTGAAAGAGAGAAAGAGAAAGAGAAGGCTTCGAGTGAAGTTAAGTGAGAAAGTCACGAGTTAAGGGGAACAAGGTGATTGAGGACAGGGTCAAGTTCCTAGAGGAACTAAGTGAGAAGAGTTAATAATAGGTTGTAAATTCTAATATAAAGAAAAAGGCCTGGGTTTCTTCCTAGAGAATTAAGAAAGTAAACCTTGTTAAAAATCTAAATGTGTTCCTAGTTGTTTATTTCTTTATTTATTTAGCTTTTAATTATTTATATTCCGCAAAAAGCTTTAAAATTCCCTCAACTTCAATTCACCCTCCCTCTTGTAGTTGATCTAGTGTTCATACTAGGCTAACAATTTCTAAAAATAGCATGGTCCTACACTAAACATAATTTTTAAATTATGGGATGGGTCCACATTTGTCCTATTGCATTCTCTCTCTTTAGCCTTTTATTTTACTTTTGCAATACACCCATAACCCACATTGTACTTTATGGACTTAAATAGTACCCAACAACTAACTACTTACAATAAAATTAACAAGTCAAATAACACTCCTGAAAATTGGGGCCGGTGAAACTGTATCAAGTAATAAGGAACGGATGGAGTATATAATTTTTGTTTGAGAGCGAAAACTTTGTTCTGTTTGAAAATTTTTGGCACACATCACGTGCATATAAGGCTAGTTTTTAATAAAATGGAGATTGGAGATTAACAACTCTAGAGGATTTGGATCCGCTATCCTTGTTGATTGGAGATACAATAAATCAGACAAACAACAAATGAAGGTAGTATTAATATTGGACTGAGAATCCTGCCAAGATTTAGATAGTCAGTGAGGCTAGCATTTAAACACGAGTTTTCTTGCCAAAAGTAAATATTGAATACCCGAGTGTCGAGTTCCCGTAGAGTTGTTTTTTGGTAGAATCGACAAAGTTATTTAATATAGTAATTACAAATGCAAAAATTAAGTTGTTATTAATCTTAGGAAAATTTGTCAAAAACCACCACAAACTTTGCACATTTTGAAAATAACCATCAATTACTTCTTTTTTTGAATTTGACTACTATAAGTTTTCAAAAAAATTGAAGCACCACTATTTTCTGTTAAGAATTCCGTTTGGGTGGGACCCACCCCTACTTTCTCATGCAATTGTTGTCTAAAATGCCCCTTAGTAACTATCTTTACTTTTGATCAAACAAACCCATCATCTTCCCAAAACCTCCATTTCTCTCTCTCTTCTACTCTTGTTAGTTCTCACAGTAAACCACCCAAATTCAACATAAATTCTCTTGCTGAGCTTAGTAATATTAGGGTTTTTTTCGTCAACTTTAAACGATGAAGGCAGACATAGGAGGTATGAATGAGAAAGCTAAAGATGTGTGGAAATTCAAGTAAGAAGAAGGGGGAAAACAAGGTAAATTTTTGTTGTTGTTTTTTATTCTTTAATTCATTCTTTATTCGTTAATCCTTAAACAACATTATTATTTCAAAATTAGGGTTTTCTCTAGGCTTTTACTTCCTCCGTTTTTTTATACTCGCATCATTGAGGTAAGGCACAAGAATTAATGAGATAGAGAGAGATAGAGAGAGAGAGAGGAAAAATGGGAATCATGTGATTGGAGAGAGGTAGAGTGTTAAGTATTGCCATAATAGGAAATGATGCAAGTAATTTGCCACTTCCAAAAGTGGGAAATGATGCAAGTAAAAAAAACGGAGGAAGTATTTCAGTAACAATGCCTTGCACTAACTGTGATTAAGGTCTGATTAGTTGATGGTTTATTGTATGGAAATCCCTAAATTGTTGAACTTAAAAGTTTATCTGGGTGGTAATTTTGCTTATGAGAAAGCTAACATAGTTGAATATCTTGGGGGTGCATATACATGAAGAGTGTTTTTGTCATTAGGAAGTTCGTGATGGCTGGGCAGAGACATGTAAATGCAAGAGTACATGATAGCTTTAGTGTGTGGTATAAGAATTTGACAAAGGGGAGGACAAAATTTAGAAAACGAAATTATAAGAATGTTGAAAACATTAGGAAGTGTGTTATAAGAATTATAGATGTAGGCAGACCCCCAATTGGAATTCTTAACATAAAGTGTTAAATAGTAGTGCTTCACAAAATTAAGAAAACTTATAGTAGTTAAATTAAAAAAAAAAGTAATTGGTGATTATGTTCAAAACGTGCAAGGTTTATGATGGTTTTTCACAAATTTTCCTTAATGTTATTTACCTTTTGAGTAAACTCTACAGTTTGAATTATTTTTCAACTCACTAGTTTCCGTCAAATACCAAATGGGGATTAGTAAAATGACTCTCCAAATTAGAAAATCAAGGGATTCGGAATACTTTTAGTATAGAAAGCTTAATATGGTTTTCTTTTTTATAAGAGGCTTAATAGTATTTAAGTAGAAAGTAATATATTATACTTCCTCCGTTTCAAAAAAATTACACTTCTTTTTTTTTTTGCGGAATTTTAGACACTTTTTGTTTGTGTAAGAGATTATGGGGTAAGATATATGATAGGAGAGAGATAGAGAAAATGTTGCCAAGAAAAGAAAAAAAAGAGAAGTGTAGTCATTTTTTTTGAAACGGAGGAAGTAAAAACAAAATGTTGGTGAATAATGAAACATAAGAGTAACCAAAAAGGAAAATCAAGGGCTCTTTCATAGTTTTTTGTTTCCAATTTTTAATTTTTTGAAAACTAAAAACCAAAAACACAAAATCAGAAAAAGTCGTTTTCACTTTTTTTTTATTCATTATAGGACATATATCATACTACCTTCGTTCCAAGTGTATTGCAACCTTTACCTTATTTGGCAATTTCATATTAATTGCAACCTTTCTATTTTAATCACCAAAAAGATCACATGTGCAACCTTTCTATCTTTATTACTTATTATCACATGGTGCAAGTGGGAAAGATGGCCCACTTTTTTGCTTTTCTTAATAAATGTGTTAACCCCCCTATGTTGCAATACACTTGGAACGGAGGTAGTATGACTTTAAAGTCAAAAAACCAAAAAATAGAAAACCACAGTGATATCGAACAGGCCCTAAGCTCTTGAAATTTTTAGAAAACAAGTATAAGCCAAGACTTCCAGCAAATTGTCGGTTGCCAAACAAGTTCACAATCTAACATATCTGTAAATCTGTAATTAACATTCCAAACATCAACTACTAAGTCCTATCAGTCAATAATCAATATAGGTTTCAGCAATTATCATCAACAATTTGCTAATGTGAATAATTAATCTCATGATAGCATTTTTCCAAGAAGAAAACAGGAAGGCACATGATATAAAACCAAATAAACACATTTTTCTAGCAAAGTTCAGTCTCCACCATGTTTGGTGAATCATATCCGACATATAATAAGCCAAAAATAAAAATATTAAACCCCACATACTTAAAAACAGTCATTATCATGTTAGCATCCAAAAATGTGAACAAATATCTAAATTTCAACTTATTGTGAAATAAAAAGTTAAAAGAAAAACTATACAGTCAAAAAGCTCAATAGCTGAGTAAAGTTGCTCGAGCAAACTATTCCAAAATTACCTTTTACTCGCCGCTTTAAACTATTGGCAAAATTCAAAGCTTAAAACAGTGAACCAAGCAAAAAATTCTCCAAACCCATAGAGACAGAATTCACCTTCGAGAAGATGATAACAGGGCTTGACTCTATATTTAATGATCATACTCATAAACACCATTCATCAGTCGGTTTCAACAGATGCGTTGAACCGACCCCTCCAAATTTGTTAGACACAAATTGTGTTAGCCAACTCCTTGCCCTTCAAGGTGCTTGATGGCTTATCTTGGTTCTCCTCTAATGACACTCTCTGCATAGTGGTAGTCAGATTCTCGTACGAACTAGCAAGCGATTGAGAACCAGAGTTTGATGTTGATGGTGGATGTGCTATCCATTTCATCCATTCATCATATCTCCTTACTTTATCACCCTACATATTTAAAACACAGAATGGTCAAATTACTCTATCCACAATATTCCTTCAACTATTTTTTGAACTCATAAGATCATTTTGATGGCAGCTTAATTCAAACTAACCAAAACCGGTAATTTCCTTTCCCGTTTAAATGTTATCTAATATACTTATGACATGTTTGATCGCTAGTAATAACCAATGGTAAGAGTAATGAAAGTTGTAGGTCATTTCATAAAGAAAGTTTCACGATAATGGAAATGAAAATCTCATGACAACTGAAATCGTTTTTTGTTTTGATCGGGATGGATAGCGGTGGAAAATTAAGATGTAAAAGTTTTGAGAATGAATACACATTATTATGGATATTGGGATGAGACTTTCTTCACAAATATACTAAAAGTTCTATATCATTACCACCATTTATCACAGCCCACCTAACAAGTAGTTAATTCAATTGAATATTGTATTTTCTCCTGCAAGAGTATTACCAACTCTATATAAGATAAGAAAAAATCATTGTGGCAACACATCCTCCAATTGCTTCGAAATGATTTTAAATGCAAATGCAGGTTCACCTTGAAAACAAAATGAAGACAAAGGACAAAAGTAACATCCATCATTTTCTATAATCCATTTGATAAGACAGCATGAAAAGTGAAGATGAACTAACCAGTACTTCCACAATTGCAGAACCTTTTAGGCAGTCCAGTATAAAAGGAATGCTATCTGTGAGATGTCGAACCTGCCAAAGATAAAATGCAACATTAAACACAAAAAATAAGAAATAGAAGTATCAAACAACATAGTAGCATTATTGCATGTCATTAGTTTCAATATATTCAACAAAAATTTTTGCTACAGTAGGTTCAATTGTTACTAAGGTACTCAATTCTTACAAAAAGGGGAAATGTGGGGAAAAATCATTGAGCTTGATTCAGAATATCTAGAGAATCAGTACTTGAGATGCATAATAAAGACACAACCCTAACAACCACAACAATGGTGGCCAGAAAAAGCCTCCACCTGCTCATCGCAACCACGACAACCCAAACACCTCACTCGTTGAATTCCACCATTTTTTCGTCTCTGTCAAAGTTAACGCCACAATCCACCTGCGCTTTATAGTTCTCTTCGATTGAAGATGACAAAGTTTCGGATCTAGCGTATTTGTGAGTGGTGGTGGTTTTTCAATTTTGGTTTTTGGTGGTTGAAGTCGGTGGTGGTGGCCTCAGTGGGTTGTCCATGAAATTTGGGGGTGGCTTTTTGTGGGTCGTTTTTGTACGAAGCAGGTAGTGGTTTTTGTGGGCGGTGGTGGGTTTCGTGTGAGGTGAGTGGGCAGTGGTGGTTTATGTGGGCGGTAATGGGTTTCGTGTGAGGTGAGTGGTTGTAGGGTGGTGCCGGGAACTGTTGCAGTGGATTTTAGTGTGATGTGGGTGGTGGACAAAGGGAGGGGATATCGCAGTGGATGTTTTAAGTAATTAGCACTAAGTAGGTTTTGTAAGAACAAGTAACCTAAGTTTAGTAAGTAAGGGTATTACTGTTACTTCCCAGCCAAAAACTTACCTAAAATGGAAAAAATATCAACTATAGTATCTATTTTGAAACACCCAAAAATAGCAAGTATACGGAGGAAGAATGAGAAAGGAACAGATTGAAAGCTCCATTAAGTGTTTGACTGATTACCTATGATCTTTAATTAAACATAAAGATATTTTGACGGAAAGCATCAAGTATAAAGCTTGAAAACCCAACAAAAAAAATTTGAGCCATGTTCAAAAATATACTCATTTCTCATCAAAATGTAGAATTTAAAAGACAAAACATTCGATACGGCACAAAACATTTTCAATAGAAAGTAATTTTCCATGAAAACATTTTGGGTTATTTACATGAAAAGTTTGAGGGAAAAGGGAGAATGAATTAGAGAAAGTAAAGATAAAGGTAAGGAATTGAAAGATGTATGTGCTTTCCCTCAATTTAGGAGGAAAATGTTTTCCACTCTATGGAAAACTATTTTTTTATCATCAGGAACACTATTTTCCATTCCTTACCAACCAAACAATGGGAAATCTAAATAAACCCTAAGTGTAAAACAAAGTAAAAGAAACATCCTAGCTAGTTCATACTGAAAAACACAACAAAAAGAAAAGGAATAAAAGACGTCCTAATGTAAGAAAATATTAAGTCAAATCACATTAAGTCTTCTAGTGCATGAGTTATTACATGACAAGATAAACATTAAAAATGGTGGCATTCAACAATGCAATGGAAACAAATGAATCCTATGTTGATAATTGGTAATATAGGTTTTCCATGTGTTTTTTTCGACAAAGATATGGCTTCCATGTTTCACAAACAAAAACAAGGAAAATCCATATATTAGAAATAAGAACAATCCCTTATCTGGAACTTATAACTTGTGATATAGGTGTTTGTTAATTCGATTAATTTTTTTTCAAGAACAATAGATACTAACAATAATTATTGTGGTGGTACCTACAATATGACATTATAGCTCAACGTCATTGTGCAAAATAAACATTTCTATAACTTCTTGCCCTCATCAAGGATGACAAATAATTACCTAGTACCTAGAACATCTGCTTGGATTATATGTGAATTTGCTGATAGGAACTTTAGGAAACCCAAAGTTTCATCATGTGCCATAATGATGATTATGATATGTACATTAGACTACATATTAAGGTTGATTCTAGCCATTCAAAGACATAATCTATGGTGACTATAAATATATTATTTATTGCAATTGTATTTAATCAAAATATTTTTTGACATACTCACCAATATGTAAATTTAATTAATCAACTTTATATAAAATATTTGGGAACTGAAAAAAAGGACTTAATCTTGTTAAATCATGTTAGGGTGAAAAGACATACTTGCTCCTTTTCGCAATACTCAGCAACATTTATTGCCTACACGCTATCCAATGCAATAGTTTAAGCCTTAATATCTCTAATTATTGGTAAGTAAAAAATTATAAAAAGTTGATATTATGAAAGTATGCATTAAGACGAATCAAATAACATCTCACTTGCTATTTTTTTTATACAATTACGAGATAATACGGCATAACATTGGTATATTTAATAGTGCTTACTATGCTAATGTTGTGAATATTGAAAAGCAAAGGAAGTACTAGATAGTAGATACTACATATACATATGCCTTAAATGACATTTGGCAAAACATTTGCTAAAAGTTATCAAGAAACAAGCTTGTGCAGAAAGTATGGTCTTGAGCTTTTAAGAGCATTGTATCGAGCTTATAAACATCTATATTTTTCTAAAAAAAACACATAAACCCCCACATTTTTAGTAATCAAATAAGCACCCTAAACATTCACGGATAAGCCCCTTATCATACTGCCAATGTTAAAACTTAAGGCCCTCAGCTAAAGGAACTCATAAAGGCCTAGAGCGAATTGGAAGCATTTCTTAGGTGCTCATAGAGCTGCATAGGGAGCAATAGCACACAACGTAAAGATACAGATTCCTGAAAAGGTAAGCTTTGTAATCTAGAGGTCCTCAAATATCCTGTACAATGGCTATGATTTAACTTGGCATATCATGAAATATGAAAGTGTATTATTTACGTGACATCCAAATTAGTTGGCCCCAAAATATTTTAACTATCTAGGAATATCAAGGAAATTTTATCTTGATGTATCCTCAGGTAAGACCCCCTAAGGCGAAAAATAAGTTCTCTGGCCGCAATGCTTGCAACCAGATAGAAGGAAGAACTGTCTGTTTAATTTCAAATAACTACATACTTACAAAAATCAATAACAACATAAATGTTGCATATTGGAGTCACACTATGTCAAACCCAAAAAAAAACCAAGAATTAGGCCCTTTTCCCCTATTATATTTACTGCACGAGGAAATAAGGACTTCGCTTTGTTGGAGATATAATTGCTAAATAACACCTACAGTGGCCCATAATCTGACAACAATTCTAGATCAACCTAAAATCCATATAACTGATGTCAAAATCACCTGGCAATCAACATAGATGTCTATTGTTCCCCTTCCCCTCCCAAACCCTCTTCCCCAACCCTCAACAGATGGGGCCAGTACTACAAAATGGAAATGGTGGACCTAAAAGTTCTCCAAATTTGTAAAAGGGCAATAGCTAACGCAGATTGCAGGCCATACCTTAATTTAATTGAAGTTTGGTAATTTACATAAAAAGATAGGAGCCTTGCCAGAGTGATTGGTTAAAACAAGGTCATATCGTACTGGTCGCATTGTAAACTTTTCAAATCTATCCAGCCAACATTACACACATGGTAAAGGTGCAAAAACACGTGTTTTAGGATGAATAAAGTGATATCTCGTGAGCTCAGCCGATATATAGTAGTACGACAATTGGATCATCTCCATTCTCGCGACATTGTGACCATTACCGCCGACAGCGAACGAAAACACATTTTCAAACCATGGGTGAGAGATAAACGAATATTTTCAATTCAATGAGAAAGTGGGAAATTTTTAATTGAAAGAGAGAGTATGGTGAGTCAAAGGGAAAGGACAGAAGTATTACAATACTCCCTCCGTCTTTTTTTACATGCTACCATTTAATCTGCCACAAGATTTATGACATGCATGTGGGGGTGCTAGAAACTACTTTTTTAGTAAATGAAAAAAGAAAGGGTAAAAGGTAAACAAAATGAGTAGATGACAAAAAGGAGGATAAAGAATGGAAAATAACGTGGGAATGATATGCCCAAAAATGGAAATGTAAGGAGTGATTTAGGACATCATTTATGGAAAACGAACATAGGGAGTAATGGGAGTATTAGTAGGATCCGACTTCAAATTCGAAGTGTTAGATATATTTCAGATGTGTAGTTACCCACACATCCATCTCGATGTATTCATCTTTGCAATAGTTTTAAAAGGCCCGGGGGCAGCAAGGCGGGTTCTTGGAGCCTAGGCACAAGGTGAATGCTAGTGCGTCCTATAGGAAAGGCAAATATTTCATTTTTATTTTCATTTACTTTTTTTTGCTTTGTAATATCAATTTCCACTGAAAGTTCAGGAATCATTTGCCAAAAAGAATAGAGCCCAAATCAACTTAAACAATATTTAAAAAAAGGGGGAAATATAAAATTAAAACAATAGGGGGAAATATAAAAGCAAGCTTCTATACGTCAAAAACAATATTAAAAAAAAGTCAGAGCTAAATTGCTGGAACCTGAATTCCACGTCGAAGAGGAAGAAAAAGATGAAGAGAAAAGAATAAAAAAAGTTGAAGAGGAAGTGTAAGAGAAGATGAAAGAGTCACACGAGATCAAAAGGAGGGAAAGAAAGATCGAATACAGACAAAGAAATGAACTTACCTGGAAAGGCGTCATCGACGACAATAATGGGACTCCATAGTGGCAGATATCACCAAAATGGATCTATGAACGCCAACCGGTAACGTAATTATTCCACTTCTCCAGATTTGCAAATTAGGGTTTGTGCCCAGATTAAGGATTTTGATTTGAAGATACATTTAAAGTAAAATTACTCGATGTTGAATTTTAAAGCTTGGTAAGATTCATTAGAACAAAAAAAACTGGTCTTTTGAGAGATTTTTATGATATGGCTCTCTCCTCTTGGGTCTAACTAATTGCGCCCCATGCAGTTCCACACTTCCATTATGCTTCCTAAAGAATTCTTTCCATTACCTTGCACCTAGACGTGCGCATGCGCCCTTGTTAAAAGTAAGATATATGGTACCCTTATTTGCGACCCTTTCTTGACTATCAGACCCATCTAATGAAGCATGTCTATTAGCCAGCCTACAAGTTTTACTTTTAAACTTAAAGAAACGCTATGGTCGCCAAAACTCGCAATAGCCACCCTCAGTGTCCTCCCTGTATCCCATGAGTCAAGCCTTAGTCAATATTTTTATTTCTATATAAACGCAAGGTACTTAAAAGACTCACTCGTTTTCACCTTCTTACCATCCAAGATCATTACGTCCCTGGTTACCTACTTGACCGTCTCTTATCTTTCTTGTATTAAGTTGCACTCAATATGACTTGGCCTAAACGCACTCCCATATAGCATTAATTCCATCTCTAGTCTAGTGCACCAATACAATATCATTTGCATGTATCTTATCCTGGAATAGATAAGCCATGTTAATCTTCTCCTAAGGGGCTAATGAACGTCCCCTGTAATCCCATCGTATTAAGGAAATCATCTAGAACTTCTTCACAAGTCCAACATTTGCTTTCACATCTTGATAAATATCGATAACAAAGTCAATATGTCTACATGGTATCATATTTTTTGACATTAACAGTCAAGCATGGCTCCACATACCTTATCATTTCCCTATCCTATGATTAATGATCATGAAACTTAAATACCTAAAACCGACTGCCATCTGATCTACTAATCACTTGGCTTTGATGACCATAAACCGATCTTGATTTTAATTGATTTTACCTAAAGCCGATTTGACTAGATACGCTAAAACACAACCCATTAGCAAGCAAACAAAAGCCAAACTTCCCTGTACTAAATCCAATAATTTGAACACTGAACTGGCTTACACCCGACTGCCATTTGAACACTGAACTGGCACACACCCAACTTGTGACAACAATTCTGGATCAACCTAAAATCAATGTTTGGTTTGATGGAAGGAATAGGGAGAAATTGAATATTTTGTCCAATAAAAGGATATGGAAAAACTCATGCTTGTATAGCTTTAACAGAGCAAGAAAGGGAAGGAAAGAGAGGGGGAAAATGTTAGGCAGCTTTTACACGTGTCTTATATGTATGTCCGCCAGGAAGCAAGTAGAAAAATTAAACATGGTATGCATTTACGCAAGCTGAAATACAGATGCAATGCTGCACGCTGATATCACAATATTAAAGAAATCAATCAATTGATGACTAACTTGGTTGCAGGGAGGAGTTTCTATTCAAATTTCAGATACATATAATACACATCACCTCACATGAAAGTAGAAATCAAATTTAGGAATCAAAAGAAGCTATGCTAGAAAAATGAAATTGTAACAAAAACAAGATGCAATTTACAAATTTTTAATTAAACTGAAGCTAAACCAAAAGCAACTTACTCGGGGAAAGCCGGCAATTAAAGAGATGGGAACCCAACCCTGATCATCCATCTTTGACCTCAAATACTGATCTTTCACCAGATTTGCTTCACTACGTAGATTGAAAAGAAAGATATAGCAGATGCAGCAAATAATACCAAAATTGAAAAACAAGAATGATAGTGCAAAAAGCTGCAATTATTTGCTACCAACAGTACCTGAAGTAATACTCGATCTGCTTGATTATTGAGACAGGTGAGGGTTCTGATGGAACAAGATAAGGTGGAGGTGATGGACCGGTCATATAGGGCATCCCAGTGTAGGAGTCCGGCGGAAATGTAGGGAAATAATAGACTAGAGTATCTTATAAGTGGCAGACAGAAAGGAAAAAAGATTAAAATTTGAACTAAAAAATTAAACACCAAATGCAATTCACAACATTAGAAGCAAGATTGTGTTAGGCATCAGATATCAAAACTCACCAGGATAAACAAAGGCATTCCCATAAGGTCTAACAGGAGGTGGTGGAGCAAATGGAAGAGCCCCTTGTACTGGAGGGCCCATAAATCCCCTTCCATGAGGCCTGTGTGGGTTACCATGTGGACCAGGAGAAGAGCTCCAATCACGATTCCCATGATCTTGATCACGTCGACCTCCATGGTAATTGTTCCTACCATCTCCACGGCCGTGCTGCCCAAAATTTCCTCGTCGATGTGAATTTCTATGATTGGGGTGCTCATTAAATAGATTGGGGTGAGATGCAAACGCTCCAGTTGGCCTTGCCTCTCTAAAAGATGAGTCAAGCCCCCCTACTTTGCTGAAACTACTCTGCTCCATTTCAGGAACTGAAAATGCTGGCAATGGTGGAGGAGGTGGAGGGCCTCGAGGAAAACCACCTTGTTTGTTTCCAGCCCCACCACCGCGCTTCATTGATCGCTGCCTAGTGGGTGCCGCACTAATTACGCTAGAGCTGTGATTTATGTTAGCACCTTGTTTAGGTTGTTGTGAATGCGAAGTGCTGGGTCCCTACAATCAATAACACTCAAAAATCAATCACTTTGCAGACAGAAAATCGGCAGAATCCACAAATTATTTAGATAAATGTAAGCAAACTGCTTGCAATCATTAATATTCCCTTCATGGTTTACAAGGATAAGAAAACCAAAACAAACAAATAGAACTCTAGAAATGTATAAGAATTGAATTAACAATACTGACACAAAAGAAACAAACATGTTAGAGAAAAACAACGGAGTATGTATGATAGCAGATCATATAACAGAGATTGATAAAGTAAACAACTTCTGTAAAAAAGTTTAAAACATGGACTTATGAAGACATTAAAAAGAATGTAAAACCTAGGACAAGAACACCCACATTACTTCAATGCCCGCAATGATCAACAAAAACAAGTAAACCAAACAATTAAGTAACATCAATTCAGATATATCAACATAATATACCATAGATTCAAAAACAACAATTTTGATTATACACTACAATGTAACATGAACATGGTAAAACCGGGTGTATAAGAATACTCTCTTTGAACATTGTTCCTTCGCAAACCCATAACACATAAGAAACCAAGTGAACACTAATAGATAAGAATTTGCATGTACACTAACCATGATTGTATTAATCTATTTAAAACAACTTTATCCAGTGATCAAAAATTCATGAACGTCTTTCACAATTGACCAACAAAAACACAAACAATTAAAGCTTCAAATTTTAATCCTTGCTCGTTTGAACATTGTTCCTTGGGTCATGGTACACCCGGGTATATAAGATGAATACTCTCTTCAAACATTGTAAGTGAACACAAATAGCTAAGAATTTGCATGTACACTAACGATGATCGTATTAATCTATTAAAAACAACAGTTTCCAGTAATCAAAAATACATGAACGTCTTTCACAATTGATCAACAAAAAAAACAAACAAATAAAGCTTCAAATTGTAAAAGGGTAACACATAAATGCAAACATCAACATCATCATCATCATAATAAAAAAATAAAAATAAGAATACCGGAGAAAGAGGGAGAGAGGGTAGAGGGGTAGATTTAGGAGAATCGGAGGATTTGAGGGGAAGGCGAGTGGACTCGGAAAGAGGTGGCCAGGCAGCGGCGCCAATAACAACAGGCTGATCACCGGAAGGCGGTGGAGAAACCACAAGTGAGGGTGAGGTTGATGGTGAGGGTTTATTCCAAGCATGTTTTTTAGCTACATTGCCTTCGCTTACCGGAATATTCTCCGACGATTGTGATAATGGAATTTCCGATGAATCACCGGTACCCTTAACAACTTGGGCCCACGGTGAAGATAGAACACCAAGGTGTTTGTTAGGGCTACGTGGTGAGTCACTATTGGTTGATGATTCTGCCGTCGTTGTTGCCGCCGCCGCCGCCATCCTAATTTTAGGGCTGGCAGAATTAATAAAAGAACTGATTCTCTTGTGAGAATAATTATATAAATAAAAAAGAGAGAGAGGAATTTATTAGAGTAATGGAAAACGAGGATGTGAAGAGAAAAGAGTGAATTAGGGTTTAGGGAATTGAGGAAGTTGCATTGGTGAGGACGATGAAGATGATGGTCAAGAAGGATGCGTACATTCCTTCATTCAGCATCTCTCTCTGTGAGAGTAATATATGGAGTGCTTTAGAGTTTCCAAAGCGCACACAAAATACTACTGATTTCACAGGAGTCTACACTAGGAGTATACAACTGCCTCTAATTGCTCCCGCATCTCCTGGGCGGGTCCCTCGCCTGGTGTTTCTTCCTCCGAGCTTTTGGAAATTTTATCAACAACTATCTAAGTACACATTAATCAAATAATAATATTAGACTTTTAAATCGATCAAAGATAATATTTGACTTTTATAAAGATAATTAGACTTTTCGATATATGGTACAAGATGAAGTTTGAGTTTTTAAAAATATAATTAGATTTAAATAAATAAAACATAAAGTTTGAGTCTCAATAAATTACGGTTATTATCTCTTACACATTAATCAACAAATTATCAAAAAAGATTCACTAATTTTAATGTCAAAATTAGGCAGTCCAGGCCCAAATAAATTTACAAGGCTCTTAGAATTACAACCCAGCTGCCATCTCTTATTCTCTTCCAACGCACCTCATCTTCCTCATTTTCAATTAAATCGATACCAAAAGAAATTAAATTGGAGCCAAAAGAAATAAAATGACCACAAAATAAATTAAAGTGGTGCCAAAAGAAATAAAATGACCACAAAATAAATTAAAGTGGTGCCAAAAGAAATTAAACTGGTGTCAAAAGAGATTAAACTGGTATTAAACGAAAGTAAACTGATGCAGCAATAATGGAAGCGTCGGTCTGGGAATGAGAGAGTGGGGGCTGTTGGGCCTACCTAATTTTATCGGGATTGGGCCTACCTAAATTTAACATTATAATTAGGCAGTCTTGGTAAGCTGAAATTAATGAGAACTACTTTAGTTATACAAGTTAAAGATTATTTTTATACCTTTGGACTCATATGGAAATGTACTTTAAAATAAGATCCATGATATACTTATCTTATTATTACGTATAGGTACCCACAGGGTCGTTTCTGAGATTTCGGCGGCGTATGGGCGAAATAATGTTTGGGGTCCCCTAAAAATTGAGTGTTGAAATATTTTTATATTGAAATTTGGATTAAGTTCAAATTGGATCAAATTTTAAATATTTCGATACTATGTTGTATCTAATATTTATGGGTTCTTATACAAGTATTCTTTTTCAATAAATAATAAAGTAATTTGTATAATACGCGGATAAATTTTACATGAAATATCTTCTAAAATTAGCTAAACGTGTACCCATATTTATTATAAGAAGGAAAAATGATACTTACCCCGTTTCAAAATTAGTGATACACTTCATGTTTTCACACTTGCCAATTCATTATTTTTAAAGCATTAATATCTATAATTATAAATAAGTAAAAAAAAATAAAAAATTTCATATTTAAAAAATACACATTGAGAAGAATCAACAATCTCCCACATGTTTATGTTTTTTCCTAAAATGTAAATCATCAAAGCTAATTAAAGTCTAAACTGTTAATAGTATACACTATACAAATGTATCACTTATTTTGAAATGGAGGAAGTACATGATTAAGGAATCAAAAAGAAATTAAGAAGAAATAAAAAAATTTGAAAATAGAAAGTGATTACGAAAGGAAGAAAAAGGTTGAGAAAGAGAAAGGGAGTTAGAAAAAAGAAGTAATTATGAAAAGGAAAATAAGGGTTGAGATCGAGAAAGGAAGTTAAAAAAAAAAAGTAATTATACAAAACGAAGAAAAGGGAAGTTAGGAAGAAAAAAAAGTAACGAAAAAGAGCACCAGTTGGTCATGTGGTCGTGAAACCTTAAGCGTCATGATATTCAACCAACTCGGCAATATGCAGGGAGTGAAACCAGATGCAATATGTATTACTATACAATAATCCCTGTTTTGAAAATAAAAAATCAGGGCCTTTATCCACGGACCTTGGGCGGCTTCCCTAGTTGCCCTGCCCTAGATACATGCCTAGGTACCCATTAACGGATAACCTATTTGGCAGGTATTAAGTATTTAAAAAATCAAGTATCGAAAAAGATAAAGATTAATAAAGATGAGGTGAATATGAAAGTAAGATATATCACAAAACTTTGCAAAGTTATAGTTAAATTCAAAAAAAAAAAAGTAGATGGTTATTTTTTACAAAAAGTGTAAATTTTATAGTAGTTTCTCACAAATTTTCCTTATTATTATTATTACTTATTAACAAACTCAAAATATTTAAAAAAAATAGTGGGAAGCGGAGATACTATTTGGGCCCCACTCCTTTAGCTATAGAAAAACTAATCATAGCATAGATGTGAACAGTAGTTCATGCCCCAATATCTTGACCCATGGAGAACATTTTATCTATTTAAGTAAGGCAACAACAACCTTCTCTAATTTCCCCGATGAAGTGAAGGAGAAAATTGCGTTGTGCTGCATCAAATACCGCACAACTCGGAACGAAGTCAGACATCATCCCAGATTATGTGAGGGCAGTGACCCAGTCAGATCAACACAAATCAAGCTCCCCATCCCAAGAGTAGAATAACACATATGTGGGTTTTGTCGTGCCCGCTATCCAACCCAATATCAACTTTTCCTTACCAGCAGAACTCCCCCGATCGATAGAAGATGTCTACAAGGGTAACGCGCACAACATTATGCCGATGTTTTAATGCCAATAATACCAGCACATGGTAGAGAATGGTCTCCATAAATGTCCCCAGCAAAAACCCTGGAGTAAGTTGAACATGGCTTCGAAACAGAAAACAAGGGAACAATCAATCGGTAACAAATACATACAACGATAGTCTTACCATTCACATATAGGTCTATCCCAAACCTAAAATCGGGTAACAATATTGAATATGATTATTGTTATTGTTATTGTTATTATTAATATTATTATTATAAAAGTCTATAGTAATAATAATGAATATGATAATGTATAATAAGTTAGATAATAATAAACAAATATCGACAAGAATATCTAAAAAAATAATTATAAAAGTAGTGTATTTTATTAAGAGTGACAATAATAATGTCTAAAAAGATCGGTAAAAATATTAAAGAACATAATCAGATATTACATTAAAAAAATTTAATTGAACTTCATATATGAATACAATGATAATAATTGTAACGATAATAATAAATTAAGATTTAAGAATAATATCGAGACGATAATAATAGTGTACTTAATAATAAATTGAATTGAGCAAACCAAAACTAATGGAGCTGAACTAAACTGAACAGAAATTAATGGAATTGAACTAAACTGAAATATTTTTCAATTAATCAAATAAAAAACATTGCCTAAGGCTCTCTTCTTTTGGTTTGAATGGACCTGCAATTAAACTGAACTAAATTGAAATTAATGGAGCTGAACTAGACAGCTCAACTTAATTAAATTGAACCAAATTGAACTACACTGAAACGAAATTGTGAGACAAATAGAACAGAACCAAAATCGAACTGATTGAACCGAACTGAAATTGTGAGACAAATGGAGCTGAACTTAGACCAGACAAACCGATCTGGTCGGGTCGGGTCCAAGTTCAAGTCAAATATAAATAGGTCAAAGACCCTGAACCTGACCTGATATGTTTTGTTTATAGACTAGACCTTAACCTGATCTATAGTAGATCAGTTCAACCTGATATGATCTGCGCAACCTGATTTTGTTTTTTACATTCCAAACGGTCAGCTTTTACCTCTTTGATCTCATTTTCAGATCCACCTAAAATCATATCAACCTTACAAATTATTTTCTAAAGGTTCATAACTTCAAACTAAGAAATTAACATCTTAATAATTACAACCAAATGCAAGTCTCCAAAACCAAGGAGTACAAAATAAAAATGTTGTGTTTACCCATCACTTCAGGTCACAAAATACTCCAAAAAAGCACAACAAACATCTTAGAACATCCACAATGGTTTGAAAAAAGGACTAGCTTGTAAATTATGTAAAAAAGCAAGCAAGTAGCTTACCACTAAACGTAGTAGATATAGTGAGCTATGTAGCCAAAACAAGCTACTAACTTGAAACAATCGAAAAAGGTTTATTTTAAAAATAAAGTTACACTTTTTGTATCAAAGTAAAAAGAATTATGGTTATATTTCCCCCGTTTCTAAATAAGTGACACACTTCCTAATATGGAAATGTCACAATAAGTGACACTAAGCTTAAAATAGGACATTTTAAATGATAAAATTACATGATTACCCTTACTTAATCAATATGTATCCAATTGTTTATTTAGTTAAAGTACTCTTTCTCTTTTTAATTGTGGTCCCCAACTTTCTCTCTCTAACTTCCTTGGTTCCCCCCTCCCCCACTTTCTTTATGTTCCACTTATTTAGAAACGGAGGAAGTATATTTTTGGCATGTGAGATAATTCTAGCTAAATATATATAGCTCACCATTGAGTAACTTGTAGCTCTAAAATAGTGTAGCTGTAAATAATGATATGGCAAGGTAAACAACAAATAATTTACCTTGACCATTGTAGATGCTCTTAGTATACCACTGACCTAGTCATCAATTACTCTCTTAATTCCTACTTTAATGTTCAAACCAAAACTAGACTTTTACATAAATAAAGATAATTGATATTAGACTTTTGGAAATAAGTCCAGTTCAGTAAATATAAGTTTAGTTTAGTAAAAAGATAATTAGACTTTTGGATAAATAATAAAAGATGAAGTTTGAGTTTTAGAAAGACAATTAGACTTTTGAATCAATGGTAAAAGATGAAGTTTGAGTTTTAAGATAATAATTAGAGTTTTACATAAATAAAAGATAAATTTTGAATCTCAATAAACTACAATAATCATTATAACTTATAAATTAATCATAACTTTAGTCATACAACTCAAAGATTGTTTTGATACCTTTGGACTCATATGAAAATATACTTAGATGGCCTTATCTTGAAGCCAATTCCTTTACAATTGCAAACTCAATCCGAATATTGGCTTAAATTGATTTTCAGTAAACTGAAATTTATGGTTAAAGATGAGGGTTCTAGTATCAATGCATGTGGTAGAATAGGTCTTTAAACCTACAAGGTAATTCTTTAATAAGATAGCTTGCGTTGATAAGTTTGATATAGGGAAAATTAGGTCGTTAATAATCCCCCTAAAATCAAACTAATACCTAACTAGACCAGTAAACTAAGTAAAGTGGTAAGTAAGGGTCATTCTTCCACAAGGACTAAGGAACATTGATATGTGTTAATTTAACGATTAGCTAGGCCGATAAGGAGTCGAAAGGTATCAACTACCAACTAAAATCTATTAAACTAAACTAAGTACCAAAGATCAAATAGGATTAGGGAAAGGGATCCAACACCAACCAATCATGATTTAGGAAATTTGATGGGTGAAACACGAAGGAAAGAAAACCAAGCAACTAATTGAGGTTATTGACTCTTAACTAGCTCTAAGCCCTCTCTCAAGGGTGCATAAAACTACCTAGATCACATAATTAAGCCACTCTCATGGTCTCAAACATGCAACCAAGAGATAATCACAATGTCAATCCACAAAACCCTCACCCAAATCTCACTCTCATGAGTAATTAAGTAAGATAATAGCATAAATGTCAACCTTAATCTCCTCTCTCGATTTGATTTAGGCATCAATAAAACAAACATCCAAGTGGCCAACTAGAATGCAAGCAAAATAGTAATCATGCCATTAATCAATTAAGAAGCCTAATTAAACTCCTAATTTCATATTCAAACACCCCAAATCAACCATATTTGGGTTTTCACCCAAACCCTACCCAACAAACTACTCCATAAACACAAGATTGAGAACTTTAGAGAAATTCACAACTAATATCATAATACTAAACATTAATCTAACATTAAACTAAATAAAATAGACCATAAATAATTAAACTAAGCATGAATAATTAATCTAAGAAAAATAATTGAGATAAAGCAATAAAAGAAGATAGATAGAGTAAGAAATGTTCATTGATAGATTGTTGAATCTTTGAATACAAGTTGTCACCTTTGAATCTCCCATCTTCAACCTCTCTTTGAGTTTTCTCCCATTTCTCTCTAAACTAAGCTATGGAGGCTAGCCCTCCCTAAAACTAGGGTATTCAAGGTTCCAAGTTTGAAAATCAGATTTTTTTTCTAAGTTTAGGTAAAAAGAGTATTTATACAACTCCCAACTAAGGACAATAAGATAAAAAGAAATAAAAATAAGCAATCCCGCAAACCCGCAGTGATCGGGCGATCCATAGTGATGATCGCCCGATCACCATGAAGCAGGAACTTCTAGGGAGAAAAGCAGATTGGATCGGCCGATCCATTTGGGAGATCGGGCGATCCCTCGGGCGATCCAGGGCGGATCGGACGATCACCCTATCCGTCAACACAGGACAATTGAGCTTGTAAAGGTCATAACTCCTGCGTTTCTTATCGGAATCAAGCGTGTGAACTCTTGTTGGAAAGCTATTGAGTTGAACTTCAATCTCCAACATGAATCACTACCAAATGATGTTTAGTTTGTGAGATATAAGCTTTTGAAGTCAACCCTTGTGCAAAACATGATGGAAACTTGGTGGATTTTGCTTCCTTAACCTCCTTTTGCCTTTCTTCCTTCATTACTCATGCTCTAAACCTTTTATATGCATTCTTGGGCTTTTGTAGGTAAATCAAAATATTACTTTGATAGTACCTACATACAACACGAATAAAATGGCATTAAAAGGTCATAGAAAATGAGTGAAAAGATAAAAATCTACAAAAGAGCTACAATCACTAAAAAAACGTGAATTGAGCAAAATGAATCTATAAATTGCAAGATAATGGAGAAAAATGATTCAAATCAAAGGAAAATAAAAGGTTTAGAGTGATATAAATATCACTCATCAAAACTAATATCCCATATCAATTAGAACATACCCAATGATAACTAAATACACCATGCTTAAATCTCAAGCTACTGAGGTGACATGCTTGTCTATTAAAGCTAACAAAATTCAAGCAACCTGATCGGGGAGCATGTTCAAACAGGCTACATTTACTTAATATTAAGTATGGAAATAAAAATTAAGTTATTAGGTGCTTAAACAAGAATGTAGGTCCTACTTAAAAGTCAAGAAATCTAGCCTAGCATTGGAGTGAGAACTAAAATCTTGTTGGCTTACATTCTCTCTCCTACATGGCTTCTTTAAGCTACAAAGTCATACTGCTTGCAATAGAGATGCTCTTATAAAGTGTTGAATTTATATTTAGAATTGGGAATGTAAGTTTATAAAAATTCATAGTCTGTTTTATAAACTAATAAGCTAATTGAAAAACATTTTTTCCTTACCACCCGATATTATTTTATTTTCCTCTTTTTAAGCTATCGCCCTTTCATAGACAACGCCTTCAACCATGATTCCCACGTTCTCAAATCAGTCTTTTCCTCCTCCAAACAATCTTTCCCTAAATTCCCCAAAATATCGCTTCGATAACAATCGATGGGAGTAGTCATCCATACATAAATTCCATGCTGCATTCTTTCCCACCTTATTTAATATTTTTTCCTGCATTCGTGGCAAAGGTTTTCGTACGTCAATTATAACTCTGCCCCTCATTGATGAGTTCCATTCAATCACCTTGCTATCCACTTCTAACACCTCTCCAACATTATGGACTATAGCCGTAACATAATTGTTCGTTCTACAATGAAGAGGCATATTACAAATTAATCTGGAGCCAAATAACACTAATATTTAACTCTATTTTCGAGGGTTTCATTAAGGCATCAAGCTCCTGAAGTAGAATAAGGTACTAATAAAAACTCCACGGATTCCCATGCACCACCTTAACTCGATCTTTTGAATGAAAATATTTGATGATGAATAAATTGATTAATCGATGTAAAGTTATACGGTCTTGAGGAATTCCGTTTCCCCATAAGCTAGAGCACTAGTTATTCCTCCTATTCATCCTTCTCCACCTCTCCCAAATTAGAAAAACGTTCTCCTATCGCAATATTCAGTTGAGCACTGTTTCACTAATTTGTTGGCCATAATAATCACACAAATTGCAACACAATTGAGGAAAATCTTGATCAGAAGTAAGGAGAAACTCTGAAACCGAACGCGGTGGCGGACCTAAGATCTGGGAGATTGGAAAATGGTTACAAAATAAATCAACCACCCGAAAAAAAACAATTCAATAAAAAAAATAAATATTACAAAAACCAACATTAACATAAACATTCAAATTACAAATCCTTCAAAAGAGTGCTATTCATCTCAAGTGAAATTTTATAATTGCATTCTACAAGCTTTCATACTTTGGAAACAACTTTTATATAATCAAAAATAATTTTCAATGTCTTCAATTCTAACAATTATATAACAATTAGTCAATTACATAACTCCTTTAATTCTAGTATATACTAGAATGATGAACTTAACTCACTGCCTCTCAAAACATTTAAATAATTGTTGAAATATTTGAGCATTGTCTAATCAAGCTAAATTTCCGTTAAAATACGATTAAACCTAGAGACAAAATATGAAGTTGTTTAGAAAAGCAAGAAGTGAAAATCAATCAAAAACCTTTCGAAAAATCAAACTCGGCCACTAAGTGACGATAACAACAATTGGGGCAGGGGGAGAATTGAAATTAGAAGGTGAAAGATACTTGGGAAAGGATTAAGAAGATTGAGGGTGTTATGAGCTTTTAAGATCAGGAAGGAGAAAATATTACATAGTTTTATTAATTAAGTAGCAATATTACTGGGTGGACATGGATATATCAATGAAAATTTCAAGAGAAAGAGATGTCAAATGATGGAGAGGACCAAAGTTACAGACATGAGGCAACGTCTTTTTTGGTTGAAGAACGTGGAAAATAAGATAGAGAGATGCACATGAGAAGCATGTAAGGTTGAACCGTTTTTTTTTCCTTCTAAAACATGGGTTTTAAGGCTCCTTTTGACCCATTTTCACTTCAAAAAGACTATCTATCCATATACGATAGATATGACCTTTTATATTTGACTTCATTTTTGTTTTTCGGAGTTGGGTACAATTATACCCTAATATTCCTCCTTGGATCCGCCTCTTCCCCAACGCATAGAGAGAGCCCTTTTCTGTAATTTTTCCAACTTGGCTTGAACTATAACCTTTATTGACTGTGCCTTATGGTACATATTACTTCCCCTAATAAAAAAAACCCAACATCTTTACATGTGCATTTTGCAGAAATTTCCCTACATCTTTATGGTGCTAAACATAACGCTCAATAATAAATAAGAAAAAGTAGACTTAGCGAGGGAGACCTAGTTGATTTCTTACTAGTTAGTCAATTGACCTTAGAAATAAATCAGAATTCCACATAAACATTCAAAATTCTGTGTGGTTGAGAGCTTTTAAAATACTTGTGAATAAAGAGGATTTCCCTGCCAACTGGGTGAGTAGGTAAGGGCCATTTCACATTTGGTTGTATTAATAAATGGCATGACCTCAATTTTTTTTTGCCAAACTTACTATAGTTATTTCAGATAATCTTTCAAAATAAGTTTATTTCACAATGAAAAGATTCATCACAGTCGAAATTTATATACAAGTGTTTTTCCAAATTTACAAAGACTTGTACTATTCGATCTTTATGGTTTTATCGATTAAACTTTAAGTTAAAACTATTAGATTTTGACTTTGAATTTACCTTTTAAATCTTATCTTATTACGTTAAAAGGGATCTTTTTTATGTTAAAACCTTTCAATTACGATGATTAATTGAGAAACATTTAGATGAAATATTTATCACAAAACTTGCTCAATATTCAAAAAAATTTCCTAGTCAATGTGACATTGATAAGGTCCCTGGATGTGCCGAATATTAATTTCATGGAAATTACTTACTATAGTTACTACTACTACTGGAACCTTGTGTTGCAACAAGCCAACTACCAACTACCCCAATACTACTTGTATTAAGGAATTTTCAGTTGCGATTTCCGTGAATTTACTTACACATTTAACAAACTGATCTTTGACATAAAAATTGAAAATAAAAATAAAAATCCTTATGCTATCTTCTATAAAGTCATGTCACTTATCAACCTTGAAATAGAACTAAACTAAAAGCAGCACAATTACTCACATTATCCAACTTATAGAGTAGCAATAAGCTTCTCCTTTTGGTTGCATATCACAATGACTCAAACCACTCCAAATCACACCCAAACTGTCTCAGGATGGGCGGCTCATGATTCCTCTGGAAAAATTACTCCTTTTGTCTTCAAAAGAAGGTATTTTATGTCTTATTTGCTTCATTAGCTTACCTCTAGCTGCATTCTTTTATATAACAAAGGATTGTTTGGTCTAGTGGTAATTGTTTGTATCTTAAACCTTAGTAGAGACATTTGAGGACGGACCCGTTTAGTTGCGTTGGCTTACGAGAAGGTCTGATCTAGTTAAAATTAAAAAGTCGGTCATATTTATCTATCTATATATCCATGTATATTTTTATGGATTAAATGCCTTGACAAATCAAAAAGTGTAGAGATAAGTAAGTACAACCTATGAGAATTTTTAACTCACTTTCTTACCTTATAATTTTATAGCCATGTTGAATTAGTTTGAAAAGTATGTATCGATAAGTTTTCTAGTGGGTCGTATCGCATGACCCTATCTTTCTTGGACTAGTAAAGACATGTATGTTTGGTTGCGAATATGTGTCTTAAGCTTGTGATCTGTCTAATAAATGAAAATTACATGATTTTGGCTCAAGGATGAAGGATATGTTATGTACTTGAGATATACTGAAGGGTCTTGAGTGATATAGGTGTGAATTATGACCTACTTATAATTCGGAATATGTGGTACTTAGTATTCATGTACTATGGTCTTCTAAAAATCAATACAATCTTTAATGAAGTATAAATTGTGATTTGATTAGGGAAAACGGGGTGAATGATGTGACGATCAAAGTATTGTACTGTGGGATGTGCCACACTGATCTCCACCATGTTAGGGATGATTGGGGAATCACTATGTACCCTGTTGTTCCTGGGTAATTACATCTCTTTCTCTTTTTCATTTCATTTTCTCATGCTTAATTACTTCGAACAAGTAATTAAGAGTAAAGTATGTTAAATAATTACTGACATTGATTTTTTTGATAGGCATGAAATTACAGGAGTTATTACAATGGTAGGAAAAGATGTGACAAGGTTCAAGGTGGGAGACAAAGTAGGGGTGGGTTGTCTAGCTGCTTCATGCTTGGAGTGTGAATTTTGCAAGAACTCTGAGGAGAATTACTGTGATCAGATTCAGTTTACTTACAATGGTATTTTTTGGGATGGTAGCATCACCTATGGAGGATACTCTAAAATGTTGGTCGCTGACCAGAGGTACTTCCTCCGTTTTAAAATAGTACTAGAATTGTTTGGAAATATTCTTGAAGTTCCTCAGTTTGGCTAATGACTTAATGAGTAATGGGTTTATGTTTGAATACATTTCTAGTATCTCATGGTATTTCAAACTGAATTCTTTCAATTAAGTTAACATCAAATGTAATTTTCAGGTATGTAGTGCGTGTACCAGAAAGCTTACCAATGGCTGCTGCAGCACCTCTGCTGTGTGCAGGCATCACAGTATACAGTCCCATGAAAGACAGCAATTTACTTGTAGAATCATCAGCTAATCCCAAAAAAGTTGGGATCATTGGGCTTGGTGGTTTAGGACATGTTGCTGTCAAGTTCGCGAAGGCGTTTGGGCATCATGTTACCATCATCAGCACCTCCCCTTCCAAAGAAACTGAGGCCAGAGAACGGCTTGGTGCTGATGATTTTATTGTCAGCTCTGATCCCAAACAAATGAAGGTGCTTAATTTTTCTGCCTTCCTTGCAATTTACCTAAACATAATTTTCATTTTGAGTTTTAGATTCTTTTTCAAGCCATTTTTGTCATACCCTTCCTCGCTTTTTATAATTGCAACACTCTACCTCTATGCTTATCAACGTATAACTTTGATAATTTGTTAGTAAAAACTGAGAAGTATAAATGATCCAACCGTTTTATGTACTAAACTATGATTACTTATGATGGTAAAAAAGTAATGATCAAAATTTTCGCACAATTTCTTGTAATAAAAAGTTATATTCTTTTTCAAGTAGAATTTGTGATATGCTTTATTATTTTTTTCAACTTGTAAATTGTAACACTTTGATTTTTATCTCGATTAACATACACCTTTAAACATATAAGTAGAAATACGTTGTGTATCTCATACGTTAACTAACGGTGAACCATCCAAAAAAGAGACAAACAAATAATTTTTTTGAGTAAATCATATATATGATATTTTTAGTGGAATTTTCATGATACTTTTTTTATTAAACTAATTTAACATTTTCCATCTATATTTTATTTCTCTCATAAATGTTCACAACCATAAAACTAACTCATCATTTATATTTATCTACTGTGATGGTCAGCATTATTATGTAGGACTTTAATTTCCCACCTCTCTTACGCCAACCTCTTTATGTGAATTCAATGTTATCTTTGTTTGCAAATATATAATGTTCATTTTCCAACTTCCGGGTTGGTAATTTTATTTTTCCTTCCCGTGAGATGGTTCTTCACTCACTTAGCTCACAAGGACCTAATAAGGGTGAGTATATTGGGAGTCTTAGAAGAGAGTCTTAGTTAATGAAATTTCTGGAGTTGAGTATCAGGGATGGACACCTAAGGCTAATTAATTGCCATAGTCCCTATCCTCGGACTACTAAATTACTAACAATGAGGGTGGGGTCTATATAATAGTTGGTGCTAATGACACGCTTTATGGTTAGATATTGTTGGAACATTTAGTTGTTAGAATCGCGATCTTACTATAGAATTACACAATTTTACGATTAAAATATAGCCATAGAATTCTATTTATGGTGCTATAATGTCTTTCTACTAGATAACCCATTACAAATTTGTATTAGATTTTGTCATGACAATGGATATATTAGTGACATATACTATCAATTATTAACTATTAATGGTTCAACAACTATATTTTTTGTTCTGGCCTTTTTAAACTTATGATATGAGTATAATATCTTGATTATGCGTATTCGTATATTCATCTGATTCTTTCGATCCAATGCTACGACCCAATTTCGAGTGGCCCTTCCGATCCAAAGTAGAATAGACATTCTGATAACCTTGCTTGTAATACTAGTTAGAACTTCTTGTTATTAAATAATATAATTCTATGAAGATTTTTGGTATATTATGCCTTTTATTGGTACTTTATATCTCATAATTGATGTCCAAAAAATGTTATTTTGGTATCATCGATTAATATTGAGTATCTAAAAGAGACCCTTAGTCAACTTCCTCGATATCACAATACTCACAATTGAGCTTGTCTTTCGTGAAAACAAAAGAAAGAAAGGAGTAAAGAAGATGATAAATCTTCAACGAGCCAATTGGTGATGTGTGGAGCAGAGCAGTCCACCAAACTTATATGTGTGTCATCCTTCTTCTAAATCTTCAATGTGAAATAAACTCAAATGTGGATTAATTCCATGACACTCCCCTCACATGTGAGCCCATCATTTAATCAAAATATATATGCGGGAACACAATTCTTTTCGAACATGCCATATTATTCGGATGAGGAATACCATTCTTTTCGAATCTCTTTCTAGGCCTCCAAGATCTCTGCTCTAGTACCATCATAAATCTTCAGCGGCCATTTATACATATGCCCATATCGGAGGAGAGTTTGACCATACATAAGCCTAGATTGGGTTTCCTCCTAAAACCAATTGGTGATATGTGAAGTATCTACTAGACTTATATGTGTGCCTTCCTTCCCTTGTTTCTTCATATGAGATAAACTCACGTGTGGGTTAAGTCCTTAACAGAAGAACAATTGAAGATAATAACAATTAACAATCTTGATGTGAACAATGACAGGAAAAAAAGAGGAGCCTGGATTACATATTGGACACAGTATCAGCATACCACTCACTTGGACCGTATTTAGAGCTCTTGAAAGTGGAGGGAACCCTTCATATCGTGGGCGCCCCTGACATGCCCATGGCCTTGCCTTCTTTCCCTCTCATTTTTGGTAATTTCCAATTTTTTTTTTTTTATCTACATGCACTTTTTAGGTTCACTTAAAGGACAATTTCGTATAATTTTAATCAAATATTCACTCCTAAGATATACCGCCATGAAATTAATTTGTTGTAAAGTTTTCTTTAGAAAAAAATAATTAGTCATTTGGTACAATCCAAGCTGAATTTTAGTTGTTGTTTTCAAAAACCACAAATACTGAACTTTATTAAAAAAATTCTTGACAATTAAATTAAAGAAAAGGCTAGTTTTAAGAAATTTGTAATAATAGTAGGCGTTTTTAATACATGATAATTGAATAGATTATTATGTCATATTATATGAGATCAACAAAAAAAAATATGTTATTGATTTTGCACTTTTGGACTTTCCTTTTTGCATCCTCATCTCTTCAAATCAAGCTCAAACTTAGCAGTCCAAGAAAAAATGCCCTCAAACTTATTAAAATAACATATAACTAGCTAAATCCTACATATAAAATCAAAACTTTTTAAAGATAATTTTCTGCTTTCATGAAACTTTGTTATTAGGAGGAGCAAAATTTTGGTACTTCGATAGTGTGTTCTTTGGTAAATTGGTAAATATACTCCTCGAATTAGTCAAAATACTTTAATTTGAGCATACTTTCTAAAAAATGGAGATATAGAGTTAATGCAAATAGTCAACTCTTTTAGCCTCAACACACTTTTAGAATTGAATTTCGTCATTAAGATGATTTTCCCTCAAAAAAAAAAAAGAAAGATAGGCTCATCACCTCTCTTAAGAGAAGAACGATAACAAAGAAAAATCATTAAATAATTTTTTCTTTATATTCTCAAAATAATCTCAATATGTAATTTTTCATGAAAATTTGAAGTTTTACAAAAATACCTTCTCATTGTATTATTTTTCATGAATTATTTAGAGTCAATTATTCCGAAAAATGTTTTCAGAGTTGAACGAAATATAATTCTGTTATACAAATGATATGATAGGGAAAAGAACAGTGAAAGGGAGCATGACAGGAGGGATGCAGGAGACACAAGATATGATGGATATGTGCGGGGAGCACAATATTATTTGCGATATTGAGATGGTCACCCCTGACAAAATTAACGAGGCGCTGGAACGTCTTGCCAATAATGATGTTCGTTATCGCTTTGTCATTGACATTGCTGGCAAGTCATCTAGACTTTGAATACGTTTTCACCATCTTACTACTTTTACCTTACCAATATACAACAATACAACTATAAATGTGAGTCATGTTAAACGACTATTATTGTCACTTAATAAAAGAATCAAATCTTTTTTTGTTTCATGTTTTACTCTCCATCTATGGTTTATTTTTCAAGACCTATATTATATAAATGTTGAATATGAATTTCAACTCATTATGTTTATGTTTATTATGTTTCAGGTGAAGATGTTAAGAGTATTTTGTCATAATTGTGTGGAAGTAGGACTTGACTATTATGAATTGTGGACTTCGACAAAATTTCGCTAAATTTATATTAGCATTATCTACTTTGATATTTTTGCATTTTATGAATTTATTGCAAGAATTAATATTTTTAGATTAAAAATATGGAGATTATTGTAATGAAGATCTTAATGAAATTCTTTTAATTTGAATTCGGTCAATTGCCTATACAAGGTCGATGATTAATAAATTTTAAAAAAAATTGGTAAGAATAAGTTAATCTTGTCATTGAGCGCTTCTAACTAGTCAAACTTAAGATATTCGAATAATAAGTTAGAATCATGAAAATTTAAAGTAATTTAATTTTATATAAAAATTACCTATTCTTATAATTTTTGAGAGTTTTGAATAATCTCATCTACGAGTAGTTCATAAGGAATTTAGTTTGGAGTACTGAGAAAGTGAAGGAGAGAGTCCAACCAACAGCTGTGTAACACGCGGCTCCAGAAGAATAACAACAAAAGATACATGATCCACCAAATTCAATAGTTTGGTCACTCGTCTCACGTCTGTAAAGTGACGAGAGTTACATTGGCGATTTCTTTTCATCGTGGAGCCCAAGAAATCAAATAATTACCAATGACCATCCCATATACTTCATCATCTTCGTTATCCTTATCATATGATGTGATATTAACAAAATTATATTAACATGCACGTGCCTTCCCTATACCCTCATGTTATATATTCTATATTAATCTACAAGCTTTCGTGAATTATCGAACATAAATCTCCAATCATTAACAACCACAATTAAGATGTTATTTGGACCATAAACTCCAAATATTTAGCAGTAATATTGCTGATAACTAATACTTAGCGTGTGTCAAACTTCAACCCCCATTTTTAAGAACCTCCAAATTTAGTTCTTCTTATGCACGTAACTTCTAACTAATTTCGTCACTATTTTACTTCCTTCACCTAGCTTGTATATTCAGCTTGTAATCAGATTAAAATTAGTATTATAATACAACATTATTTGGTGATTCAGGGTTTTCTCGTCCTCAAAAAATATCACCGCAATTTGTTTAAATTTCAAATTTTATAATAGAAATCAATCTTGATATCGGAAATAGTTGGAATGAGTTTTGTGCTCCACGCCACTGCTAAAAGACACTCTACGAAGTGGCCCCTAAGGCCCTAACAAATCACCTATATGAAAGAAGATAGGATACGATGTATAGCTTCTTACTCATCGTGTCGGCACCTACAAAGTCATCTCCACGGCACGACACGAGAACTTGCCCCGGGGCGACTACGTAGGATATTTTTGTAGTAGTGCATAGTAGTATGACCAACTTATGAAGTTTACTTTAAACCAATGTTTGAATTAGGCAACTAGATAGCTGTTTTTTTTTTTCCGGAAACGATGATGTATGTGATAGGAAAGATGTACTCAAATTGTCCACTAGTTTTCTCTTTCATAAACATTTTCTTGTGTGCAATAGCTTTTAAGTTCTCATTTTCTATTATTTTCATACGACGTAATCACTTTAAAGGTCTGCTACTGAGAAGCCAAAGACAAAATATAGATTATATTAATATTTAGTAACTATAAGAATTCATTAATATCCAAAATTTGTTGAAACATACATCTTACTTGAGAATATTGGAAGTAACCATCACTTTGCCATAGTACGGTTTAAATTTGTTTGATTTTCCTTGCGACCATCCTCTATTACCTTGATATCTTGATTAAAAGTAATAGTTAACTCTTACATCATATATATAGCTTAAATGAATCTAATGTGCGAGTAAAATCACTTAAAAGATGATAATTTAGGATGGGTTCTCTATATTTTAAAGATCAAATTTCACGTTTAGAAAGTTCACGTAAGTTCAATTAAATAAGTTGCATTAAGCTCCCATAAGTCAGATAAGTTCTAATGCCCTATAAAATGATCTTACATAAGTTTTAATAAGTTCAAATAAGTTCTGATAGATTCCAATAAGTTCAGAATAGAACTCATCCTTACCTATATTAATTTTAGTTTGTTCAAATTATAGCTTTTAAATATAATATGACTTTAAGGTCATGAGATCAAACTCTACTAGGGGAAATTTAGTTTTTTCCTAAAGTCTAAACGCCCATGTTGACTATGACAACATTTGCGACTAGAAACAAACTGGCCTCTTTGGAAGTGAAGTTCTCATTAGCTTTCCTCCTCACTACCAAGATATATACTTCCTCCGTTTTTTTTAAATGTGACACTTTCTATTTTAGGAAGTTTTAAATTAAATGTGACACTTTCTTTTTTGGTCAATAAACTCTCTCTATCTCTCTCCTCTCACATGGGTCCCCTTATTTTTTTTTTTTCTCTCTATCTCTTTCATTCCCAAAAATTGTCTAGGAGTCCTTGAATTAAAAAGTATCACATTTAAATAAAAACGGAGAAAGTAATAAGCAAAGCTAGACTGAGATACCTATCAGTTCATTATATCATTATTCTAAGTTCTTACCTATCCAATAGAAAAAAAAAAACTGATAAAATTTCTTTAAAATGGTAATAATTATCTTACGTGTATAGATAAAACCATTCGTTATCTCTTCTACCAACCACTCTCAATCTTTTTGTTACGAGTGATACCTTACACAAAACTCCTTAGCTAGCTTGTCCAAAAACATAATAAGATAGACAGGTATACTTCTAAAAAAGTTGAAAACTAAAAGAAACCCAATTGAATAAAACAGAATTGAAGTACCAAAAATATAGGCGATATAATACACGTATGATTAACGTTATCGTGTTACCAAAGACACTTAACAATATTTCTTTTGAACTTAGTTGTTGTTGTTTACAAAGGCGGTGAGGATTTATTTGTATTTATACACAACTGCCAAACGAGTTTCTTGTTCTCTTCCTCTTTATTCTCTCTCTCCCTACCTAATACTATATATATAAACATTCATATAGATTTAACCTTAAGTAGTAAGTAACATACAATCAAACACTAAACATTCATCTCTCTCTTTTTTGAGCTTATTATTCAAACATTTGAGATCTTATTCATTTATGATGCATAACAACGACATGATTTCTTCAAGGAGCAAGAAGATTTGGTTGTCCAAGCTCAAATCTTCATTTTCGTCGCGAAAAGGTAACAACTAACAAATTTTTATGTGTTAGTTTTCCTTAAATTCTTCTTTGTTATCAACATTTTTTTCCTAAGAGTCTTAGATGTGATATTGATATGGTTTATTGTTTCTCTTTTGTTAGGAAGTTCTAGGAGGAAAGATTCAAAAGAAAGTAGCTTATGCGGTAAGTTAAATGTAAACGAGGAGTACAAGGGAGTATTTAGGACCAAATCATATATGGAAATATGGAGCAAAGTTCAAGTTCAGCTAACTAATCAATCACCTAAACTAACAACTTTAGATGACAATTACCCATCTTCTTCCTCATCTTCGTCGTCGGATTCTTCATTTTCTTCACCTTGTTCTTCCTCTAGTTCATCATCTCCACTTCCTTTCTACATGCATCTCTCAGATTGTCTCCTAGAACCGCGGCAAGAGGCTGTGATTGATATAATTAAATCTTCAAATCTCCAAACACTACTTATTGATTACTTTGATGCCAGCCTTGAAGCTTGCAATATATGTGAATTACTCTTGAGGGGGATCCATAAAACTCGGTCTAACCACCGCCTTCTTGAGAAGGCCATCAACTTATCTCAAGGAGGAGAAGGAGAGGATGAAGAGGAAGGTTGTTTTAGTAACTTCACTAATGAACAATGTCATGATCAAATGGTACTCCAAGAGTTAGCTTCTTTTGCAAGCTTAAGCAACCCTTTATCAAATATCATCAAAGGCATGGTTGACTTCCACGACATCCATGACAAATATACCCATCTACTCCGAAAATTGACCTCAAGAAAGAGGAAAATCAAGCGAAAGGAGAAATTTACGCGGTTCTACAAGAAGGCAGCTGGCTATGGTTTTGTGATTACTTACACGGTGCTTGCTATTACATTGTTAGCCCTAGCAATACATAGCATGGTAGGTATACTAGGAGCACCAGGGTTACTATTGCCATTATCTATGGGTATGATGAAGAAAGTAAAGGGGGGAGGATCCCTCAAGGCAAACTTCCTTAAACACCTAGGATCGCAGCTAGATGTCGCAGCTAGAGGAATTTATATCTTCATTAATGATTTTGACACGGTAGGGAGGCTAGTGATGCGACTGCATGATGAAGTCGAACATAAGAGAGAGATTGCAGCAATGTGTGTAAGAAATAGGAAAAGTCATGAAGTTATACGGGAAGCTTTAAGGGATATTCAAATGCATGAACAAGGGTTTGTAGAACAGTTGGAGGAGCTTGAAGAACATATTTATTTGTGTTTTTTAACCATAAATAGATCAAGAAGATTAGTTACTGAAGAAATATTGGCCCCTTTCAATATTTGAGTTGATTATGAACTTCAAGTCAATTGCTTGTGCTACAACGCTGGAAGAACTTGTTACATCAATAGTATAATCTGAACCAACAACGTGACAGTTAGTAATTGACGAGATTTAGAACAGAATAATATTTCTTTTTTCACATAACTGTTAAAGTGGAATACGGTTAGTTTGATGATAATGTGTACTGTAGATTAGTGTAAGATGTAAATATACATAGAATCTCCTCTTTTTGATTTCCAATTTTGAATTAAGACATGTAATAAGACAGAATTTAAAGCACAAATTTTCAATATGTTTGACACAAGTTCTCTTCAGAAATTCAAGGCTCGCAGGCAATGGTAGTAACATCACTACGGATTATACATTAAAGGGCATGTTTGGGTTTGGAAATTAAGGGGTTATGGAATCTAAAATGAGAAAACTTGGAATGTAGGTAGTGCATTAATTATTAAGGAAATAAAAAGTCAAACTAAATAGATAAGCTACTCGTAAAGGAGGTGATATGGTGTTGGATAGAAAATGAGGTGGTCGAGACGGTGATGATGGCGGCTCGCCTGAATGCCGAGTCTTTCTCCGCCGTGCGTTAACAAGAAAGGAAGAAGTGAACTATTGCCCTCATTTAGGAGGATAGTTAACCTAAGGAAGTGGTGGGTAATTATTCTCCCATAATGGTAGGAATCACTTAAACTCTTTTGCAATTAACTAAATTCCTCTTTCATTTCTTTTGTTTGACTTTCATTATTGCTTAATACATTTCCTATATTCGAAGAACACCCCAAGGTAAGGTGAAGGAAGATAGGAGGGATGGGAGAATTTATTAGTTATTATCTTCTTTTGTATAACCCTACAGGCCGGATAAGGGGGTGGCGGGGAACTACTACGCTTATTTAAGGGTACAATTCGATTGTACGCCTGAATGACCGTTAAATGAACAGCTATTTATATTTTAGATCAAATCGTTGGTCATACATTTGCAACATTCGATTTATAAATAAACAATTGCAGCCAAAACTGCATCACAGGAGTTGGGCGACATGTTGCTAGTGTTTCCTATTCCCCCCTCATTATACTCTCATCTATTAAGGGGGGTATTCAGACCTGTTAAAAATAAATATAAAGCATAAAAAAATCATAGAGCAAAGGAGGATTTGAGAATATTCCCAGTAGAGCTAGTCATGGGATCTGCTTCATCTCGCTTTGATGCATGGAATAATCTCCCTCAAGCTCCCAGCATTTTGGGACCGATTATAATGAGCATTGTACAACAGGCTTAGGGACTTGTACCTGTTCTATGGCGTGTAGTCAGAACTTATGATCAGCAATAATCGGCAAAGAATACATCACGAAAGATGGTATTGTCATGCCAGTTTTCGTAAAGCCTTAAACTCTTCAAAGGTCACAAGTGTGTCCTTAATCTTGAGCCAGTCTCCTGGTTTGGGCATTACAATTGCGATGAAACCATCTCTATTAGCCTGGAAAAGTGAGACCAAAGGGGGAACAAGAGTGTGTATTAATACAAAAACCTATTATGAAAATAGGTAGTCCGTCTCCCATTCGATCTTCCCACTCCAAAATATAAAAGAGTAGGTAGTCCATGAATGATATATGGATAAACACCAAATTTTTTGTTACCAAACAAGAGAGATGAAGGGGAGTGGGGCCACAAAAGTGCAATTACCAAAATGTCCTTCCCTGTCTTATTTGCTAACATATGGTTTGGTGTTAGCTTCTTTCTTGTTGATACTTTCACATCAATTAATGCTGATGAGGGATGTATGTTGAACAGATCACTAGTGTGTATGAAGTATGATAAATTGCAAGATGTGAAATAGGGGAAGTTCAAACAACCTCAAGGACCCATGACATGGATTGAAGTGCTTGTCAAAAGGGAATGTGAGGCGAGGGTGGTGGGAAGTGATTGGGCTAGGCTACACCTGATTAATGTGGGACATGATTGAGATTCGAGAGGCCTTAATAAATAAGGAAATCTGAAAGAAAGTGAAGTATAACAAATCTATTTATGGCCTATATCATCTATTAAAATAGTGAACAAAAAAACTACAATGGGTAAACGTATTAAAGAACTCTCACCGATGTATTAAGCAGTTCCGGATTTTGGATTAGTCTATTGTTGACTTCAAGCAATGACCCTTTGACGCAGCACCTGTTTATGCCATCACATCCTCTTAATATTGAGACAAAACAAAGGCAGAAAACAAGCAAGAACCAAGGGAGAACGCACCTCACAATATAAGAAGCCTCACCAGCAGAGACGTTGCATAATATACTGTTCGATTGAAAGTGTTGCGCATTCTGCACATGTACATTCTTCTGGTGAATATTGGAGTCTAGATAGTCGAAAGCATAATGCACATTGTCTTCTATTCCCCCCCCCCCCTCCCTCTTCCACCTAATATTATACATAATTTATAACCTAAGCAACAAATGTATCCCAGGAACGGTTTGGATTGTTCTCACCATATGGAGAAGCAAGGACGGGCCACAACCCCTTGATAAGCTATTACTTAATTTCTGGCAGCATGTCAAATGGTTTGTGCCTAAACACCAGCATACCCGATGAAATCACTATAAGTATTAGATCATAAGATCCTTTGGGAACACTTTGAATGAGATGGTCCATCTTGTTCTACATTACTCCGTCTTCTCATTTTATCACAAGTACCCATGTTAGACGAGTTGGACACTTAAACACATTCCAGAGTTCGAGTAACATAGATCTTGCCATATTAGTTTTGAATAAAGTTACTAAGCAGCTACCATCCTTAAGCTCTATTCTATTCACCTTTAAAAAGAAAGTTCAAAATCTATTAAGTTCACATAAGTTTTAACACCACATAAAATAAGATCCAATAAGTTCATCTAAGTTCCAATAAGATAAGGTGAAGAGAATACATCCTTAATTGTTAGACAATATTCTTTGAGGAACTCACATTAAAAGTTCATATACAAGTGAGCATACTTCCTTTGATTTTGATGTCAAGTAGATCAAGTCATAAGTTAAATTAGAAACATCCACTATAATCAAGGAGTATTTGACAAAGCTACGCTTCAACTTTAATCGGCAAGATATTCTTTTTTGACCTTCTCTACATTTGTTCTTAGAATTGCAACTTTGCAAGTACTTACACAGATATTGAATGATTCAACATAGCTCCATGATGAACAAAATATAGAGACAAACACTTTTATCGAACGACACTTCTGTTTACGTATAGCGAAATGGTGTTCAACATTCATGGGTGGTTGGGACCTATGATGATTGAATTATAATGTTAGATTTGCGTATGGATCCAAAAGTCAAACTCCAAATATTAACCCAAATATATGCGGACATAATTACTAGAGTCCAAAGTTAAAGCAGTGACAACGACTCATTGACAAGGATACTTTGTCTTCTTAAACATGTAGAAGTACAAGGTATCACATAGTCACTATTCCATCAATTCTAAAGGGTGCAAGGATCCATATCCACTCGGCAAGTCAACATCAAACACAGGTAGTTGAGATGTAATGAGAAGTCCGAGAACATAAGTTGGGACCTCAAGCGATGCAATTGCTAAGAAAAAAAATCAATCGCCACCTAATGTAATGAAAGTTCTGCTTAGACAACCAGTTACAACTTAATCCACAGTAATGATTTACAACTCTTTGATTGTTCAGCAGGGCAGTACAGAGAGTTGCCAGGAAATCCACGACATGCTTCTTTAGCAATAGTTGAAAGTGCAAGAAAGGAAAACCATAGTTCACTTACCACCCAAAGCCCTGATTTTTCTTCTAGCACAGGACATTGTAGCAATGGAAAAAGTTCAACAGGATTCCTCTCACTTGGCAACACAACCCCCCCCCCCCCCTTTCCCCTTCGCTACCTAAGAATCTAATAAACAACCACTTCGCTATCTGTACACAAGCACACAGAGTGATGTGATTACCTTCTTGCGCTTCCCAGTGACCTTGAATTCACTACGATCCGACTTGCCAACATTAAAATCTACAGAGGTAACACCTCCTTCAGCTTGAAGAGCTACATGGGTCAGTGCCAACCCAATTACACACAAGCTGCATTTTCAAGAAACAGGAAAGAGATAAGCTTTAGTTCAATGCTACATAATGTTCACTCCTTTCATCCAAAAACAAGAAGATATGATTGTTAAAAACATTAATCTAGAAAAATCTAGAAACATATGTATATAGAAAAATCTAGACTAAATGTATCTACAAAAACCTAGAATGATCTATAAAAAGAAATGAGGAGAAATATCTAGAACTAAGGAAATGTAAGTCGGTGGAGCAAAACCAGCCGACATCCTACACTATATATATGCTTGGTGGTGTAAGCAAGTGAAGGCAATACCCAATAAACAACACCATCCACAAAAAGCTTAGTCAACCATCCCATTTTCATACACAAAATCATAAAGCTCATCTAATCAAATTACTACCCAAAAAACTCAAACCCATTACTCTTCCGTAAACATTTCCAACAATTGGTATCAAGAGCCACAATAATCCAAAGCCTTCAACAATTACATATATTCATCCCTCAACTTCAAATACCACATATTCAACTCCCTTTAACTAAAATTTAACACTACAAAAATAAAAATGACTACCCGAAACACCAACTCTTTCAATCCCCAAATCAATTGGGTACCTACATTTAAAGGAGAGAAATATGAACAATGGAGTATCCAAATGAGGTCAATATTTATTACCCAAGACCTCTGAGATATTGTCCAAGAGGGATATGAAAAACCCAAAGATGCCAATGAAGAGGCTTCTTGGGATGAAAACAAAAGAAATTTATATAAACAAAATAAAAGAAGGGATCACTATGCCCTATCCATTATTTATCGGGGAGTAGATGAAACAATACTTCCCACAATTATGGCTGCCACAACGGCCATGGAGGCTTGGAGTATTTTGGAAACAAAATATAGAGGATCCGAAAAGGTAATTCTCTTTAAACTTCAATCTTTATGGAGATACTTCGATAATTTATTAATGACAGATAATGAAACTATTCAAGCATTTTTTAGTCGAGTTTCAAATGTTATAAATCAAATCCGAACTAATGGAGATAAAATTGAAGATGTTCAAGTTGTTCGGAAAATATTAAGAAGTCTCCCTAAAAATTATGATCATATAGTGGCTGCTATTGAAGAGTCCAACAAATGACTAGACTAAGTCTAACTGAATTAATGGGATCTCTTCTAGCACACGAAGATAAAATGCGTAGATTCTCGGAACAGCCACTAGAACAAGCTTTCCAAGCCAAATTAAAATTTTCGAATAACGGAGAAAATAAAATTAAAAATGGCTACGGTAAAGGAGGTACTTCATATAACCGTGGCAGGGGGAGAGGAATTTATAAAAATAATGGGAGCCGAGAAAATAATCAAACTGACTCACACTGTAATTTATGTAAGAAAAATGGCCATAATACACAAGATTGTCGGTGTAAATGTAAAAGGTGTAAAAGACATACTCATTTTGAAAAGGATTGTTGGTACCGACAAAAGGAGGAGGCCAATTTTTCTGAAAACAAGGAATCTAATGATCAATTATTCTATACTTGTCTAAATACTCACCAAGAGTCAAATGATACATGGTATATTGATAGTGGTTGTTCGAACCACATGACTGGCAATAAAAATTCTTTTGTCAGTCTTAATGAAAATGTTAAATCTCAAATTACTCTTGGTGATGGAAGCAACCAGGAAGTTGCTGGAAAGGGGACAATTGTCGTTAGAACCAAAAACGGCTCTTCTAAATTTATTACTGATGTTTTCTATGTCCCCGGTCTTGCGCAAAATTTATTAAGTGTGGGCCAACTAATTCAAAGAGGTTATATGGTGAAATTTGATGATAATAAATGCCTCATATTTGAAAAGAAAAAAGGACAATTAATTACGACGACTCAAATGGCTCCCAACAAAATATTTCCTCTGAAAATGCACTTGGAAAATAATTGTGCATTGATCTCTACTATAGATGAATCAATATTATGGCACTTAAGATTCGGGCACTTAAATTTTAACAGTGTAAAACTGTTAAAACAAAAGGAAATGGTGATTGGACTTCCATCAATAAACAATGAAAAGAAAATATGTGAGGGTTGTATTTATGGAAAGATGCATAGATTGCCCTTTCCAACTTCTTCTTGGAGGGCTAGAGCTCCGTTAGAACTTGTTCATGCAGATATATGGGGCCCTACCAAGAATCCGTCTCTTGGCGGAAAAAGATATTTTCTATTATTTGTTGATGATTTCACTCGCATGATGTGGGTTTATATATTGGAGAAAAAATCAGAAGCACTTTCCCACTTCAAGCAATTCAAAGCCCTCACAGAAAAACAAAGTGGGCATTTTATAAAAATTCTCAGAACAGATCGTGGGGGAGAATTCACAAGCAAAGAGTTCAACAGCTTCTGCAAGGAACATGGTATTAAAAGAGAATTAACAGTAAGACGCACACCACAACAGTATGATGCAAGCCAAGGAATTGCCAAAATATTTTTGGGCAGAAGCCATCCATACAGCAGTGTATATTCTCAACAAATCCCCCACGAAAGCCGTCAAGGGTACGACGCCCTATGAAGCTTGGCATAAGAGAAAGCTAAGTGTCGAGCACCTCAAAGTTTTCGGGTGCATTGCATATGCCCACGTGCCAAAGGAAAATCGGGGAAAACTCAACGGCAAAGGCGAGAAATGTATCTTCATTGGATACAGTGATGAGTCAAAAGGATATCGCCTATACCAGCCTGAATCTAAGAAATTAATCATCTCAAGAGACGTCATCTTTGACGAAGGAGCATAGTGGATATGGACGGAGAATGAATCTCAACCCGTAGAAGAAGATATACCGCCACCAAGACCAGATCAAGAAGGTCCAAGTCAGCCATCAACACAATCATTCCAAAGTCCATCATCGTCAAGGAGCCCAAGATCACCATTAAGCTCAAGTTCAAGCTCATCACGAGAATCAAGACCAACTTAGGAAGTTCGCCGATCGTATCGAGACCGACATGCACCAATCTACTTACAAGACTACGAATGCAATCATGCAATGATGGCTCTCTTCACAAGCGAACCACAAAGTTTTCAAGAAGCTGCTCGAGAAGACAAGTGGATCGAGGCCATGAATGAAGAAATCAAGATGATCGAGAAAAACAACACATGGGAGCTTGTTGAGAAGCCAGAAGACAAAGAAGTCATCGGTCTCAAATGGGTCTACAAGGTTAAGTATAACGAAGATGGCTCCATCCAGAATTACAAGGCTCGTCTCGTCGCAAAAGGTTACTCTCAACAACCAGGAATTGACTTCAACGAGACTTATGCTCCAGTAGTCCGCATGGAGACAATCAGGTCAGTCCTTGCACTAGCAGCTCAATTTAAATTACCAGTTTTTCAATTAGATGTGAAGACAGCATTTCTTAACGGGGAGCTCCAAGAAGAAGTATATGTCGAGCAACCACAAGGTTATATTATGGAAGGCCAAAACGATAAAGTTTACCGCCTTCGTAAAGCCCTTTACGGGCTCAAGCAAGCTCCTCGTGCATGGAATAGCAAGATAGATAGCTATCTTCTTCAAAATGGCTTCACAAAAAGCCCGAGTGAGCCATCGCTCTATATCAAGACCCAAGGGTCACATGATTTTCTCATATTATGCCTCTATGTAGATGATCTAATCTACACAGGCACAAAATCAAAGATGATTGAAGAGTTTAAAAAGATAATGATGTCAGAGTACGAGATGACCGACCTTGGAACTATGAAATACTTCCTTGGTATGCAAGTCAAGCAAAGGCCAGGAAGGATATTACTTTCACAAGAAAAGTATGCAGAAGACCTACTTAAGAAATTTAATATGAAAGATTGCAAACCATTGGCTACCCCAATGGGACTGAGTGAGAAGCTGTTAAAAAATGATGGCCAGGAAAAGGTCGATGCATCAATATATCGAAGTTTGGTCGGATCTCTCATCTATCTCACACACTAGGCCCGACATAGTACATGCTGTCAGCGTAGTATCCAGATTCATGAGTGAGCCAAGTAAAGCTCACTTAGCAGCAGCAAAAAGAATTCTCAGGTACATAAAGGGAACAAAGAGCTATGGAATCCTATATGAAAAAGAAGATTACAAGCTTACAGGGTACACAGACCGTGATTGGGCCGGAAGCGTAGATGACAGGAAGAGCACAAGCGGGTATGTATTTCAACTAGGACCAAAGGTGATCTCATGGTCATCAAACAAACAAGCGACAGTAGCGCTATCATCCGCCGAAGCAGAGTATATTGCAGCAACAAGTGCAGCATGTGAAGCAGTATGGCTTAGAAGGATGTTGGTCGATCTACAACAAACACAAGAGGATTCAACAACCATATTCTGTGACAACATGTCCGCTATAGCAATGACAAAGAATCCAGTCTTCCACAGCAGATCAAAGCACATCGAGCTACGATACCACTTTATTCGCGAGTTGGTCGAGAAGAAGGAGATCGAGTTACAATTTTGCAAAACAGGAGAGCAACTCGCAGACATCTTCACTAAAGCAATACCAACGGAAAAGTTTATCGAGCTCAAAAGACAACTCGGAATTCAAGATTTTTCTGATTAAGGGGGAGTGTTAAAAACATTAATCTAGAAAAATCTAGAAACATATGTATATAGAAAAATCTAGACTAAATGTATCTACAAAAACCTAGAATGATCTATAAAAAGAAATGAGGAGAAATATCTAGAGCTAAGGAAATGTAAGTCGGTGGAGCAAAACCAGCCGACATCCTACACTATATATATGCTTGGTGGTGTAAGCAAGTGAAGGCAATACCCAATAAACAACACTATCCACAAAAAGCTTAGTCAACCATCCCATTTTCATACACAAAATCATAAAGCTCATCTAATCAAATTACTACCCAAAAACTCAAACCCATTACTCTTCCGTAAACATTTCCAACAATGATTGACAAGTTTTCGATAATCCTTGTTCAATTCAAATAAACCAATATTTACTTATTGAGTATAAAGTACTCGGCAATTCAGCTGGCGAAATTCAGAAAATCTCATATATGAACACTAACGTCTAATTATGTGAAATATCAATCTAACCATATTTTTCCATACATATAAATCCCAAAAAAACAATGGTCAAAGTGAAACCAATGAATAGTGTAAAATTGCAAATTGTAACATTCTTGTGAGCTGAGCTGGACTGGACTCAACTGAACTTGTGTGACAAAAGGAGTTGAACTGAACTGAAGTGAACTTGTGAGACAAAAGGAGCTAAACTGAACTTGTGAGACAAACGAAATTGAACTGAAATTAATGGAGCTGAACTGATTTAAATCGAAACTAATGGAATTGATCTGACCTTAATCGAAATTAATCGAGTTGGGCAGAACTACAGTGAACTGAAATATTTTTCAATCAATTCAATTCAATCCAAAAGAACAGGGCAAAGTTTGTTTAGGTAAAGCTTATAGATTAAAAAGCACTGAAACAATATTTAAATAGTTGGTCAATTATGATACTAATAATAACTCAAAAGAATAATGAAGTTGGTAACATAGAAAAAAGAGAATGATAGAAGTAAAAAATAAAGCAATAAGTAGTGAAAGAGCATACCCATTAGCATGACGATACACATATTGATCGTGGCCAGGCTTCATAAAATCTGAATTCAATAACCATTATAAAAATAAAAAAAAATCAACAACAGAAATACCCAACTAATAAATTCTTCAAGAGAAAGAAGTTAAAAAAAAAAGGAAAGGGAAGGAGACGAAGATGACCAAGGGCGAAATAACGGACGAAGTTGGTTTCAACAATAGAAGGAGGAGAAAGAGGGAGACTTGAAACATCTGGTACTAGTAATCTCTTCAATTCAACTTCATCTTCATCTTCATCTTCGTTTTCAAGGATACAATTCTTGGAGTTAAATGTATCTGTCATTATTTTCGTGAATTATTTGCAGAATTGACGTCGACGATAGCAGATTAGCAGTGACGCAGATGCAGAACCCCCTCGTGCAGTCGTGCCTCTGCCTGGTGGTGGGAGAATTAAGCTCAGTTTTTCTTAATTGGACCCGATTTGGACAATAGACGAGCTTGTATTGTTTGGGCCGGTGCTGACTGGAGCCTGTAACTTCAACAACTTCCAACAACTTCAACCAACGTTTTAGATTAGCTTAGGTGCTTTATTATCGTTTTTTGTTTTTTTATTTTTTAATTTTTTTAAAAAAACATAAAGTAGAAAAAAGTGGTTTTTTACTTTTTAGTTGTCAATTTTTAAAATCATCATGTTTTCAATAAATATTACTAATTTTTGATTTATTGTAGGACATAGTAGTATATATCATATGACTTTCAAATACAAAAATAAAAAAAAAAACTGAAAATCACAATGATACTAAAAAACTATACTACTACTTTGTCTCTTCTACAATAACTTAATAACTTCAACATAAGGTAGATCATAGATGTGGTGTGCAAGAGGGAGATTACTATGGGAGAAAGAATCTATTTACTATAGATATACTTCTTTGTTATGTACTAGTGTCATGTCACATGATTTAATCCGAATCCGATCCGAGTCCGAAACAATCCGAAGGAAAAAGTCCGAGTCCGAATCCGATAATATATAGTCCAAATCCTAATAGGAGTGTAAAAATCATAGTCCGATTGAAATGGAGCGGACTTGGAGTTTGGTAAGTCCGATCCGAGTCCGATCCATTGCCATTCCTAGTCATGTGTCGATGCTAAGTAGTTGTGCCACGTGTCAAGCTCACACGGCTTGGTAATTTATTGATGTTAAAAATAAAAAGAGTTATACAAAAATATTATAAAGAGATTATAAAGATTTTAACAAAGTTAGGCAAAAATATTATAGGAAAAATTGTCAGAAATAAGTCAACCTTTGCGTTGACCGCTTTTAACAAGTCTACCTTAATTTATTCCATTAACAAGTTAACCTTGTAACCACTTTTCTTTTAACAAGTCAAAACCGGCTATTATCTTTTATTAACCTACTTAACAGGTTAAAGTGACACGTGTCACTATTTTATTAGACATTTAAAAAAATTAATTTATATTTAAAAACAAAAAAAAACTAACCTTCCTCCCCTCTCCTTCCTCCCCCCATCATATATCAGACCCCCTGCACCACCGCCTTCCACCCTGTCTCTCTCTCATCATCCACCCAAAATCAACTGCCATCAATCCCCATCTATCTCCTCTCCCCCTAATTTCTCGCTCAACCTCTTCCTTCAAAAACCCATCAATTCCCAAAATCAAAGTATTCGTAAATTCTTGTAGCAAATACCAAAATAAAGACAGAAAACACAATCAACGGACCGAAATGCGATAAATTTGAAGCAAGAAATAGATGAATCAAGGTTTATGCAAAGTATAAGATCAAGAAAGCAGACATTTAGGTTTGAATGTTTCCACTGACAATTCGAATCTCTAACTAGCATCATCACTAGCGCCGACGAGCTTGTCGAGAGCAGCGTAAGTCCCAACAATTTCCCCTTCTCATTCATGGACGATTCACCCCCAATATCTTACTCCACTTCGCTTTCTCCATATAAATATCTATTTCAATCTCTTCTAATGATACCAATTTCACAGTATCATCAGAATCACGTTCTTAATTGCCGCAATTGATTCATGACATTTTAACTGGATTTAGTGGACAATCAATGACATTAACTTTCAATTCTAAATTCACTATTTGACATGGAAGGTCTAATTTTTGATGTACTAATGGTGCAATTTGATTAATAATCGGTGTTTTGTTTTCTTAGTGTTGGTTGAATTTGATTTTTTGCAAATATCTGGCTATAGCTAACCAGATTAGCGAAAGGAGAGCGAGACGTATCTGAAGAAGAAGCAGTGGAAGAGGGAAGCCGCCTTCGCCGGACCCTCTCCGAGCCTGCTGCATCCGCCAATCCGCCTTCCTCTTCCCTTCCCTCTCCACTGTCCTGTCTCACTCTTTCTCAGACTACCTCCTGCTCACTTCCCCTGTGGTGTGAGGTTTTTTTTGTTTTTTTGTTATGTTAAATATAAATATAAATTCAAATATTCAATAGAAGAGTGACATATGTGGAGTGGGGGTGGAAGGTGGTTATGGCAGAATAGGAAGGAGGGACGGCAGGGGGGGTGGGGTGGCAGTGGGTAGGGGGTGGGGTGGCAGTGGGTGGGAGTGGGGGTGGGGCGGGTTTAATTTTTTTATTTTTCTGAAGTTCATTTAATATATATTAGAATTCTTCAAAAATCAAGAAGTCAAAAAAAGTGGGGAATTAAGAAGTGGGTTTACAGGTTTATCAGGTCACCGGTTAAAAAACTTGTTAAAAGAAAAGTGGTTACAAGGTTGACTTTTTAATGGAATAAATTAAGGTAGACTTGTTAAAAAGCGGTCAACGCAAAGGTTGGACTTATTCTTGACAATTTTTCCAATATTATAAAGAGATTATAATGATATTTTCAAAGCAGCTATTTAGGAATAGATCGTCTGACACATAACTTATGCGGCCCAGTTCAGGAAACATTAACTTTGAAAGCCCAAAAACATGTGCGCAACCAGGTTATTTCGTTGTTAACTTTTACATAAACAACGTTAACTTTTGTGTTTTAGGTTGTTTTTTCAGTTAATTATTAACTTTTTCATACAAAATGTTAACTTTTGCGATTTAGATTAATTTTTAATTATCTTCTTCCTTTGCGTGACCGCATCTTCCTCCTCTATTACTTTCTCCTTTGAAAGTGGCGCCTACTCTACTGCTAATTTCGATTGAAATTGAAGAGTTTCAAAATACAATCAACTTGTTAATTGAAGAGAAAGAAAAGTGCCAATGTCTATTGCTAATGAAAAGGGTGAGGTTGAAAATTTCAAACGAATAACATCTACAACTAGAATTATTTTATCAATTGCCCAAAGAGGTATTCTTTGAAATTCAAATGCACTTAAGGTCGGATTCATTTAGATATTGCATTTGATGTTTATAATTTCAATTTTCAGATATTTCAAAACCTATCATGGGAAATCAATTGGATGATAAACCTCTATTGCTGCAAAATCAATTGGATGATGAACCTCTACCATTGCGAAATCAATTAGATGTTGAACCTCCATTAGAGCAAATTCCACAAAGTAAATCGTCAAGCTCTGTATGCACAAGAGGTAACTAATGAACCCCTAGCTTACTGTAACATCAATCAGTTTAGAGCTTTTAAATTGAGATTCGTTATGTTATCTAACTTCCGGTATTTTGCTTATAATTAATACACAATGTCATATAACAAATATTAACTATTGCATAACAAAACTAGTTATTTTCCTAGCTAATGTTTATATTATTATATAAGAACGGAAGAACGCATAACTGATAAGGACATAAAAGGCTGCCTAGTAGTATATTGGGGAAGATTGAAAATGATATGTATGAACCTTTTAAAAGATATGCTACAGTTGGATTCTCTGCTTGAAAAGCACAAAAAGGAGAAATATTGTATTAAAGGTGGTCAAAGAACATAAAAATGTTTGTTCATATAAAGGAGATAGAACACCAAGACATGCAGCCACAAAGAATCAAGCAAATACTTGTTCCAGAAAGATTATAAAGAAGGCAAAAAAGAGGCTTCATCCGACTTCCAGAACCGGCTGCAAGGCTGAAATGAGGGTGAAGCTATGTGGAAGGAACATTTGAGGTGAAACATAATGTGATAGTACGTAAACATGAACTCACTAAACCATCATGGTGGCATTTTGCTTAGGTATGAGCATTTGCATAGGCATGAACACTTGCATATAAATTTAATTTGTTATATAATCTACATTTCTGGAATAGTTAATATATTAATGTTAATAGTTAAGTTTTGGTGTTTAAAAGTTAATATTTTAAAAGTTAGGTATTCCTTATAATATTAACAAATGGGTTGAAATACATTATTTTTCAACCTTAAATCTTAAATTTTGAGACTGCAATATCAACAAATGGTTTGAAAACTTTTGCTTTTCACCCTAAAACATTAACTTTAAGTAATACAAAGAAATTGTACTTTACTGGACAATACTTGATCGTCCTTCATACCAAAGATCGATCCCCCACATAGGTGTTATTTTTGAATAACTTGGTGATATGCCTTGTTGCGAGATGCAAGGGGGTCTTGGGTCAAAATTTTATTGCCAGCAGTATAAGCCATATCACCAAACCCCATAAGAAAGGGATCAAGTCCCCATTGTCCTAAAAGTTTGGTAATATAGAGCTCAAATGATACTTGTAATGTCCACATTCACACCTCGAAATGGGGTCGATTACGTAAGCTAGTCTTATAATGGCTTCAACATTCCAAAAGCAACTCACGATGGATTCGTTTTTCACCTCATTAGACTCACCGATACTCATCTTGTGTTGTTGAATACGAGGTCCATTCACTAGACCAAAACTCTAACATCCCGTATTTTAAAGGACTTTTATTATTTAATAATAATGCATTTGAGAGATTTTTATTATATTATACAAGTTGATTTATAAAATTAACTTTATATTATAATTTATTTTATGAGGAAATGTTTTATTAGAGCCATATTATATAAATAAATATAATATGAAAATAGTTTTGGAGTTATATATAAAAAAAGGTCTTTGGATTTGATATCACATTTAAAAAAAGGAGAGTTTGGGTCTAGTGGGCTTGTAGTCTTTCAATAGTCGAAAATGATTTGGAAAAGGGACTACGGTTTTCATGAATCCCATTAGGGTTGTTTATAGAGACGGGAGGAGAGAGGGTCCACTTTTGTCATCATCATTTCTAAACCCTAGTAAGCTATCTCCTCTTCTCCATCTTTTCTAGGGTTTGTAGTATCATGGCTAATTCTTTACTTATTGTTCATGAAAATTTAGTATTTTGGATGTATGCATGTTTATAATACTCCCCCCGTTTCAATTTGATGTTCTCATTTAAAATATGGGAAAAACCAATGGAAATTGAGATAGATGAGAATCTTTTTAATTTTATATTGTATAAAGTGTACTTTAGTACCTTTTTGCTTTTAAAAACGTAAATAGAAAGAAAAGTGGGTGATTGGAAAATACAAGATTCTAAAGTGGGCCATGTGTAAGACAAAACGTAAAAATTGTAATAGATAATTGGTTGTTAAAGGGTAAGATGGAGAAATAAATGGGAATAACTTTTTGAAACATCTTCAAAAGGAAAATGGGAACATCAAATTGAGACGGAGGGAGTATGATTTAAAATTAGATTTGAGATTTGTGCTGAGGAAAAATTAGATATTTATTTTATCTAGGTTTTTCGGTTTCTAGGGTTTATTGGGGGAGCTTCGGTTGGAGCACCAGGTTGCCGAAAACGTTGCCGACGGAGGTCGCACGGCCGACGAGCCACCGCAGCCTGCGGCTATTCATTGGCCGGTGATGCGGGGCCGCGCTTGCCACCACGTGCGCGTATGCCTCCGCTGCTGCTGCCGCGGATATAAAAAATATTTTATTTTTATTTTGGAAATAAATTAGTAATTATATTTAATTTCCTAAATTAAGTTTATTTTGGTATTTAGGTTGGATTCTTGCTTCAAAAGGGTTATCTAGTAATCATACTTTAATCCGAAGTTAAGTATGATAACCTAAACCTAATTTTAGGGTTTGGAGGTTTAGGGGTTTTAAAGTTTATATTTTTAATTTATTATATTTTTTGTAATGTAATTAAGGTTTAAATCTTTAATTATTTTAGTAGCTTTTGATTGGGTATTTAGCGGAGGATTATGTTTTATAAACTAAGAGTTGTTTTGAGGAGTTTTTAAAGGATTTTTTTAAAGACTTTAAAGGATGCCCATATCTTTTTTATAAGTTTGTAAGCCTTTAAGAGTTTTAAATTCAGTTATTATAATTGTTTCAAGGAGCTCAATTCATTAGAGGACGTTAGACGTTGTTCGTAGCTTCTTGTGTGAGATTATTTGCGTAGATTGGTACGTGACATAGTGCCTTGATATGTATTTGATTATGTCAGATTGTTTGATTGGATATGAGAATAGAGAACTTTAAATGTGATTGGGATTATGGATTTGTTTATATGAAAGCATGCTGATGTCTTTCTATATTATGAGTTATTGGAATTTGGATTTGGAAATGAATTGTATTTGGGATTTGGAAATTATGGAATGGAATTATGATTTGGATTTTGAGAATCATTATGGGGGACCATGGTGTCTCTTGTATCAAGTCGAAACAACAGTGACCTTGTAGGATGGAGCCCCTACTTGTATTTGATGCCTGGGGGTGAATCATTTATGGTTACCCAAGTCGGGGATGTTTATTACACATTAATTTTGGTTACAACTAGCCCGGAGATAGCTCTGTATTCTATGTATTTCAAGGTGATGAGATCTGGGTCGGCCAACCCAATATATCTCGGCCTTACCGTCACTAATGCTTAACTGGCGGGTTACGGTTATTTGGTTATTGTCAAGATTGTTTGTATAGGTTAATGAAATAAGTATTGAGAGTCCATTGTGTTTTGAGTAAAGTTATGAAGCATGTTTTGACTTGCTACGTGTACGCCAAGTTCTATGTTATGTACTTAGCATAGCTGATCCGTATTTCGTTTGTTGTCTTGATCATTGCTTCTTTCTATGATGATCATGTGATGACGCATTTGGAATCCATCCATGTTGTTGAGCAGTCAGGACATCATAGACGGTTGCACATTAGGTGATCATTCATGGAGTCTATCATTCATTAGCGAAACGAGAACAGCGTAATGGAGCTTTCTTACGATGATCTTACTTTATTTCAATTGCATATGGGTACTTGGAGATTATTAGTTTTGTTTAGAGGTCATATGGTTGGTCCTCATACTTTAGAATTTAAATAGCTTTGAGGTTTAACTAAGTTTTATTTTCCGCTGTGATTGACTGAGATTTGGTTGACTTTAAAGTTCCTTTGTCTTTAAGGTTTGACTTTATGTTTTGGTTGACTTTTAAGTTGACTTGACTTTCAAAGAATGTTGACTTTTCAAGTTTGACTTTTGATTTATCAAACATTGACTTTACTTTGGTTTCACTTTGAGTAAGTTTGGTTTCAACTAAGGCCACGATCGTGTTATTTAAATATTTTAGTGTGGTACACGGATATCCGGAATTTATTAAAGTTTATTAAGTCTTTAAAGGTACTAGGTAGTTCAAAGCAAAAGCGTATTTATGTATATTCTTTCGCAGGTAACACCTTGGGTTTATCCTTGTGAAAAAGTAGGGATGTTACAAAAACGCTCTTGTAAGTCTCTCCAAAGAAGTTCCACGTACATGTAATATGAAAGGGTGCATCAAAGTGTATGTTCGATTGTGTACGTATTATATGATACTAACCTAGAGTTTGTGGTGTGACAATCATCTATCTTATGTGGTTTGGTGACGGTCCCTTCAACAAACTGAATCTTACGCTGCGCCTATAAAAACAATCGAATCGATCTCGTCCACTCCTCATAGTTCCATGCAAGACTATTTGGCTAATCACGCTCAATAGATTATCATTAGACCCAAGAAATAGAGGAGATGAAGATTACATTATCAAAGGAGTGGCCTTCTCAAGGCTTTTGCTGTCATCTCCAACCATGGTACTGATAAGAGGTTTTTAGTGTGTCGTTAAGATACTAAGAACCGCTTAGCAAACAATACTTATAATCCTAATGAGCAACTACTATGAACGTAGTAACGACAAGTCAAGGGTCGAACCACAAGGAAATAGGGATTGACTAAGGTCTATTAAGTCTAAAACTACCTAAGTGAAGGGTATTTGGGGTAAAGATCGAATAGTTATCAATTAACAACTAACTAAAGAATGAAAACTAATAATCAAGTATAGAAATGAATATAATAAGGAAAACACTAGAGCTTGGGCTACTCGCATGAACTCGGGCAAGACACGACACTAATGCAACTACGAAACTACAAAGAATAACATGCAAGGTTAAGTATCCCTCTAAAGTACTTAAGTCCTCTCTCGAATGGTCCTCAAGAGTAATCAATTAATCAATCGACTAAATCCTCTCTCAAATGGTCTTTAGCCAATTGATTAATAGATTCAATTTGCTTGGAAAACCCCTAAATAGGATCCTCTTAATTTCTACCCAATCTCTTAGTCTAGAAATTAAGTTGATTCATGGGAATGACAAGACAACAACAATCAATTAATAATAATTGAGAGTGTATAGAGAGTTTAACTATGTAATTACAGTCTAAGTAATGAGATAATCCAAAACAAAAACCGCTATAACTACTTATATGGTCCATTAAATGAAGACGGGAAAACGGGGCAAAAGCCCGAAATCAGGTCGACACGGTCGTGTCCAAAACGAACAGGCCGTGTACACATGTTCTTCAAATTTCTTCTGCATCCCAAAAGTTACTACTTCCGTGGAAATAGATCGACACGGCCGTGTCAATATCTACACGGCCGTGTAGACCTGGACTTCTTAAATCTGTGGGCAAGTAGAACAAGACCGTCTTCGTGGAAAAAGGCCAACACGGGCGTGTTGAAATCAACACGGCCGTGTAGTCCTGCTGGTCAGCGGACATCTCAATTTCAAACGATCATCTCTCTCTCGTCTCTTATGGGAATTGGGCTTATGATCAGTCCTTCGAAACGTGCTAACACCTCCCACTGAAATTACGTTAATCTTATTTATGGATCAAATGTTATTTCCATTTGAAGTTCAAAAGTCCACAACTAGTCTTCCAATGATCATATGACTTCAAAAACCTGCTAGTTAGCCTGTAAATTATCCAAAAACAACTAAACAGATAATGAAGCGACAATATAACTCAAAGTTGACAAAAACAATGCAATTCTAGTCTTAAATGCTCTAAACTACATGCAAGGACACCAAACATGACCTACAATTAAGCATAATAAAGTGCTTTTCAAACTCCCCCCAATCTAGTCCAATTGCTTGTCCTCAAGCAATGAAAATCAAATATAAGGGTAAGAGTTCAATGACTCCCACAATAGTAAGCGTGCTAAGATAGAGAACAAAGACCGTTCAAACATTTTCATCCATAAATGCAAAACGCTATCAAGTCTTAAAGTTTATAGCACAAGGAAAAGCAACCAATCTTAACACAAGTTCTCCCCAAGCTTGGCTCAGACATATGGACGGTAGCTCTCACTTTAGGCGTGCTCAAAGTTTCTCGTGTGTTTATATGGTTACAATGATCGCTCAAGGCTCGATTCCGTTGATTATATCCTACCATAGGCTTGCATATCTTCTCACTCTCCATCGCGTGAGACATAAGTTCTTTTCAAGAATCATGAGGACTTATCGAGGTTATAATGAAGGCTAAAAGGTAAGGGTATGGATACATTTGGGAATTTGGTGCTAAATAGGGAAAGTGAAGCTTCCTAAATCAACACCAACTAGACAAACGCTAACCTGAAACTATATAACTTCGTTACAGCCACTCAACCAACCAATAATACCTCCTCTAATAGCATCTCCTAATCTCTCTTTATTAAGCATTAATAACAAAACCACAATTTTTTTGTTGGAATGTTTGATGTTCCCTTTTTTCTTTTTTTTCTTTTTTTTAACTAATAAGGAGAGAGATATGAGATCTACAAGAAGTAGGGAAGATGTGAACTCAACACAGAACGTGAATTCAACCAAAACACACATCATACAACCAACTCAAATCACTATCAGAGCACTGAATCACAATATATCCACTCACCAATCTAGCTTCACAATCCCCTAGGTTAGGAAATCGGTAATAAGCTAAAGATGCGGTTAAACTAGAAAACAGGCTCAGGCTCACGAGGGTGACAAAGGAGATAAGATAATGTGGGTGGCATTTGTCAATGTAGTTCATATATATAATGAGCACCTCAATCATATTCAAGAATCAAACTAGTCTATACAATTTGGAGGAGAATCAATGCAAGTTCTAGAGAACAATCGTCAAGGAAGAGCACCACACAACAAACAGATAAGATTGAAAGATGTCAGTGTATAAGGCTATAAGGACATGCTCAAAAAGGTATAGCTACAACCATTGGTCGAGCCGCACAAGAGGGAGACAAATCGTACCACAATCCAATAATTCCTTAGCCTACTAGAGACTATCAAAGCATTTCTTTTTTTCAGTTTTCAGGTCATCAAGAAAAACACATGCGTACCAAGGGCGGAGTTCAGACCTAAATGCAATCTATATGCACATGTGATAGGTTCTAGTCGTATCACCTAATCAAAAATAAACCTACAGACCTCTAACTAGGTAGTCAGTGGAGCAGGGGTCGAATCCACAGGAAGACAGAGTTTCTAAATCAATATTCAAACAATTCAGCTACTCCAGATGAAATCAGGGAAGAATTAATTAAACTAATAAATAAACTACAGAAGACGAGATAAATCGAGGAATTGACTATGGACTAAAAACCTAGGGTATTAGGTCGGTCCATGATAGGTTTTAGTCGTATCGCCTAATCAAAAATAAACCTACGGACCTCTAACTAGGTGGCAGTGGAAGCAGGGTCGAATCCACAGGGAGACAGAGTTTTAAATCAACATTCAACCAATTCAGCTACTCCAGATGAAATCAGGAAGGAATTAATTAAACTAAAGAATAGACTACAGAAGACGGAATAAATCGAGAATTAAACTATGGAATAAAAGTATAGGGTATTAGGTCGGTCCACCATGCTTATACCAATCAAATAGGGTCAACTACTATCAAAACCCTAGGTCAAGAGTCGGGGATTAGAGCCTATGTTGAGCTATGGTTAAGACTCAACGCTCATAGTTCAACATACGCCGCATGTTCACTAACGTAATCAGAACTACTGACGTGTCTTAGGCCTCTAGTCGTAAGACGGATCCGTGCAAACAACTATTAACCACAAGCAACCAACGAAACTGCGCAATAACGTTAATTACTCAATAAAGAACAAACCACATCACAATCACCCTAATCAAGCCCTAGAAATCACAATCATGGTATAAACATGGCTTTCCCATCTAACACCCTAGAAAGAGACTACTCAGACATGATCGAATTAACAACGACAAAACTAATATGAAACCCTAACAATTGCATCATGAACGATTAAATAAATAAACTAAGCAATCCAGAATAACAAAAGAGATTAGGGTAAGGAAGAGTACCAATTGACGGAAGCAGGAACTTTTATTGAAATCGAAATAGGTTTGATCACCTCTAAATTAATCTAAAGTGTTTGAATTGAACTAAGAACAATGAAGAATAAAACTAGTCTAAAGCTAATGAAAGATAAATAAAAAGATGTCTCTAAAATAATGAGGAAAAAGGTATTTATAATACCCCCCAAGTCTAAATAAAACGGAAATTAAAAAGTCGAAGTCCGCGTAAAAGGGTGCCAGTACCCGATCGGGTGCCCAGCAACTTCCACATTTTCGTCTTGGGCTGTGATATAGCAGCAGCAATAGACGAACTTGAGGCCCACCCGATCGGGCCTTGGTCAGCCACCCGATCGCGCCAGGCAACAAAATGGCCTAGTGAAAGCGCCCTTCAGCAGCTCACTAACAAGACCTACGAGCAGCCCCACCCGATCGGGTCGGGCGGTGAACACCCGATCGGGTCTGGGTACATGATGTTCGCCCGATCCTTTCGGGGAATGCTTGCCCGATCGGGTCCGCAACTTTCATACCCGATCATAAATATTTCGCCCGATCGGCCATTTCTGCCCGATCAGTGCACGGAAACCTCCTTTTTGACTCTTTGGCTCTCCAATCTTCACGTTTAGGGGTCTTGGACCTCCTAAACTTCTACCCATAAAGCTCGTGAGCCATCCTCTACGTGCTCGTAACATCCGTAAAGTCGTGGTTGCTTCCAAATGGCTCGGGAATAAGGAGAAAACTCCCTAAAACCTACAATTCAACACTAAAATACAAAACCACAACTATATCTGATAGTTAGCACAAAATAGCTCCCAAGAACTCCAATGACGCACAAATTAGCTTGTAAATAGTGGGAGAAAAATCTATATAAATACGTGATATCAAACTCCTCCAAGCTAAACCTTTGCTTGTCCTCAAGCAAACAGAACATGAGCATGGAATAGATTGCCTCACCCTATAGATAAAAACAAATCAAAGCTCAAAACATTTAAAGACTAAGAATCGTTCAAGCAGGCATAATTCAAGTTTGGCTAATCAAATCCATCTAACCACCAATCATTCAAGCAATTTACTCAAACTTAAGCGTCCACAAGGCATACAAGTCCTGAAAAGGCTCTCGCAAGGGTGTCCCTCCTCAGATTTTGTGGCAGGCAATGAATATGCCCGAACACTCACCAACCCGACCATAGGTACCCTTCCCACTCACACTCTCATGTGTTTAAGAAGGTTCAGCCGCTCAACCTAGTCAAGTCGACTCAATTAGCAGAAATACTCCCTAGCTTTGACAAACTGACTCGAAATCAATCAAATGAACAATGCAGACATAAGCTCAAGAGGACTTTATAGGGTTGTAACGGGGCTTAGGCGAGAGGTAGGGGATACTTTGGGCAATGTGGTGGAAAAACCAAGAAAGGGGAGCATAAATCATTCAAACAAGGCCTAAGATGACCTACACAACTCCCAATAATCACCAGCTTAAAACCATGTAAAAAGTAACCCAACTCTCATAAATCAATGAAAAGCTCATAACAAACCCAATTTTCTAGCAATGGAGCGACTATTCCTTTATGAACGTACGTGAATGAAAGAACTAGGAATTCTTTGAATTTTCATTTCATTTTCTTTCATTTTTCTGTGAGTCATTCACGCAACTCTAAACTTGCTTTTTCTTTTCTCTTTCTCACTCTCAAACCACAGCAAATACACTTTCAAATTCCTCAAACCCAAACTAAACCAACAAACCAATCTCAAGCTTCCCATACAAAAGCTCCCCATAGGCTACGAATAATATCAAGGAAGGTTTTGGGCTCGCATAATGGGGGTTTAAGTAACAAGAAACAAGCCATTTAGGCTCAACGGAAGTAGGAAGATGAGCATATATCAAAAATTCACTGGACTCAAGAGTAAGACAAAAGAACGCCTCTATCACGGTAAATGCGCCAAGTCCTTGAAAATCAGACAAGTACGAAGTCAAAGTCAAGATCAATCCACTAAAGAGGAACCTCTTTCAAGAGCGACTGGATAATAAATGAATCCAATAGGCCTACAAAGAGGCTCTCACAACTACCCGTATTCAAAACAGCACAAAGTGGAGTAATATAATCCAAAAATGCTCAAAATCATAGCAATCAAACATCAAATCATAGCCCTCAAGATCCCAAATGCCCAAATATCCAGAAAACAAAGTCAAATCATTTCAAATAGAGCACAACAAGGGGCACAGGGAGGCAACTAAACCAGTCATGGGAACCATATTTTTTTGATTTTTCAAAATTTTTCGAAGAGTGAAACGAATTAGAAAGCAGTAAAAGAGATAGAGAATACAAACAGAACTCCTCCCCAAAGCTGAACTTGGCAGTGTCCTCAATGCCAAAAGGTGATAAGGCCTATGCGAGAGGAAAAACAATGTTGGTACCCCCACTCTCGCTCACAAAAGAAGGAAATAAAAAGAAAAGGAAAGGGAAAGAAAATACGTTGCCTCGCACAACGCTGGTTTATGAAGGTCCCGCACGACCATAATCCTCCATCTCTCAAATAGGAGGGGCAACGTAATGAGGGCCACCCTCATCAAAAATCTTTCTTCTCCAAATGTTCTTGACTATGCCTCCAGACGGTGAGGCAACTTTGGTGGAATTGGAACCTTCACCCTACTCATCCAAAACCTTATCCCTGCAAAAGATTGTTCAAGCATAAAGGCCTTAACAACATTAGTTAGTTTAAAGACACTTTATCATCAACAACACTAAGGATAAAGACCTAGACTTGACATCAATTACAAGGCACCAGCAAAGATACAAACGGCTTTACCAAGATAATAGGAATCTGGGCATCCTCGTCCATATCTAATACCACGAAATCAACAGGGATGTAGAATTTCCCAACCCTAACAGGATCGTCCTCTAAAACACCTAGAGGGTATTTTATAGAACGATCCGCCATCTGTAGAGTGATTTGTGTGCATTTAAGTGCTCCCATGTTCAGTTTCTCAAAAACGGATAATGGCATAACAGGCTTGAGCACCTAAATCACATAAAGCCTTGTCGATAAAAAATCAGTCCAAGATGGCAGGTATAGAAAAACTACAAGGATCTTTTAACTTTGGTGAGGTTTTATTTTGGATAAAAGCACTACACTATTCAGTAAGAGCGACACGTTCTACCCGCCAAAGTCTCTTTTCTTACTGATCATGTCTTTCAGAAATTTGGCATAAACAGGCACTTGGGTAATTAATTCTGTGAATGGAATTGTTACCTCAAGGTTCATGACCATAGCCAAGAACTTACCAAACTGCTGATCGACCTTGGATTGTTGCATCCTGAGAAACAGGTAGCCTTGGTGTTCCCGGCGTTTCAGGAAACCTTCTCCTTTTTCTTCCCTGTCAGTTCAGCTTCTGCAGAC